>SJYT01032243.1:17093-69226 GCA_006410635.1 Cephalophus harveyi | reverse complement strand
CTCCGCCCCCTTCCCTCCCCTCCGGGTCGAGACGGGCGGGGCGGGGCCGTGCGCCTGCGCGGAGCCCGCAGTCCGGCGGGGCCGCAGCAGCTGGGGCCGGCAGTTGCCGTGGGGACCGCGGGCCCCTCCCTCCTCCGCTCCCCTGCCCCTCGCGTTCCCCACCGAGGCGCGGCCGACTCCCCGGCCTCCTGCCGCCGGCCCGGCGGAGCCGCAGCGGCGCCCCGCGAGAGGCGGAGCCGCTCCCAAGATGTCGCAGACGGCCATGTCCGAGACCTACGGTACGGGGCGCGGGGCGCGGGCCGGGGCCGGGGGCGTGGGGACCGGGATCCCAGTGCTGGGGCGCGGCCGCCCGAGGGTAGCCCGGCTCTGTGCTCTGCTTCTCCGAGGGTCTGCTTGCTGCTTCTCCGCGTACTTGCCGGTAGGGTTTCCGTTTCTTGGTCTGATGTTAGTTCAGGGTTTAGGGAAGCCCAGTAGAGACTGCGATATTGTCCCCAGCGAGGGATGTGAAGGACTTGGGACGACGCCTGCAGTTGAGTGTGTTCTTCGGCTCTTCCACTTTGACCTTTCCTTGCTTCAAATTCCTTCCTTTGCACGGAAATTACAAGGACTTATGGACAGGCATTTCTTCCTTCTGAGACCTTTCAAGCTGTGTGATGGCTGTTTATAAATGTGTCTTTGCAAGACTATAAACACCTCGGAAGCAGAGCCTATTCTGCTTGATCTTTGCTTCTTCTGTAGCACTCACACCCGAAGGCAGCCAGCAGACTTTTTTTTTTTTTAAATAAACAAAAGCCTTCCCAATTCATAATCTGTGTGTTTTTGTCCTGCGTGGTAAAAATAAACAATAGAGTACATCTCTGCTTTCTATCAAGGTTTACTTGTGTTTACCAATCTGGAGATTGGGCATTCTCAAATTAAGTCTGATTTGGATTTTACAGCCCCAGGGAGGGGCTCGAGTTCAAAAACATTACCTCTAGTCAAATTCGTCATGTCTTCTTCCGTGTGCCCTGGCGTGCTGCCCCTTTCTGTCAGCAGATAGGTGTGGACCGGCTTTATGGGCTGGTGTCGTTTCCAACGCTGCAAGGTACCCACCTGCACTGTTCTGGACTTGGCAAGCGTAGTCCATTGGGGGATACAGTGTTAATCCACTTATGATACTAATGAATGTTAAAAAAAAAACTCCAGGCTGGAGTTCTGAAGGAATGTGGTCTCTGAAGGTATGTTAAAAAGAAATGTGACTCAGACCTGAGGCACGGAGGCATTAACTGGTCTACAAGTGCCCAGGCCCTGAGGGATCCAGGATGCCTGTAAGAGGACTGTGGTTGAGGCCCCTCAAGCACCCAGGCATTTGCTCCACCTTCAGCCACTCCTGTGCCTGGTACCTGCCTTGTTCTTGGTAACACTGGGATCAAGACAGCTATTCCTAGAAGGTTTAGGGAGTGTGAAAGCACACCCCTGGCTTGTAAGGATCAGTGTTGTCAGAGCTTCTAATGCTACTGCACTTGCCACATCCACGTGGTCTGCCTCTCTGTAGAGAACCATAGTCAGATTTCCTAAAAAAAAAATCCATTTCTCCAGCAAGTGTTGGTTACGCTTTTGCTTTTTCTTTATTTTTCAAGTGCTCCTTTCCCCACACTTTTTTTTCCTCTCTGATCTGGAGAAGGAGCACATGGGAGCAGTGGAAAGTCCAAGTAAGAAACCAAGTGGGGTTATGAGTTAGGAGGAGGACTGGAAGATGGAGCTTTTATGTTTCATCTGTCTCATGTGAAACATGCATGCTAACTTGCTTCAGTCGTGTCCGACTCTTTGTGACCCAGTGGACTGTAGCCTGCCAGGCTCCTCTGTCCATGGGATTCTCCAGGCAAGAATTCTGGAGTGGGTTGCCATTTTCTCTGAAGTAGAGACACCATATTTTGTATGAAATGATAACCTTGATAAAACATGGTGTCTCCATTTCAGACAGAACTCATCGAGCATCACAGGTCAACTGATCAAATTCTGTTCATCAGGCTTTGACCTTTATTACTCTTATTTCATGGTAGTTTCCAAATACATTTTTAGTTTTTACTAATTGTAGTCCTTCCCTCTAATAGAAGAAATTAAGTGAAACACATAGAAGATTAGTTTTAGCAAGAGCAGGTGTGGCACTTCACAGTGCTAACCCAAAATAAAAGTCACCCCAAACCAAGCTATCACCTTCACTTATCATTGGTAGATTTGCATAGCATTGTTTCCCAGATGGAAAACAGTTTCCCTCCTTCCAGACGTTTGCCTGTTAGGTAGATGGTAAAGGAATGTTTTCCTAATCTTTAAACTCCTTAGTACTCTGTGCTCACTTTCTCTCTTCTGGAACAGGAATCTCTGTAGTTTGACAGCGATATGATGAAAAATGAAGAACTATTGCTTACCAGTATACTGTTAATGAGTATACATTCATGAGCTGTGTCTGCATGCCTTTTAGCTTTTTAAGGCAGTATTTCACGTTCCAGTGACTAGTGTTCAACATTTTGCTACTCCAGAAGCATCAACCACATGAATACCATACCTTATGTAATACTTTATGTAATATTGCAATACAACATTGAAATCTCAAACATACAGGTTTCTGACTGAAAGCTCCTGCTGATTATCCCTAAACTGAAACAGTGCTTCACAAATACTGTTAGAGTCACAGCATTCTTAAAGGCCTAGCCAGTTGATGTGACTTGGGACTTCCCAAGGAGATCGATTGGCTGATCACAGATTGGCTTTAGGTGATTTCTGATACCAAGATTTGTGAGACAAAAACTCACAAATCCAATATTAATATCAAGCAGTGATGTTCAGAAAGGAGCTAAAAAGTGTAAGTGGTATAGAAGATGCTAGAAATTAAAAAAAAAAAAAAAGATTTAAGGGCTGAGGCAGTTTGAGAATGAGGGAAAAAACCTAAGCCAAATCTCTATACACACTGTAATTTATGTATTCTACCATGACAGTTTATGAAACAAGAACACAAATTGTTGGTCCTGTACCAGCTTTATTACAGTGTACTCTTAATGTTTTTATTTTGTGCTTTAGTTCGAAAGTATTACAGTATTTACCATATAACTTTGAGAATTATCAGGATATTTTCTTTTTAAAATGTATGACTGTATGCCGCTGTGAGTTGAATTGTATCCCCCAAAAGGTATGTTCAGGTCCTAAGCCCAGGCACCCTGTGAATGTGACCTTGTTTGGAAACAGGGTCGTTACAGGTGTAATTAGGTTCGGATGAGGTCATGTCGGGTTAGGGTGAGCTCTCATGCATTGGAGTTCTTGTAAGATGAGAGGAATTTGGATGTGGACTCACGCAGGAAGGAATGTGGTTTGAAGAACTACAAGCCCAGGACCACCAAGAGTGGCCAGCAACCACCAGAAGCTAGGAAGAGGCAAGGAGGGAGCCCTTCCCTGGAGTCCTCAGAGAGGCTGACTGGCAACTTGACTTTGGACTTCTAGCCTAAAACTATGAAGACTACAAAATAAGCGATTCAGTTTGTGGTATTTTGTTATAGCAGCCATAGGAAATCAATACATAGTAGTCAAAATATGATTCAAGGAGAAATTTAGGCTTGATAAGGCAAAGTGGAGTAAGCAGAATATTCTAGGCACAGGACATACGTCTTCAAATTCACCTTGGTTCCAGTGAAGTATGAGATAACTTGCTGTTAGGGAGATCACTTAATTGCCATTACTGTGTTTTGTTAGGGCATATAAAAAATGTCAACAGAGGAAGCATGTGACCTCAGAATAAAGGACATTTCCCTAAACTGGATGAATTTGTCATTTTAAATGTTTGTATTTTTGTCACCATGGAAAATTGGTGAACAAAGACCAGAATTTGGGGAACACTACAACCGTGGTTCTCAACTGCACGTGCCACAGCCCACTGGTGTGTTAAAGATGCAAATTCTGGTTTTGCATATTCACTTCTGCACCTGCCCAGCTCCCTGGCCACGCAGGTGCTATTGGTCTAAAGACCACAATTGCATTATCAGGGCACTATTCTGTGTGGTGCCTCCAGGCCATGGAATTTTGAAAACATTGGTCTTTGAGAAATCAAAAGTTTATGAGAATTTTTCATGGTCATTTGAACTGTGAGGCACTCCAGTCCTTGCCTGTTACTTGCCTTTCTCTGAAGTCTCCTGAATATTTCTAGCCACATCAGTCCTTCAAGCTAAATACCTTTGTTTTCAACTTCCTACCTACTGCTTCCATGTGGATGGCCTAGGGGTAGCCTGGCCTATGTCCCAAATCCAACTGATTACTCGTTGCTATTTCTCAGACTCTTGTTTTCCCCATTTGCCTAGGAGGTAATCTTTGCTCTGAATATTTTTTGGAATAAGAAGGAAGCTGAAGTTTCTTTTTTTCCTTTTCTCTTAAACCATCCTCTAGAAATTGCTCAGACTGATGTAATAGATTTTTTTCCCCACTTCTAATAACCATTAGAATACTTGCCAGTGAAAATAGTTTGAGGGAAAACCTTTGATTCTTATGCATTGTGTAACACTTGTCTTTGGATGTCACAGCTTTCCCTGCCAGTCTCATCTTGGTAATGGACTGAGTTCTGTGTGTGTGATGAATACGTTTGCTTCTCTTTAGCTGTGAATCAAAACCTGAAGTGATGTGCAGGGTACTGTCATTTAAAAGATGGATCAAGAAAGACAGATGCAGAGGATAGTGGACTTCAGCACGGCACATAGGTCAAAGGACTCTGTCTCTACAAATTGTCTCCCTTGGTCATCCCCACTGAGCTTTCTAAACAAAAATAAGTTTGCATTGAGAGAAATTTGTCCAATAAACAAATCCCTGATAATAACAGATGTGATACCTGGAGGAACCACACTTGGTTGCTCTGCCACAGCCAGATGCAACCCTGCGCTCAGAATGGTACCTACCTATGTGATGACACTTAGTGACCTTGGCCTTATAACTCTTTCTCTTTCTCTTATGTGCTAGGTTTTGGACATTTAAGAAGTCTTAAAACGTGGCTAATATTTAGATATGCAGGGAAGGACACCATTTATAAAGTACTAATAATCTATGATGAGAGTATTATTTTATTTTATTAGTTACCTTTATTTATTTGGCTTTGTTGGGTCTTCGTTGGGGCACACAGGCTTAGTTGCTCCTTGGCATGTGAGATCTTCCTGGACCAATGATCAAACCAGTGTCCCCTGCATTGGCAGGTGGATTCTTAACCACTTGACTCCAGGGAAGTTGAGAGAGGATGTATTTTAGAGGGAGGTTTATCATTTTTAAATATGAATTTTTAATTTTCCAGAAAAGAGACTGAGGACTTAAAAACACAGCATCTCTCCCTTCTTTGTTGTAATATACCATATTATTATGTGCAATGTGCTCACTTCATTACAGTAGTTTCTCTGGTTCACTTGCTTACATGGGTTATGACAGCCGTCCTCATAAAATAAACACTGCCTTTGGGGACTTAGCAGATCTGTTTTGCAATTCGGTCAGCTCTCAGTGGTGAGGGAAGCTCGTCTCTTTTGAGACCAGACCACAGACTCTTTGAAGGCAGGGGATTGCTTGCATAACTGTCTGTCCCTCATGCTGTGACCAGTCCCTGGACAGCCTGCAGGGAGGGCTGAATGACCCTTTGCTTTGATTCCACTAGGTAGGTGGTCTGTTTCCCTCTCCGCTACAGAACATGAAACAGAAGGCAAGGGTGAACAGAAAAGCAAATACGAAGATTAGTTTAATTCTTTTCTTTATGGTAGAAAGGAAAGTGAAGTCGCTCAGTAGTGTTTGCAACCCCATGGACTGTAGCCTACCAGGCTCCTCTGTCCATGGGATTTTCCAGGCAAGAGTACTGGATTTCCCCACTCATTACACCATGAGTAATTCTGTCATAAATACATAAGTAAACTAGGATTGTATACCTGTCACATACCTTTATAAGAATGAAGTCCTTATTTTGGATTGTCTTTTTAATATTAAAATCCATAGAGACCTTCCTAGTCAAAACATCAATAAAACTTTATTGGTAAAATTGATATTAAAGTTTGTTTTTAGATAAACAAGTTCAATAAATATTCACAATTATAAAAAGCATTATAAGTTAAAACTGACCCTCTCTGTATTTCTTCTTATATGTATTATTTAGTAATAAAGTAAATTTTCCCTAGTTACATTTCCCAAGAACATTGTCATTTCTAGCAGTCATGTGACTAAAGTACCTTTCAGGTCAATATCATTGAATAAGATTCTTCCGATATTGACCTGTTACTCTGTTTCCTTTATGTCAGGAAATCTTTCCTTATTAAGGAAGCCATAGGTATGTCAGCCTGAATTATAATCTTAATCTCTAGATAAAGGGTGAAATTAGAATAATCTACACAAAGTACTTTCTGTTCTCATCAGGACAGAGTAAGGTAAACACCGGTACCCACTTACAGGTGAGGAAACGAAGAGGCTAGGTGCCCTGTGGACCGAGCTCTTCTCGCATTGAGATCCTGTAGATGGGTGGCCTTTGCCTCTGGCAGGGAGCTCACTGGTGCCTGGCCACCCTCCCCCTCTCCTGGCCCTCTTGCTTTTCCTCTGCATTGGTGGTTTTACACCTTCCCTGTGATCTCCTTAAGCCCCAAGCTCCCCTATGCTAGATGACTGGAGGAGAAAAGGGCCGCACTGAGGAGCCTCCCTGCCCTCCTGCCCTTTGTCCTCCTCTCTCTGTCTAACCTCCACGCCTCACCTCAGCCCTGCTCCTGCTGCCTGTGTCCCTGGCTGAGACTCAGCCCTGCCATCTGCTCAGACCTCATCTCTCGAGTCTCAGGGACACGCATCACTAGTCACCCGCTGTTCTTGTGGTCACTTCTTGTCTGCTGGCGTCCACACTACCCCCTCCTCTCACTGCCCCGGCTTTACTTTCCATCCTACCTAAGCTTCTGGTCAGAGCTGCTCGTGACGTTTATCTGTATCCTCTCACTTCTCCAGTTCTCCTGCGGCCTCTCGCGGCCCCCACCCCAGGTGACCTGGCTCCCCTTGGGGTCAGACCCTGGGCATTTCACAGCCGACCCTCCTGAGCTTCCCTTCACATTCAACCCTCACAGGCCCTGCCTCCCCAGATCTCCTCCGTGGTCACAGGTGTAGGTTGTGAATCTGCATCTGCAACAGGGATGCGTCCTCCGGATCTTCAGGCTTTCTTATCTCAGTTGTTGGTATCAGAGGCCAGAAACCATTCTAGGTGACCCCACTGACCCAGGAAGTGAAATACATGGAGCGAATCCTGCAGTCAAGGCCATCTTCCACCTGTGCTTCCTTTCAGATCTTTGGGAACCTTAAAAGCAGAACCAGTGCTTGTGGGAGAAACTAGGAAGGCAGAGGGCATCTGGTCTACCCAGCATGACTATCTCTGAAGGCTGGGGGCCAGCCTTTGGATGTGCGGGGCTGTCTCTGAAGGCTGGGGGCCAGCTGTTGGATGTGCGGGGCTGTCTCTGAAGACTGGGGGCCAGCTGTTGGATGCACGGTGCTCTTAGCGCCCCTTCTTGGCCCAGTGCCCAGTTCCCTGTCACTGGCTGTCATTGTCCCTGTGGCCACAGCCATACTGTAGCATGTGCTGCCAACCTCCCATGCTCCAGGAAATTGGAGGTTGCTTGAAATAAGTGTAAAAATGAGTCAGTACATTCCAAATGAGATTTCACCCTGGAGTTAATCCCCTGGCTTTGTGTTAGCTGTTTCAGTGGAGGCCATTTTTTTCCTGATGTGAATTCGTCTGTGTTCCTCAATGACTGACTTTTGTCCAAGACTGATTTCTAATTACTCTATATCTTTCTTGTTATTTCATTCAACATTTATCATGCAAAATTAAAAATACACGGACTTCCCTGGCAGTTCAGCGGTTAAAACTCTGAGCTTCAACTACAGGAAACTAATATATCCTGCATGCCATGCAACACACACCCCCCTGCCACCAAAAAAAAAGTGCATTAGTAACATATATCTATTTTAGATCTCCTGTTTTAGAATATTGTCTTTCCCCCACCCTACAGCTTAACTCATTCTGAGGAAACCCTCATCAGGTGAATGTAATGATCATAAGTTGTATGCAGAAAATTTCTTTGTAATTTTGAGCAAAGTAACATCCACTGTAATAAAACAACATCAATCCTACTCAAGTGGACGAAACTATTTAGTTCACACTTAGTTATCATATACAACCTAACAATGTATCTTACACCCCTCCATTAATTACTCTGTAACATGGCTAGTTTTCTGCTCCTGGTAAGCCTTCTTGTAGCTGTTAGGCACTGTGCACTTGACATGTAAAACATACATGACATGCAATGTGTATGTCATCCAACTTCAAGCAAAGAAAGAGAAAAAAATCCCACAGATCGTAAAAACAAATTAATCACTAAAATCAACACGTTTTCTACTAAATCTATGGCTATGTGCCTGCCTGGTGTGTTAAGAGATTTGCTGCTGTGATAAGCCATCCAACCTCATGCTCCAAGGGGAGACCGTTTGTACAGGAAAGCACTCATCTCTGAGAGAGGCTGTGAAATTCACATCCCGTCGTCCACAGGAGGAACTTAGTAGAAACTCTTCCTAAGTTGGATTTTTGTCACCTACAGGGAATGAGTGGTTGCCCATTGTGGTCCTTGGTTGTGTTTGCATCATCCAAACACATATATCTCCAGACTGGAAACAACAGGGCACATACCTCGCATCTCACCTGCTCCCCTCCCTCTAGGTAGGACTTCTGTGAAGCTCATCCTTCAGTAATCCTTTCAGTTTGGGATGTGCAGAGTAAACTTACAGAGTCATTGTCCTTTTGAGATCTTTATAGATTCATAGCCAGGTTTAAGAAAAATAGAAAATTTCCCCATACCCCCGGCAAAACTGTCGAAGGTAACCAGAATGTTGATGTTGCCATAACTGCTGATACACATCACTTCTATCAGCAGAAGTATCTCTCCTGTGCCCCTGAATACTCTTTCTCCCTGTCCTCTGGCAACTACTAATCTTTTCATCTGTTTCAAGACTGTTCTGTAAATAGAATCATGCAGTGTAGAATCTTTGGGGACTGGCATTTTCACACAGCATAATTCTTTGGAGATCCATCCAGCTTATTGCAGTATCAGTGGTTCACTCCTTTTTATTGCTGAGTAGTGTTTCTTGATCTGCATGTATAATTTGTTTAACCAGTCACCTGTTGAAAAACACCTGGGCTCTTTTCAGTTTTTGGCTGTTACAAATAAAGCTACTATAGACATCCATGTACAGGGTTTTGTGAGAACATAAGTCTTCATTTTTCTGGGTAAATGCCTGGAAGTTCAGTTGCTGAGTCATCTGGTGGTTGCGTGTTTAGTTTTTTTTGAGAAACTGCCAAGCTGTTTTCTAGATTTACTGATCCATTTTATATTTCTTCCAGCAATGTATGAGCGATCTAGTTTCTGTGCATCCTGGTCAGCTTTTGTTGCTGTCATTACTTTTTATTTTAGCCTTTCCTGATACATATGTAGTGACACATCATGATGGCTTTATTTACGTTTCCCTAATTATTGCTTAATGATCTTAAACATATCTTCACATTCTTATTTGTCATTTGTATATTCTTTTAAGTGAAATGCCTGTTCATGGTGTATGCCCATTTTCTAATTGGGTTTGTTTTATTAATTATTGAATTATAGTTCATTTACAATGTTGTGTTAGTTTAAGGCATCTAGCAAAGTGATTCATTTACATACTTTTTACAGATTATTTTCCCTTCTGGGCTATTATAAGATATTGAATATAATTCCCTGTGCTGTATGGTAAATCGTTGTTGCTTATCTATTTTTTGTATAGAAGTTTGTATCTGTTAATCCCATACTCTTAATTTATCCCTTTCCCCCATCTTTCCCCTTTGGTACTTATAAGTTGGTTTTTTATGTTTGTGAGTCTACTTCTGTTTTGTATATAGATTCATTTGTTTTATTTTTTTAGGTTCCACATACAAGTGATATCACATAATATCTGTCTTTAGCTTCACTAAGTATAATATTCTCTATGTTGCTGCAGAGGGCAATATTTCATTCTTTTTATGGCTGAGGAATATTCTACTGTACATATATACCACATCTTTTTTTTTTTTTTTTTAATGTCATCTTGGGTCAGTGATGCACCACTTCTGTGGACCTTTATTTTATTTTTTAGCTATATCACAAGGCATGTGGGATCTTAGTTTCCAAATCACGATGGAACCCACACCCCTGCATTGGGAGCACAAAGTCCTAACCACTGGACCACCAGGGAGGCCCCTACACCACATCTTCTTAATCCAGTTGCCTGTTGATGGACACTTGGGTTGCTTCCATGTCGTGGCTATTGTACTTAATGCTTCCATGAATATTGGGGTGTATCTTTTCAAATTAGAGCTTTTTTGTCTTTCTGGATATACACTCAGGAGTGGTATAGCCAGATCATATGGCAACTTAGTTTTTTAAGGAACTCTTCTCCGTAGTGGCTGCACCAATTTACATTCCCACCAGCAGTATAGGAGGGTTTCCTCAACCCTCTCCAGCATTTGTTCTCTGTAGATTTTTTGATGGTGGCCATTCTGACCAGATTGAGGTGGTACTTCATTGTGGTTCTGATTTGCATTTTCCTGATGATCAGTGATGCTGAGCATCTTTGCCTGTGCCTGTTGGCCATCTGTTAGTCTTCTTCGGAGAAATATTTATTTAGGTATTCTGCCCATTTTTCAGTTGGATTGTTCATTTTCTTTATATTGAGTTGGATGAGCTCTTTGTATAGTCTAAAAGTCAATCCCTTGTTGGTCTCATTATTTGCAAATATTTGCAGTCAGTAGGTTGTTTTTTCATTCTGTTAATGGTTCCTTTTACTGTACCAAAGCTTTTTAGCTGATTAGGTCCCATTTATGTTTGCTTTTATTTCTTATTTCTAAGAAAATATTGCAACCATTTATGTCTGAGTTGGTGTTGATTCTTTTTTGAATGTTTATAGGATTCTCTAGTAAAACCATCCTGGCCTGAACATTCCTTTGTTTTAAAATTACAAATTCAGTTTCCTTAATAGTTATATCACTATTTAAATTATTTATTTTATGTTGATGAGTTGTAGTACTTTTTGTTTTCAAAGAGTTGGTCTATTTCATGTGTTACTGTTGTTGACAAATTAAAGTGTGCCCTGTGACTCCTTTGTTACCCTGCTGGGTCTAGTGCTGTGTCCTGAAGTTGGCCATTCGTGCCCTCTCTTTGTTGTTGCTGTTGTTGAAAGTCTTTGTTACATAAATGAGTTAACATAGCCCTGCCTGTTGGTCCCTCTGTGGTTTTCTTCTTCACAACCAGCCGAGACGTTAGTTCAAAGCCTGCTGGCACCAAGCTCTGTTCTTAATGAAAGGGTAACAGGCAAGAAGGCCAGGGGTCTCCAAACGGACGAAATGGGCTGCAAGTGGTAGACATTTTTTTAATTTCTCTTTTAAGCGGCAGGAGGAAACAAACTACAAGCGTCAGATTTATTTCCTTCTCTATACAAAATTAAAAGGAGATTTCTTTTAAGATTCTGTGTTGCCATGATGACACCTGGTGTATTTACCCTAGATTCTGTCTTCAGGTTCTGCTTAAGAACTTTAAGATTCCACTTAAGACTCAGAACCAATAAGGGCTCAACAAACCAGTATGTTTTACTCATACACTGTTCTCCTAATCTATGTTAATGAAACTCTATGTTTACCTGGAAACCTGCGTTTCTTCAAGATTCATGTCAACTGTTTGATGGCCCAGGGTGACTCACCTGGTGCCAGTGTTATCTCAAAACGCATGTTGAGGGTGAGGGGCCTGGTGCTGCTCTGAGTTTTCAGACATCTCCTCTCTCTAATTAACAGCTTGCTGATAGGTATATAAGGTGAAGGTGAAGGTGAAGTCGCTCAGTCGTGTCCGACTCTTTGTGACCCCATGGACTGTAACCTACTAGGCTTCTCTGTCCATGGGATTCTCCAGGCAAGAATACTGGAGTGGATTGCCATTTCCTTCTCCAGGGGATCTTCCCGACCCAGGGATCGAACCCGGGTCTCCAGCATTGGAGGCAGACGCTTTAACCTCTAAGCCACCAGGGAAGCCCCAAACCCTGATAGGTATATAACGTACTGCTAAAGGCTAGCAGGGAGCACTCTTTCTGCCCCCTTCTGATGTCTATGTCAGAAGTAGTTTTCTCTATCTCTTTTATACTTTAATAAAACTTTATTACACAGAAGTGCTGAGTGATCAAGGCTCGTCATTGGCCCGGGATTGATTCCTCTCCTCCAGAAGCCAAGAATCCCAGCGTCTTTCATGGCTCAGCAACAACCTTTTACTTATGCACTCAGTTACTTTAAATTTTGCCCCAATATGCATGTTTTTAGCCATTCAGAGGCTGCCTGCTTTGAATACCCTCTGAAGCCACACACTCATCTACTCATCTTTGCTTAAACGGGCTGTGACAGAGCTCCCGCACGTGCTGCCAGCCCGGCTGCTGAGCAACATGACGTGGACACTGAGTTCCCTAGGGTGCGATGCTGGATGTCTGGGAGTCTCTAGGCCCTGTTCCCCCTTTGGAGACAGTAGGAAGGCCTCCTGTGTTGAGAGGTTTCCCTCCCATGCATCCTGTCAAAGCGCTTCCAAATCAAAGGTGGTATGTGCCGTGACCATCTCAAGGACCCTTCTTTTTCCTTGATCAACTTCCAGACCTTGAACTCATCAGTTATGCTAGACGTTTGGCAGTTTTATTGACCTTTTCAAGGAACCAGCTGTATTTTATGGACTTTCTTTGTCTTTCATTTCCCTGATGTCTGCTTTTTATTTCCTTCCTCTGTTTGCTTTACATTTATTTTGCTCTTCTCTTTCCAGGTTCTTTAGGATGGGTGCTTAGATCATTGATTGAGCCTTTTCCTCTTTTCTAATATATGTGTTCAGTGTTCTGAATTTTCCTTTCAGCACTGCTTCAGTTGTAATCCACAGCTCTTGATGAGTTGTAGTTTTATTTCCTTTTGGTTCAGTGCATTTTTCAATTTCCCAGGAGACTTCCTCTTTAAATCATGGTTTATGTAGACATAGATTGGTTAGTATCCAAGTATTTGGAGATTTTCTTTGTTGTTCAGTCACTCAGTCATGTCCAACTCTTTGTGAGTCCATGGACTGCAGCAAGCTAGGCTTTCCTGTCATTTATCATCTCCCATAGCTTGCTCAAACTCATGTCCTTTGAGTCCGTGATGCCATCCAACCATCTCCTCCTCTGTCATCCCCTTCTCCTCCTGCCTTCAACCTTTCCCAGCATCAGGGTCTTTTCTCATGAGTTGTCTCTTCGAATCAGGTGGCCAAAGTATTGGAGCTTCAGCTTCAGCATCAATCCTTCCAATGAATGGAGATTTTCCTATTGTGTATATATTACGAATTTCTGTTTTGATTCCTAGTGTTTGGAAAATACATTCTACGTGATTTTTAGTTCTTTTAAATTTGCTGAGATTTGCTTTATGGCCCAAGGTGTGGTCTATCTTGATACATGGGCCCTTGAAAAGAATGGGTCCTGCTCCATCCTAGTGGTTTTCTGTGCTGAATTCTTCTCTGTCTTTGCTATTTTCCATCTAGCTTTTCTGTCAATATTGAGAGAAAGGTGTTGATGTCTCTGCCATAATTTTGGGCTTGTCCATTTCTCTTTTTAGTTTTGTCAGGTTTTGGTTTGATGTGTTTTGTAGCTCTGTTTTATGGGGCACACATTGAAGCTTCCTATGTCTTATCGATGGATTTTCCCTTTTATTGTTACAGTGACCATTTCTGTCTTTGGTCGTTTTCTTTGCTCTGAAGACTGTTGTATCTGATAATGATAATGATTTACTTTGATTAATATTTGCATGATAGATCTTTTTTCATCCTTTTACTTTCAGTCTGCCTGAAAATCAAAATTTAAGTGAGTTTTTTGTAGGCAGCTTATAGTTGGGCTCTTTTTCATCTTTTCTGTCAATCTTTGTCTTTTAATTGGTATGTTTATGTAGTTTATATTTAATCTAATTATTGGTCTATTAGAATTTATTTTTGCCATTTTATATTTTTGATTTCTGCTCTATTTTTCATTTTTCTCTATCTTTTTCTAGTCTTACTGGGTTTATGTGAACATTTTTTAGAATTCTTTTTGAATTACCTATAGTGTTTTTGAGTATATCTCTTTGCATAGCTTTTTTAGTGGTTGTGCCAGGTATTACATCATAGGTACATACTGCAATCTGCTTGTGTCATTGTTTTACTAGTTCAAGCAAGGTGTAAAACCCTTACCTTCTGTTATGGGCATACCTTGTTTTATTGTGTTTCACAGAGAATTTTTTTTTTTTTTTTTTTTACAAATTGAAGGCTTGTGGCAATGCTCCATTGAGCAAGTCTGTTGGCATCATTTTTCCAATAACATTTGCATACTTCTTGTTTCTGGGACATGTTTTGGTAATTCTCAAAATATTTTAGAGTCTTACATTATTACTATACTTGTTACAGTGACCAGTGATCTTTGATGTTACTATGGCAAAAGATTATGACTCTATGACTTGCTGAAAGTTCAGTTGATGGTTAAGGTTTTTTACCAATAAAATACTTTTAATTAAAGTGTTTGCATTTTTTAGACATAATGCTGTTGCACACTGACTAGACTGAAAGATAGTATAAACATAACTTTATATGTACTGGGAAACCAAAATGTTTGTGTCACTCATTTTATTGTGAGTTTTGCTTTGTTGCAGTGAACTGGGACTGAACCACAGTATGTCTGAGTTGGACTTGTGCATTCCTTTACCCTCCCTCACTTATAATGGTCTTAAATATTTCCTCTTGTTTAGAGTTACATCAAATAGTGTTAACCATTTTTGCTTAAAGAGCAAAATATGTTTACCGATGTTTTTATTTACCATGTTCTTCCTTTGTATAATTTCAGTTTCACTTTCCTTTGTATAATGTTCCACTATTATAATTCCTTTTATCACTTCCTTTCAGCCTTTATTTATTTTTTTTTTTTGGACATGACTTTTGAAATCGTAGTTCCCCCACCAGGGATTGAACCCTGGGCTCAGCGGTGAAAGCACTGAGTTCTAACCACTGGACTGCCAGGGAATTCCTTTCCTTTCAGTTTGTAGGACTTCCCTTAGCCATTCTTTTAGGGTAGATCTGTTGGTGACAAATTCTGTTAGCTCTTTTTTTCCTCTAAGATGTCTCAGTCCTTCCTCTAGAAGGATATTTTTAGGGTGTATGATTCTGAATGCAGCGCTCTTTACTTTCAGCGCTTGAAAAATAGTGTGCCCCTTCAGGCCTCAGTGGTTTCTGATGAAAAACGTGCTGTCGCTGGTATTGTTTTTTCCCTTTAGGTAAGGTATCATTTTTCTCTGGCGGCGTTCAAGACTTTTTTATTTGTTTTAAGAAGTTTAAGTATGATGTGCCTTGATGTGAATGTATTTAGATTCTTGTTGGGAAGAATCTGGCTTCTCTGATAGCTCAGTTGGTAAAGAATTCGCCTGCAGTGTGGGAGACCTGGGTTCGATCCCTGGGTTGAGAAGATCCCCAGAGAAGGGAAAGGCTTGCCCACTCCAGCTTTCTGGCCTGGAAAATTCCATGGACTATACAGGTTGCAAAGAGTCAGACACAACTGAGCGTTTTTCACGTTCACTTTGGAATAATCTAGCTTTTTGAATTGCTGTCTTGCTAAATTTAGAAAGTTTTCAGCCATTATTTCTTTTGAGTACTTTTTCAACCCTATCCTGTTTTCTCTCCTTCTGAGACTCCAGTGACATGAAAGTTAGATTTCTTTTTTTTTTTTTTTTGGTAGTCTGAAAGGTCCATGAGGCCTGTATCAATACATTTTCAGTCTATTTTCTCTTTGTTGTTCAGATTGGATATTTTCTGTCATTTTGATGCTCAGTTCACTGTTTCCTCTGCCCCATTTTGTTTTGAGCCCATCCACAGAGCCTCATACTTCAGTTATTGTATGTTTTAATTCGAAAACATCCATTTGGTTCTTATATGTGTTTTCTTTTTCTTTGATGATATTTTGTTTTTGGTGAAGATTTCTGCTTTTCGTGTGTTTCAGACATGTTCTTATTGCTTGTTGAAGCATTCGTGGTGGCTGCTTTAAAATCTTGGTCAGTTTTCACATGTTTCTATCATCTTGGCATTGGAATCTGTTGATATTCTTCCTTTGTTTGAGGTCTTCCTGGTTCTTGCTATGATGAGGGATTTTTGCTCGAAACATGGGCATGTTTGCATTATGTTATGAGGCCTTAGATCTTGATTTAAACCTTGTTTAACTCATCTCTGCTCCTCGGTGCTGCCTTGTTACTGCCAGGCAGAGGTGGAAGTCCAGGTTGCCGTCTGAGCGTCTGGACATGCGGGTGGAGGGGCTGCTGCTTATGCTGCTGAGTTGGGAGAGCTCTTGTGACCTGTGCCCTCTGTCCCCTATCACTGCCGTGTCTCCCCTGGCATGCAGTGGGGGCAAGGACAGCTCAGAACTGGCTCGCAGGAATGAGGCCCCCAGCCCTGTCCCTGGTCTCTGTGACAGCACCCTACTGGTGTTGGGGGAACCTCATTACAGCCTCAAAAGGGTGGCGGTCCGGGTTCCCATCCATCCTTTGCCGACGTGAGTAGGGTGAGACCTGGGGTGAGTTTTTCCTGTAGTGTTTCTCTGGAGTAGAGCAGTTTTGTGTAAGTTTTTTGTCTTGCTAGGCTGGCCTTTCCTGGTCCTGTGAGTAGAGAGACCAGGCTTTTGCTGTGGCTTCTTAAAATCTGCCTCCATTGGCTGTTAGCTTGTTCAGCTCCCTGTCTGGGAGATAGGAGGGAAAAGGAAAAAACCCACGGAAAAACCAGTGTCATTCCTCAGGCCCCTAGGTCTCTGGCCCGTTTCTCACCTTCGCTACACTTTTCCAAGTCTCCTTGGGTTTCTTCTATGTGTGATGCCTAGGATCCTAGGTTGTACTGAGCAGGAGGAATTAGGAAAGGTGCTTCTTTCTGCTCTCTCTTTTTGGAAGCAGAAGTCCATCCTGGTGTTTAGGGTAACCATTGCATATTGAATTCTACTTTAGACAGTGCACTGTTTCTGTGCTTCTGTCCCAATACCGAAGATGGTGACCTTTGGTTAACCCCAAAGGAACCTAGTTTCTTAGTAGGGAGTTTCTCCTTTCTTATTGATTGTTGTTACAGTTTAACATTGACCTTCTCTACCGCATTCTTTCTCTCGCGCTCTCTTTTTATTCCAAAATACATATTAGACCTGTGTTGGACCCTTTCTTTCAATTCTGCATTTTTCTTAAACTCTCATATTTTCTCTCTCTTCAGTTCTCTATTTTGCCTCATGGTAATTTTCTCCAGTCTCTATTCCAGTCCACTAATTTTCTCCCTAGTTTTCTTTATTCTGCTCTTTAATTTATCCGTTGACTGTTTCTAATGACTGCAGCTTTTATTTCTAACCACATTCTAGAAATTGATCTATTCTTTCATATCATTTTATTCTTTGCTTATGGCTTCAATTCCTTTTTTGTGGTATTAATCATGTTGAGTATACTTCATCAGATTCTTATTCTTTTTTTTTTTGACCATGAGGTGTGTTGGATCTCAACCCCCCAATCAGATCAAACCTGCGCTCCCTGCATTGGAAGGCAAAGTCTTCCAAAGGACCACCAGGGAAGTCCCTTATCAGCTTCTTTTAAAAATCAGATTCTTAAGAGTGTAATATCTTTGGATTGCTGACTTACTCATGATGGATTGTTTCCTGGAGTGTTTTGTTGTTTTAAATTGTGAGCTCATCTTCAGAGAAGCTATAAGTCTGGGACTCCTGAGTATCCTGGTTGGAGGATGTGTCCTTCCAGTGTGCTAAGTTCCTTCAGTTGTGTCCAAACTCTTGGTGACCCTATGGACAGTAGCCCTCCAGGCTCCTCTGTCCATAGGATTCTCCAGACAAAAGTACTGGAGTGGGTTGCCATGCGCTGATCCAGGGTATTTTCCCAACCCAGGGATTGAACCTGAGTCTCTTACGTCTCCTGCATTGGCAGGCGGGTTCTTTACCACTAGTGCCGCCTGGGAGCCAGTGTGATTCCAGAGTGATCTGCTTTGCTTCTTCCAGGCATCCTGGTGACGTCACTGTCTAGGGCCATTTTTACCGTTTTAAATTTCTTGACTTGGAGTTTCACCGTACACGTGTTTTTTGGTTTGAATATCAAACTCCTGTGGAGCCAGCCCATAATAAATCTTCAAAGGGAAATGGTTTTTTTGTTTGCTTGTTTGTTTTGCTGAGAGGCCAGACAGAGTCAGAGAAGGCTCCTTGTCCCCCTGAGCTGGTGAGAGGATTTCCCAGCCTGTCCTTCACTTTAGGCCAAGCCTTGAAGAAAGTTCAGGTTGACTTCTGTACTCTGTCCTTCACATCAGTACACTCTTGAACTCTGTCCCACATGTCTTAAGACCCCAAACTGACAGCCCTCCAGGGACCCTACTGCTTTTTCCAGTCCTTTTTCCTGAAAGGTCAGCTGTATCGTTTTTTTAAATGTGGTATGTTTTATCCAGCATTTCGAGATGTTTGACTCCAAAAGCGTTTTCAAACAAAAAGGTTTTCTAAGTAAGAAAACTTACCTCTTTGAGCTACAAGATTCAGAGTGTGAAGAGTTTTTTGGAGGAATTAAATATTTTCATATATGGAAATTGCACATCTTGTCTTTGTGCAGCAAGGTGAAATCAGTTGACATTGTTACCCTTTTACCTGTTGAGACTGGTGTAATCTGGAAAACAGTTACCGTGTGTGTGTGTGCGCGTGTGTGTGCACGAGTGTGTGCATGTGTGTGTGCGTGCGCGTGCACGCGCACATGCGTGGGCGTGCTTAGTTGCTCAGTCATGTCTGACTCTTTGCGACCCCATGGACTGTAGCCCACCAGGCTCCTATGTCCAAATGAAGTCCATTTAAGCAAAACTTCCAAAGCAGAAAATAAGGGAACAAGCTTTAAGTCAAAGTCTGTGCTTAGACATATGAGCTTTGTTTCAGGATTATATGGATTACTGAAACTCCTTTTGCTGTCTACATATGAAGCATAAGAAACACTCCAATTTGTGTGTACAAATTATTTTCTCTCTCAAGACTTACTTTTGCCTACACGATGGCAGCATTTTTACCTGGTTCTCATCTTCCTGTGTTTACAACTTATGCAACAATGTATTGGGCTTTATTTCTCAAAGAGGATATTGAACAAAATTGAGAAATTTTAGTTTTGTCATTTTAACTTGGAAAGTTTAATTTCTTGGGCTGTAAAAGCTGTTCAGTGCAAATGATCAGACCTGGCATGTTTTCTTTTGTGTGTGTGAGAAAATGCACATAACATGAGATTTGCCATTTTAAAGTCACTGGCATTAAGTACATTCACATTCGTTGTACAGCCATCACCCATTCATCCTCAGAACATTTTCATCTTTCCAGACTGATGCTCGTAATCATTAAACGCTGACTGCGCATTCCCTCTCCCCCAGCACCCCTACAACCACCATTCAACTTTCTGTCTCTGTGAGTTTGAGCACTCTGGGCACCTCATGTGAATAGAATCTTCTGGTATGTCTTCTTTTGTGTCCGGCTTATTTCACTTAGCACAGTGTGAAAATTCATCCATACTGTAGCATGTATCAGAATTTCCTTCCTTTTCAAGGCTGAATAATATTCCAAAGTATATATGTACCATATTTTGTCTATTATTTATCTATCATTGGATAGTTGGGTTGCTTCTGTCTTTTGGCTACTGTGAATAGTGCTGTTATGAATAGACTGGTGTAATCTGGAAAACAGTTACCGTGTGTGTGTGTGCGCGTGTGTGTGCACGAGTGTGTGCATGTGTGTGTGCGTGCGCGTGCACGCGCACATGCGTGGGCGTGCTTAGTTGCTCAGTCATGTCTGACTCTTTGCGACCCCATGGACTGTAGCCCACCAGGCTCCTATGTCCAAATGAAGTCCATTTAAGCAAAACTTCCAAAGCAGAAAATAAGGGAACAAGCTTTAAGTCAAAGTCTGTGCTTAGACATATGAGCTTTGTTTCAGGATTATATGGATTACTGAAACTCCTTTTGCTGTCTACATATGAAGCATAAGAAACACTCCAATTTGTGTGTACAAATTATTTTCTCTCTCAAGACTTACTTTTGCCTACACGATGGCAGCATTTTTACCTGGTTCTCATCTTCCTGTGTTTACAACTTATGCAACAATGTATTGGGCTTTATTTCTCAAAGAGGATATTGAACAAAATTGAGAAATTTTAGTTTTGTCATTTTAACTTGGAAAGTTTAATTTCTTGGGCTGTAAAAGCTGTTCAGTGCAAATGATCAGACCTGGCATGTTTTCTTTTGTGTGTGTGAGAAAATGCACATAACATGAGATTTGCCATTTTAAAGTCACTGGCATTAAGTACATTCACATTCGTTGTACAGCCATCACCCATTCATCCTCAGAACATTTTCATCTTTCCAGACTGATGCTCGTAATCATTAAACGCTGACTGCGCATTCCCTCTCCCCCAGCACCCCTACAACCACCATTCAACTTTCTGTCTCTGTGAGTTTGAGCACTCTGGGCACCTCATGTGAATAGAATCTTCTGGTATGTCTTCTTTTGTGTCCGGCTTATTTCACTTAGCACAGTGTGAAAATTCATCCATACTGTAGCATGTATCAGAATTTCCTTCCTTTTCAAGGCTGAATAATATTCCAAAGTATATATGTACCATATTTTGTCTATTATTTATCTATCAATGGATAGTTGGGTTGCTTCTGTCTTTTGGCTACTGTGAATAGTGCTGTTATGAATGTGAGTGTGGCATGCTTTTAAAACAGTCAGTGAGATGCATATAACTGTATTTGTAACTGCTAACAATCCTAATAGCGCTGTCTTATAAGTTTAAGTGCCTGTCAATATGAGAGGTGGAATAGGCTTAATCTTTGAGTGATAATGAGTGTAGTTCTTAGGAACAGGGCTGGGCCAAGCCTAAGCAAAGCAATGGACTGCTTGGGCTTAGCTGGGGGAGAGAAGGAGCCAGGGCTGGGAATGTGTGGTCAGGTCCAAAACAGGAGTGTGGAGGTGACTGCATCAGAGGTGCAGCCAAGGGAACCAGGAGCATAGAGCAGGGCCTTCAGAGCCACAGGCGAGCCTTGCAGCCTGGGGGTCGGCAGAGGTGGGTGGCAATCAAAGCGTGAGGGTGGGAGCTGTGCTCACAAGGCTAGGCTGAGCCGAACTAGACTCCTTTGCTATCAGAAAAGGCAGCATAAATCACCAGGGCAATGTCAGGCTACTGGTGTCCCTCATTCTGACTCACAGGTTCCATGCTAGAAAGCCTCTTTTTACAGTTTATGCAAATTAAGGTCCCAAATTAAATATATTCTTCTGTGTAAAGAAGAAGTGAAGAAGCTGTCCCTGTATTGAATGAGACAAATTTCACACGTGGAATACTGACCAAATTGGGCAATACTGACCAGAAGCCGGCCTTCCCATGAGCCCTAGGTGCGGGAACAGAGGCCAGGCCCCAGAAGCAAGTGTGGGGATAAGTTGCACCTGTTTTTTAAAAGAAGAAAGGAGTGAACTTCTCAAAGCCCATGAGCCTACCAAGTTTTTTCTTCTGTATAGAAAGCATTTGAAATTTCTAAGTGATTTTTACTTGTCACTGGATATGCATATTTATTTGAAGAGCAAAGAGAGAGATTTTAGTCACTTTTGTCATTATAGTTATTACATTTCAAACTTTCAGAAAAGAAATTATCCACAGAGAAGTTAGAAAAGGCACTGGGTTAGCATGTAAGCCAGATATTGAAAAGGTGGAAAGGTAAGTCAATGTGTTTATTGCCATTTTCTCAAAATATTCAGTTACCTCTTTTTTCTGTGATGTTAACAATTACAATCTCATTAAATTTTATGACTGTAGTCAAGTTCATAGCACCTGTTTTAATGTTATTGTTCACAGTCTCTTTTTGTGTTTCAGATTTTTTGTTTAAATTCTTGGTTATTGGAAATGCAGGAACTGGCAAGTCTTGCTTGCTTCATCAGTTTATTGAAAAAAAATGTAAGTGACGTCACACGGTCCGTGCTCCTTTTATGTCGTCTTTTGAGAGTGTGCTCCTATGCAAATTCGTTTATGGCAAAACTTCTGAATATGTTTTCAGGAAGAAACTTGTAGTTTACAAATATTTTTAAAAGACAGTAAAAGTTTGTGTTATTACATGTTTAATAATCTGATTTTATTTTTTAATAATCTGTTTAACCCACTTCGATTTCATTGTGGGTCATTGTTCATTATGTAGTAAATTGTCCTGTACATTTTCTAGATACTAAAATACCTTATAATGCTGTGGAATTCCATTTCCTGACAGGGAGTGGCCTGATAACCCTAGTTGTACATTTTGGATAAAGTAGTGTGTTTGGCCCCCAGCGGCCTTGTATTGTCATTAAAGCAGTTGTTATCATCAATCCTATTTTACAGGAAAAGAAACAGGTAGTGATTGTACATGTAAGACTCAAACCCAGGCCTTTTGCCCACAGAAATATCTTTTGTCATTGACTTGCCCCATGTTGTAAGGGAGGTTACATTTTGTATTCCAAACTATTGTAAGACATGGTAGGTTTGAAAGCCCTTAAAATGTACCGTTCTTTTATAATTATCAAAAGAGTTGTGGAGAATGACCTGTCTATATTACTATAGTCAGGTGAAGGCACAAAAACAGAATTAATTTCATTTAATGAAGTTCATCCTAAGTAAGGGGGTGTGAGATATGTTAGATGGTGGGTAAAATGCAGGCAGAGGGTGTCCTGGGAAAGAGCTTGAAGAGTAGGATTCTAGAATGTTTTCTGCTGCATCCATTTCCATCGACCAGGAGCTCACTGGAGTCTCTGTGTGGTGACAGAGACCCAGTGTGGCTTAGTCATGGAGCCAGTGCCCGCTGCATCAGCAAGCGTTCATCTGCTGGGTGGGCCCAGGGTTCTGAACCAGTCACTTAGACGTTGTATTGTTCCGTCTCAGCAGAGGGGACACTGGCCAGGTGCCTGGCCTGAGCAGGCACTCTCCTCACACACCCTCCCTTCGCTTCTCACGACCACAGTGACGGTATTTCTCTCAGCTGTGTGTTAACCTGGCTTCTAGTTCTCACCTTTGGAGGCGTTTCCTCCCAGGCTGGCCCAGTAACTGGGTGCTGGTGAATGTCCAGGATGAGACAGGCTGCTGGACTCAAACCCTTTCCTACCCCAGGTCCCCAGGAAGCAGGGAACACAGCTGTCAGATGATTTCTGGTGCAATTAAATTTTATCCCATGGTTATAAACTATGAACCAGTCAGTGGACTGTGTAGCCAGGATGTTTGTTTTATCCCTTTTTTATCATCACAGATATTTTCTTTTGTAGACAGTTTATTACAGTTGGGTTTGGCAAACTACATATTTTGCCTGTATCCCTGCCCATTCAGACAGTATTGATTTTGCCAACAAATTCATTTCAAATGATTGCCACACACAATGCTGAAGTTCATGAAAACTCAACAGCTATAATAATTGCATCGAGGTCTTGGTTTGCTGGGTTGGGGGGGTTGTGGTTTATTTGCGTTTTTTTTACTCTATCTTTTCCTCTTTTTCCCTTAATCTTTGGTATCCATCAAGTTTCCTTCTTGAGCTACAGTGCTTTTCCTTCCCTTTACTTTTTTTTGTTTAGAATATTTGTCCAAATAACTGAAACCATCATTGGCCGAGTTGCAGTCTGTCAATGGGCAGTGAGCCTCTCAAGGTGGTGCCCAGTATTTTGTGCAGTTACCATTCTTGAGAACCTTAACAGTGGTCGGGTAGATATGGCCTCATGTGGCAGGGTCACCAAGTGTTGGCTTTAAAATATATGGCTTCTTTAGGGGTTTTGAGAAAAAGCTTGATTGGCTCTTTGAGAACAGAAACTGTATGTATTCTGTTCAAAGCACTGAGTGCTTTTTATCATTTTACTTTTAGAGAAATGAATGGCATAAGTAAATTACATTTTCTATTGACTTAACTCTTGATTTGAATGTTACGTGTTTAAATTTATAAGCTTGTTACCTTAATGTCCTAAAATTAAATTTCCTTTTTTTTGCAGTCAAAGATGACTCAAACCATACAATAGGAGTGGAATTTGGTTCAAAGATAATAAATGTTGGTGGTAAATATGTAAAGTTACAGATATGGGACACAGCGGGCCAAGAACGATTCAGGTAGCTTTTTCTCTAACTTAATATTTCAAAATTTGGTTTGAAATAATCAATTATGGTCTCTTAATGTATATAATCCCCTCCTCCCCACCACAGGTTTTAGAAATTTCACCAGTGAAAGCTTTAAGACAAGCTAAAACTCCATTTTTCTCCATTCAGCATTGATTTATGGAAGAATATGTTAGAACAGTGGTCCCCAACCTTTCTGGCACCGGGGACTGGTTTCACGGAAGACAATTTTTCCACAGACGAGGAGTGGTATGGTTCAGGTGGTAATGTGAGCGATGAGAAGTAATGGGGAGTGGCAGATGAAACTCCACTGGCTCACCCACCAATTATCTCCTGCTATGTGCCCTGGGGGTTAGGGAATCACTTCCAAATGAACATTTTCTAATTTGGAGGATAATTTATTCTTTGAGACCTAGTGGTACATTAGGACGGTATAGCACTGCACATTAAGAATTTTTTTAAATCTCTTTGGGGGTTGGTTTTGCTTTACATTAAACAATCAGAATACCAGACCACCTGACCTGCCTCTTGAGAAACCTATGTGCAGGTCAGGAAGCAACAGTTAGAACTGGACATGGAACAACAGACTGGTTACAAATAGGAAAAGGAGTATTTCAAGGCTGTCTATTGTCACCCTGCTTATTTAGCTTATATGCAGAGTACATCATGAGAAACGCTGGGCTGGAGGAAGCACAAACTGGAATCAAGATTGCCGGGAGAAATAGCAATAACCTCAGATATGCAGATGACACCACCCTTATGGCAGAAAGTGAAGAGGAGCTAAAAAGCCTCTTGATGAAAGTGAAAGAGGAGAGCGAAAAAGTTGGCTTAAAGCTCAACATGCAGAAAACGAAGATCATGGCATCTGGTCCCATCACTTCGTGGCAGATAGATGGGGAAACAGTGGAAACAGTGTCAGATGTTATTTTGGGGGGCTCCAAAATCACTGCAGCCATGAAATTAAAAGACGCTTATTCCTTGGAAGGAAAATTATGACCAACCCAGATAGCATATTGAAAAGCAGAGACATTACTTTGCTGACTAAGGTCCGTCTAGTCAAGGCTATGGTTTTTCCAGTAGCCATGTATGAACGTGAGAGTTGGACTGTGAAGAAAGCTGAGTGCCAAAGAATTGATGCTTTTGAACTGTGGTGTTGAAGAAGACTCTTGAGAGTCCCTTGGACTGCAAGGAGATCCAACCAGTCCATTCTAAAGGAGATCAGTCCTGGGTGTTCATTGGAAGGACTGATGCCAAAGCTGAAACTCCAATACTTTGGCTACCTTATGCGAAGAGTTGACTCATTGGAAAAGACCCTGATGCTGGGAGGGATTGGGGGCAGGAGGAGAAGGGGATGACAGAGGATGAGATGGCTGGATGGCATCACTGACTCGATGCAGATGAATTTGGGTAAACTCCTGGAGTTGGTGATGGACAGGGAGGCCTGGCATGCTGCGATTCACGGGGTCGCAAAGAGTCGGACAGGACTGAACAACTGAACTGAACTGAACTGAAAACAATCCACAAAATATTCTCTCCTTAGCACTTTCATTATACTCAAGTCATAACAACATTTGGAATAATAACTGCCAGATCACTGCAGATAAATTCCACGTTTGATATTCCATAACTACTGAAGTGGGCTCAGTGGTAAACAATCCACCTGCAGGAGGTGTGGGTTCAGTCCCTGGGTAGGGAAGATCTCCTGGAGAAGGAAATGGCAACCCATGCCAGTATTCTTGCCTGGAAAAATCCCATAGATAAAGGAGCCTGGCAGGCTACAATCCATGGGGTCACAAAAGAATCAGACACAACTTAAACACTAAACAACAAACAATAACTGCTAAAGCAGGAAAGTAGATTAATATTCTGGTTGTGTTTTTTGAGTCAATATACAAAGTCAAGCAAAAGATTTTCAGAATTTCAAAATTCAGTTAAACTCAATCCCAGTGTGAGCATTTCACTTAAAGTCAGGTATAGTATTTTAAATGCTTAATAATTATTTGCTTCAAAAAGTATCATAACTAGACTTCAGGCAAGAATACAAAGCTACAGTAATCAAAGCAGCATGGTATTGCACCAAAACAGACATATGGATCAATAGAACAGAACAGAGAACCTAGGAATAAATCCACACAATTAATCTTCCACAAAGATGGCAAGAATACACAATAGAGAAAAGACAGTCTTCGTCAATAAGTGGTACTGGGAAAAGGGGACAGCTACGTGTAAAAGAATGAAATTAGAACATTCTCTAACACTGTACACAAAAATAAACTCAAAATGGATTAAAGAACTAAATGTGAGACCAGATACTATAAAACTTCCACAGGAATATGTAGGTAGAACACTGTCTGACATAAGTCACAGCAATATTTTTTTGGATCCATCTCCTAAAATAATGGAAATAAAAGCAAAAATTTTAAAAATGGGACCTAATTAAACTTAAAGCTTTTGCACAGCAAAGTGAACCATAAACAAAGCAAAGAGACAACCTACAGACTGGGAGAAAATACTTGCAGATGATACGACTGACAAGGGATTACTAAATTCCAAAATACACAAACTCATACAGTTCAATATTTAAAAAACCTGATCAAAAAAATGGGGAGAAAACCTAAATAGGCATTTCTCCAAAGAAGACATACAGATGACCAATAGGCACATGAAAAAATGTTCAACATTGCTAATTATTAGAGAAATGCAAATCAAAACTACAGTGAGCTATCACCTCACACTTGTCAGAATGGCCATCACAAAAAATCTGCAAACAGTAAATGCTGAAGAAGGTGTGGAAAGGAAGGAACCCTCCTACGCTGCTGGCGGGAATGTAAGTTGGTGCAGACACTAAGGAGAACAGTGTGGAGATTCCTGAAAAAACTAAAAGTAGGGAGCCGTTAGAGGGCAGGGGTAAGTGAGGCAAGGACTGGAAAGATGGAAGTTAACTGAAAACTGCTGACCCTTATCTCTTCCCCCACATCCTTCTTAGTTA
The DNA here is from genome assembly GCA_006410635.1 of Cephalophus harveyi. Lineage (NCBI taxonomy): Eukaryota > Metazoa > Chordata > Mammalia > Artiodactyla > Bovidae > Cephalophus > Cephalophus harveyi. The sequence continues at coordinate 42,020 of SJYT01032243.1, read as the reverse complement.
CTGACAGCCAGGCGTGTTTGTCTCAGGCAGAGGAAATGATTCTTCTCCACGGAAAAATAGCCACAAGGAAAAGGCTTAAAGGTACTAACATTTTGGTTTCCCCAATGAAATAGCCCGATCTCTGTCCGGCCATCTCACAGTGGAGCCCCCCAACCCCACACATAAAAAGCATCTTTTACACTTTGGTGTTCCTTGCTTTTGAATATAAATGATCGATACAAATGATCCATGGATAGCCAGACATGTGAAGAAAGCTTCTAAAATAAAGAGCCCAAAATAAGAACTCTCAGGGAATAGACAAAAACTAAAAACTACTGTATCCTCACAAGTAAGAGTAAAATTTGTATCAAGGAAATAAAAACAATTTAAATTTAAAAAGAGAAATTAAAATAATGTATTAAATAGAGTAATACTCTTCCAGAAAGTTAAACAATAAACTCGAGGTGAGAAAGAGAAGAGACAACATAGAAAATCATCCAGAGTTAGTCCAGGAAGGCCAAGACCTGACCAGTGATGCCTTCCTGAAGGCAGAGGAGGAGAGGAAACAATAAAAGCAACAGTTGAAGATTTTCCCCTAAAGGAAATGAGTCTATATAATTCCATCTTACACCAAACACAGGTGAGGCCAGGGTCTGCCATGTGAAATCTCAGAATGCCAGGGGTGGGCTGTAGATACCAGAGGTTCTAAGAGGGAAAAGCAGGCACATCTCAAGGATCACTGTGACCATTGCACTGGGCTTTTCAGCAGCAGCAGTTGAAAGCTGGAAGATAATTACAACCTTGACTTCAAAACTCAACATGAAAATTTTTTTCCAACCTAAAATTGTATACTCAGCCAGACTCTCCATTAAGTATGAGAGTGAAATCAGAGTGTCTCCAGTGATGCAACACGGAGTGGGCTGTAGAGCAGTGGGAGGAGGCAGGGGGTCAAGGCAGAGGGGAGGGCAGGTGGCACTGGGTCATCTGTCCGTGGAGCTGCGTGGTCCAGACGGGCTGTGTCATGGAGGAGGAGGACGAAGAGGCACTGGCGAAGCAGCTACTGAGAAGTCTGGGTGCAAAAGAATCCCCTTTGGGACAGTAGCAGAAGCATCCTGCTGCCTGCACCATGCTTGTTCAAGACAGGAGGTGCTGAGCACATTTTATTCTGCCCCTGGGAAAATCTAATGAACAGGGAAAGAGTCATGATTCAGGCAAGTGTTTAATGAAGGAAAACTCCCGGAGGTTATGAGAATGGACATGTTGCACCTGGGTAGGCACTCAGTTCAGACTGGTGTGCCCCCCGGAGGGAGGAAGCACGAGCTGCACCGCTGGGCCTGGGGCAGGGTGTGCGATGGCCCGTGCCCTGGAAGACATGGACCCCACGCAAGCAGAGGAGCCACCGAGGGCCTCGTGCACTGTAGTCCTGCTGCCGCCTTCCTGTCTTTCCCCTGCATGTTCTCAAAGGTCCCCTCAGATCTGCGGGGCCTCCCCCACTCCATGAGGGGCACACTCATCCCCAGCCTCATGGCCCCACCTCCTTATCACTACTGTGATACTGTTTTGGACAGAACAGCCCTTCGTGTCTGCTTTCAAATGTCTTTGTATCATTCCTCTTTAGAGCTGTATCTGTCACTGTATTGCAGTTGTCAAGGCAAAAAATGGGTGTTTGGCATGGGAGGCTGCTGCTCATGAGCAAGGGCTCTGCTCCCGTGAAAGTAAAAGCCTGTAACTCTTCCAGGTCTGTGACAAGAAGCTACTACAGAGGTGCAGCGGGGGCACTGCTTGTCTACGACATCACCAGGTAATAACACCCCTACTCAGCCCATGCTCCCTGGGGTCCACACCTCCCCATAGGCCGCTGGTGCGTCAGCGGACAGCAGAGGTGGGACTCAGCAAGACCCTCCACCCTTTCCCTGAGGGTCTTGCAGGTTTTCAGAGCAGCCTCTTTCACCCCTTTACCATGTGAAACATGTTCCCAAGTTTCAGACAGATAAAGCATCTCCAGTGTCACTGTGTTTCCTTAAGGTTCACAGCTTGAAGCTTTGCACGTGGTAAATTGTTAGTAATTGTCCTCCATCAAGCACGGGCTCTATGCCGCGATGGCCTGGGTTCACATCCTGGTTCCTGTCCCAAAGCAGTGTGAGCCCTCTGGACTTTAGTTTCCTTGTCTGTTCCACTGAGTCATGATGACCACATAATACTTGTGAGGCTGTTGGGTGGTTAAATTAGTTCCTATAAAGCTCTTGGCCCATCTTAAGGATCTGAGTACACTGTCCTGCATGTAGCTGTCACCTTGTCACAGTTAAATTCAATTAAAAATTCAGTTCCTTGGTCGGTCCTTAGAATATACGAGGATTTTGCCCTTAGATAGATAAGAGCTGAACACAGTCCTGGAGGCAGACAGACCTGGTCAAGTCCTGGCTCTGTGTGTGTGACTTTAGGCAGCTTAACCAGCCTCTCTGGGCCTCAGGTTTCTCATGTAAATGGGAGATGATAAGAGTGTGTCACAGAATCAGTGTGATAAATTCTTGTGAAACAAAGGACCATCATGTTGCAGGGATTCGTCGAGTGACAGCAGTTAGCCTTAGGTTTTGCTTGCATGTTGTGTGAACCAAGACCCGAGTAAATAACTGCACCCTGCTTGGGGAAACAATAGGTGGCAAGCTGTCTGACTCGCTGTGGCATCTCCCTGGAGCCAAGGTGGAACACACCCTTAGCATGTGGTGTGCTTGGGGCGCCCAGGTCCTCTGAGTGCTTTGAAGGTCGTGGGCACTGCCCTGCGTGCGTAGAGGCGGTGTGAGTGGTGTGAGTGACTGGAAAGAGTTGCTAGCTTTATAAAATACATGTACTGTTCTCACAATCTTATATTACGCAGCCGAGAAACCTACAATGCGCTTACTAATTGGTTAACAGATGCCCGAATGCTTGCGAGCCAGAACATTGTCATCATCCTCTGTGGGAACAAGAAGGACTTGGACACCGATCGGGAAGTCACTTTCCTGGAGGCCTCCCGATTTGCTCAGGAAAATGGTAAGTAGCCTTTCACCCGTCACAGCTACTGGAGGTTTAAGATGAAGCTGTATTTAGGGAGTGTGGACCCTCCTATTGTTTTTATTAGACATTTAGACATCTACATATTTTTACCCTGTTGCATTGTGCCTGCAGAGGTTGCTATGATGATAAAAGCTAATCTCTTTGCATTCTGTGATGGTGTTTCAGTTTAGGATCTTTAATATCACAGCTCTTGGTTTGAAGTGAAAATTATAACAATTTTTAAAGGCCCTAATCAGATGATGTTATCATTTTTAAAATGTAATTTGAAGCTAAGTTGGTGAAATATTAGATCTAAATAGAAAGTGAAGCAGTAGATGAGATTCTAGACTTACTGGCTTTATTTTGCTTACATTAAATTTAAGTCATTTGGCTAAAGATGCCTTTGAAACCTGCTGAATTTTTTGTAGAATACATAAGGATGACACATAAAATGAATGATTCCCTATAGACAGCAAAATGACGAGAATTCAGACATTTTAAAATAACTTTAATTTTTAGAACCAGTCAGGAAATAAAATACGCTAATAGCAACTTTCAGTGGGACTCTAGGGCTGCCAACTTAAACTCTCACAAACAGGTTTTCTGCAAGAAAATAAGCGTGCAATAAAACATAAGCCGTTATGAGTTTGTAAAGAAGCTGTTTAGAAATATGTAAGCTTAGAATGTTAATGCTCAAAAGGAATTTCTCTATCATTTCCATGCACTTCATTTTTACTAATAAGGAAACAAGTGTCTGGAGAGGTTGTGGTTTGCTCACAAAAGCAAGGAGAGAGGCCTCCGCCTGGGTGAGTGACCGCCCGGTGGAAAGCAGAGGGCTCGTTCGTATACGATCTCTCACTGTCAGGGACCACACGCCATGTGGCCCCCAACGCCAGCACTTGCAGGCTGTGTCTGTGGCGACCTGAAGCCTGTTGGAAAGGAGCTGCTGCTGAGTCTTCTGCCAGCAGCCGGGTGCCTCAGCCAGCCTGCTTCCCTGCCAGCGTCCTGCTTGCTTAGTTTCTTCTTCAGCAAATGTGAGTGCTAGCACACACTGCTAGTTACTTTTCAGAAAAAGCTGGAATTCTGTTAAGACTTAAAAAATATGCATGTATTGACATTTATTGATTGTATATTTGCAGAAATACCTGGTTATAAGGACAAAATTCTATTTTGTCTGCTATTCTAAGAGAATAATATATTAAGCAGGTGGTTATGAGTTGAATAATTGTGATTATCTTAAATATGGCTTCATGTTTTGTTTGATGTTGATTTTAGAGCTGATGTTTCTGGAAACAAGTGCACTAACAGGGGAGAATGTAGAAGAGGCCTTTGTACAGTGTGCAAGAAAAATACTTAACAAAATTGAATCAGGTAAGAACCTCCCACTGATAAACTTTCCCTTAGCACATTTTCCTCTCTAGCTCAGTAGTGTTACTTTTCAGTATTTCCAGGAGTGATTTGGTCATGGAGTTTCTTCTCTCTACCTGCTGACCTGCAGTGGCCTCTTAGGGGTTTGAAGGTCTTTTCTACACTGGAGGTGGAAGCCCAGGCCTCCTTCACAGGGACTTCTGCAGCTTTGTGGTGGCAGGGAAGCAACTGTGTGACGGGAAATGAGTTATGGGCACCTCGCTTAACGCTGCTGGTTACAGATCGGGCATCGTGGAGAATTTGTTTCTGAAGCTAACTGAGCATGTCACGGTAGTGACCTGTCTCATTATTGTTCTACTTGTTGCTTCAGTAAAAATAAATTTAAAACAACCCTACTATAGGCAGCTGACAAAATAATATATAGTTGTCATTTATTAGAGTTAATTTTTATTTAAATATCACCAAAATCACATGTGGGCATTACATTTTTAATTGATTCATTTAACTGAATGCCTATTCTTGTCAGGTGCAGGGATACAAAAATAAATTAATCCCAACCCTTGCCCTCAAGAAACTGTCTTTCATGGGAAACCGTCAAAAGATAATTATAACCACAGTGTGGTCACTGCAGTAACTGGGAAGTGCACCAGATCTTGGGGCCACACAAAGGAGAGCCTGCTTGTTTAGGAGGTGATATCAGGAAGAGTTTCTAGGAAGAGACAGTGACTGAGCTCAGGCTTTCAAAGTGTGAGGAGAAGGAACCGGGCATGGGGGTGGGAAGGAAGGTAGGCCATCAGAGGGGCAGCATGAGTGGAGACTGGGGGGAAAGTTGCAGTTACTAGAAGAGAAAGACCACAGTGGGGGATGGCAGGAGAGAAGGCTCAGGAGAGGCAGCAGCCAGGCCAGTGATCTTCACCCAGGCTCGAACTTTGCTCTCCACCTTGGCTGGACGCAAGAGTTGCCTGGGATACATACAAATTTGAATTCTAGGCCCCACCTCTGGAGATGCTGAGTTAAAGCCTCAGCATCATCATTTTAAAAAGCTGTCCCGTGTGATTCTCATGTTCGTCCAAGATAGAGGACCACTGCTGTAGGGCTGAGAAGCCATTGTAGGGTGGGAGGCAGAGAGCAATATGGTCAGGTTGTGGCTGGAGACACATCGTGTGTGTAGGCGGTCACATCAGAGACGGACCAAAGGGAGCCCAGGACTGATGGCCAGGATACCAACCGAGGCATGTTTGAGTAATTCAAGAAAAGATGCCTGATTAAAGCTGTAACAAGGATGTGGAAGCAGAGATGAAGAGACATAGATGAATCTAAGGAACATGTTGGCAGTGGCATCTTGACTCAGATGCTAAATAGCAGGGCAGGGGCTTTTGACTTCATGGGGTATTGGAAGAGCAGGGATCAGAAGACAGGAGGAGCCACAGGTAGCTCCATGTCCCAGCTGTGTAGCTCAGTGATGAGATGGCAGAACCAGAGGAGAAGCCAGTTTACGGGAATCAGGATGGCCGTGTTTTGAAATGTTCCCTGGGTGGCATCACTGAAACAGGTACAGGGCACCATCCAGGAACCTGTGGAAAGAACCCAGCTGGTGGTGCCCACTTGGGAGCCGTCGGTCTATAGGAGTAGGTGCGCCTGGGGAAGGAATGTGATCCCCCAGAGAGCAGTGAAGAGTGGGAAGAGCAGTGGCCCAGAACAAAGCCTTGGAGACTGAAGGAGGGGAAAGGTCAGAGACTCAGGAAGACACCCAGGAACATGAGTGTCACTTCTGCCCACATTCAGCCAAAGGGCTGTTCATTATCAAATACATGGGAGAAAAGTCTTGTAAGCTAAGACTAGAACTGAAAAGTAGCCGGTGGGGTGGGCAAGAGGAAGTCACTAGTCCTCTTTACCAGCAGAATGATGCAGAGAGAGGATGGAGCAACTGAACACAGAGGAGATGAGGAAGCAGAGCCTGCATGTCTCCCTGGAGGAGGAGGCAGAGGGTTAATTTAACATGAGAGGTTTCAGGAATGGAAGAAGTCTTAGCACCTGTAAATGCTGAGGGAGAAGAGAGAGGAAGGTAAAGGAGAGAAGGTGAGAGGGGAACTGACAGAGAGGGTGGGGCAGGGAAGGTGGTAGGAGAGTGTTGGGACCCAGACCTCTGGTCTCAGCAGAAAGAGGGGTGCTCCATCCCTCTGTGGGCTTTTGGTCTGAAAATAGCAACAAAATAGTTACTCAACTTGGTACAGTACTGTTATTTTTTTAAAGAGTCTATAGCATAAGTAGGTGACATTAAAATTGGCATTGTGTTGAGTACAATCAGGCTCAACTTATTTAGATTACCTTCCCCCTTTGGTACCCATGAAGACAGTGTATATAAGTTAACACACATAAAGCTTTCAAGATCTTTTCTCCTAAAATCATCACAATCATAATTACATCAAGTGGAAAAAATATACAGATGTGTTAAAATTCTTCAGCAGTACTTTTTCATTGTAATCTTCTAAATAGTATATTCATATGGTTTACCACTTTATACAGAAAGTTAGCATATTATACATTCTGCACTTACTGTACCTACCAACCATTACAAATCAGTGTTAGAGACTTCGACATAGACATTGTGCTAAGGTATATATACATGCATAGTGTGTTTGTGTAATATTCAATTTTGTATATTGCCATAATTTATCTAACCAGTCTGCTTTGGACATTTGAGTTGTTGCCAGATGTTACAAACAATGTTGCAGTAAATAACCTTTTGTATATCATTTCACATGTGTGTGAGTGTATATGTAAGATAAATTCTCAGAAATGGAGTTGTTGGGTCAAAGAACATAGGCATTTGGAATTTATGTAGAGGCTGTCAGATTCCTCCTTTCAGGCTTGAGGCAGTTTATCATCCCACTAGTATGAATGAAGGTGTTCTTTTTCACTAAAGCCATGTCCACAGGGTATATTATCATGTTTGGGTCTTTACCAGTCTCATAGTGAAGAATGGTTATCTTTGTGGTTTCATTTCAATGCTTTTTGTATACATAATATATTCACATAATTCCAGATTTAAGTAAAGAGGATACAGTGAAATTCACCCTCTATTTCCCTCCTATCCCCTGCATCTAGAGCTCTTTCTTGAAGTCAGCCACTATTATCAGTTTTTTATGTACCCATCCAAAGATATTTTTATCCCCATGCAAGCAAATATGTGTGTATTTTTCCTCTTCATTCAAAATAGTGTTTTATATATACAGTGTTCTGCACTTTGCTTTTTTCACTTAATATATTTTGGGGATCACAGAAACATAAAAACTTTTTCTAAAGACTTACTCGATCCTCAGGTGAGCTGGACCCAGAAAGAATGGGCTCAGGTATCCAGTACGGAGATGCGGCCTTGAGACAGCTGCGGTCCCCACGCCGTGCACAGGCCCCGAGCGCGCAGGAGTGTGGCTGCTGAGGCAGCTCAGGCACGCAGGTAGGTGCCCACATTGCAGCAGTCCTGTCGCCCTCAGACCTGTCCTGTTTCCCACCCAGAGCCCCACACAGGCTTAACTGGGGAGGCTGTCGTTGCTTTTTGAAGCTGCATTATGAAAAGGAGAGGTGATTGCATAACTAAAAGTTTATTCTCAGCAGTGGAATACACATTCTTCTCATGCTCACATGGAACACTCATCAAAACAGACCACATCCTAGACCATAAAACACACTTGAAGACATTTAAAAGAACAGAAGTCTTCTCTGAGAGCACAGTGGAATAAAACTAGAAATCTATAGTTGGAAGATAACTGGGAAATCCAGAAATGTGTGTATTAAGCAGCATACTTCTAAATAATAAGTGGGTCAAAGAAGAAGTCTCAAGAGAAATTTAATAGTATTTTGAACTAAATGAAAAAAACACAACTTATCAAAATTTGGGGGAGATTCAACACAATTAGTATTTCGAGTAAAATTTGTAGCATTGCAGGCATGTATTAGAAAAGAAGAAAGATCTAAATATAATCATATGTGTCCTCCACAAAAAACTAGAAAAAGAACAATGAAATCCAAAGTAGAAAGAAAAAAAGAATAAAAATTAGATCAGGAAATCAGTAGAAAAAAATTAGTGAAACCAAAGTTGGTTCCTTGAAAAAATACAGTAAAGTCAATGACTCTAGCCAGGAAAAAAAAAAAAAATATATATATATATATAAACCACTAATATCAGAAATGAAAGCAGGGACATCAATGCAGATTCTATGGACATTTAAAAGATAATAAAGGAACACTATGAACAACTCTGTGCCCACAAATTTGATAACATAGATGAAATAAACCAATTCTGTCAAAGATAGAATTTGTCAAAACTCACACAAGAAGAAACAGATAATGTGAATAAGGCCTATATCTATTTTAAAGAACTTGAACCAATAACTAGTAACCTTCCAAAACAGAATGTACCAGACCCAGGTGGCTCCACTGGTGAATTCTTTCAGACATTTAAAGAAGAGATTATACCAGGTCTCTGCAGTCTCGTTCACAGAACAAAAGCAGACAGTCTGTGAGGCCACATTTTATGAGGCCAATGTTATCTTAATCCCAAAGCCAGACAGAGACATTAGAAGAAAAGAAAACTACAAACTAGTATCTCCTGTAAACATAGATACAGAAATTCTCAACAAAAGAGTAGACTGAATCCAGGAATGTATAAAAAGAATTACATACTTCCAAGTGAGATTTATCCCAGATATACAAGACTGGTTCAACATTCCAAAATCAATTAATGTAATCATCACATCAACAGGGAACAAAAATCACATGATTTCATCAAGAGATTTAGAAAAATCAGTTGACAAGTTCCAATATCGTTGTGCAATGAGAACTCTCAGCAAACCAGGAATAGTGCGGAATCACCTCAACTTAGTAAAGTCTACCAAAACCTACTGCTGAAATTAGACCTAGTGGTGAGAAAGTTGAAGTTTTCCTATGAATATCAGGTACAAGGCAAGATTGTGCCCTCTCAGCACTCCTTTTCAACATCAAACCAGAAGTCCTAGCTGATGCAGTAAGAAAAGGAAATAAAAGGTACACAGATTGGGAAGGAAGAAATTAACTAACTTTGTTGGCAGATGACATGATTATGTAGAAAATCCAAAAGAATCCACAAACTCCCATATAAGTGATTATATATTAATAGCACAGTTGCAAGATATGAGGTTAATATACAAAAGTCCATGACTTTTCTGTATGCCAGCAATGAACAAGTGCAATCTGAATTGACAAACACAATACCATTTATGTCAGCTTCCCCAAAAAGGAAATACTCAGGCAGAACTCTTAACATCTATATGAGGAAAACCAAAATGATTCTAAAGTTCATGTGGAGGAAAGACAAAAGACCCCTAATAGCCAACACAGTACTGTGCGAGAAGAACAAAACTGAAGGATTGTCACTGCCCAACTTCAAAGCACTCTAGAGCTATTATAGTCAAGACAGTATGGTATTGGTGAAATAAGAGATCAATGGGACAGAATAGAGAGCCCAGAAATAGACCCATACACTGATGTTTGACAAAGGAGCAAAGACAATACAGTGAAGCAGAAATAGTCTTTTCAACAAATGGTCCTGAAACAATTGGCCACCCTTATGCAAAAAATGAATCTAGACATCAGACCTTATACCCTTTACAAAAGCTAGCTCAAAATGAGTCATAGATCTAAAGTAAAATGAAAAATCATAAAACTCATAGAACATAAAATGAGGGAAACTGTAGATGTCCTTGAGTATTTTGATGATTTTTTAGATACAACACTAAAGATACAATCCATGAAAGAAATAATTGGTAAGTTGAACTTCATGAAAAGGAAAAACTTCTGCTCTACAAAAGACAATGTCAACAGAATTAGTAGACAAGCTACACACCAGGAGAAAATGTTTACAAAAGACATATCTGATAACCATTACCGTAAATATACAAAGAATTCTTAAAACTCAACAATAAAAAAGAAACCCAATTTAAAAATGGACCAAAGACTTAACAGATACCTTGCCAAGGAAGGTATCCAGATGGCAGTAAGTACAGGAAAAGATACTTCATAAATGAGCTGTCACTACAAGCCTATTAGAATGGCCAAAATCTAAGACGGTGACAGCAGCAAATGCTGGTGAGGATGCAGAGCAATAGAAAGTCTCGTACATTGCTGGTAAGAGTACAAAATGGTGCAGCTAGTTTGGAAGACAGTTTGACATTTTCTTACAGAACTAAGCATACTCTTACTATATAATCCAGCAGTCTCACTGCTTGGTATTTACACAAAGTAGTTGAAAACTCATGTCCACACAAATACCTGCACATGGATGTTTATAGCAGCATTGTTCATAACTGCCAAAACTTGCAAACAAACAGGATGTACTTCAGAAGGCAAATGGGTTAACTGTGGTCCATCCAGACCATGGAATATCATTCAGCACTGAAAAGGAATGAGCTATCAAGCCATGAAAAGTCTTAGCACATACGTTCAATGCATATAACTAAATGAAAGAAGAACCTTCAATGCATAAAGGAGTAAAAGAAGCCAGCCAGGCTACATGCTACCTGATTGCAACTATGTGACATTCTGAAAAAGGCAAAACTATGGAGACAGTGAAAAGATTGGGGATGAGAGGGATGAATATATGTCTGCATATATTTGCCCAAACCCATAGAATCTACAAGCGTGAACTGTGGTTTAACTATGGGTTTTGGGTGATTATTATGTGTCAGTGTAGGTTCATCACCTGTAACAAGGTGCCAGCGGGCGGGATGTTGGTAATGGAGGAGGCTGTATACGTGTGAGGGTCGGGGGTGTTTGGGAACTGTGTATAGTTGTTTCCTCCTCAGTTTTACTGGGAACGTAAAACTGCACTAAAAAAAATTTTAAGAAAAAAAACCTAAAGCAACCACTGAAACAACACAACAAAGGGTTTTGGCAAATTTAAATCAACATGGGAATTAAAATGGAATGAACACATAATTAATCTAAATAATCCGAAAGAAGACAGAAAAAGAAGGAAAAAGGACATAGAACAAATGGGGAAAATATGGAGCAAAATGCTAGCGCAAACCTTCCCAATTAAAAAAAAATTAGATATTCTGCTTGAAATAATTTGTAGGAAATCCTTATGCTCTTGCTCAGAAAGAAAGGAAAGTTGATGGGAATGATTGGGTTAGAGACTCTCCTGCCTTCATGTCAGTGATGAGTATTTCTTGGGTTAGTTGAAGTCTAATCAAATGTGCCTCTAGCTAAGGCTTGTTTATAAAATTTGCAAATTGAGATTTTAACTTTTAAAGCTTCCTCTTTTTTATGTGTAGTCAACATTATTTAATAGGCATAAATAAGCTTAAATAAAATTTGGAAGTGTTCACTGGTTCCCTTTGTGACTTTAAGCTATGTTTGGACATTTATAATTATGCATATTTCTAAATCGTTCTTAATATTTTTTAGGTATTCATACAGTGGTATTTGGGACACAATTATTGAAGCTTCAAGAAGAAGGTTTTTTTTTTTTTAACCACCATCTTTTTCTACTTTATATGGAAGTAGATCTTTGTGCAAAAAATAATAATAATAATAATAATTTGGTATATTATGCAAGCTAGTAGATGTGGCACAGCAAACTGTATAATAAATCCAGTTCAATGGACGAGACCATTAAGTGTATACACGTATGTACAAGTGTTCTGTCCCATATCCGCCCTTTCACCCTGGTTTGGATCCCGGCTGTGTACTGTACATACGCTTGTCCAGCGCGTCTCCACAGCATGGTATCTGACATATGGTATGATAGAGCACTGCACTAAATGCAGTCTAATACTTTTATTTTTTTTTAATTGTCTGAACTAAAATCTGTTCATTGTGAGGTGTGCTTTGATCATTATGTCGGTTATATTGCACAGTTGGTTATGTTTGTGACCTGATATTCAGAGATTCTGGCATTGATGGCCGATGCAACACTTAGTTAATTCCATTTACCACAGTCTACAAGGTCTTACATGAGCCACACTGGGAATACTAGATCAGAATTTACTCACATACTGAAATAAAACGGTAAATGAAATTTTCTCATGAACTGTCTAGGACTCTGATTTTAAAGCATCTTCATCAGCTCAGTTCAGGAAGTAGAGCCAAGCCACCCGATGTGTTTCAGGCACTAAGGATGCTGGTACCTTTCACCAAACTTCCTAGGCAACAGATGCAACTCTCAGCATTGGTCAGTGCAATAGCTGAACCAGGGCTGTTTACCTGGTCCCAGTTTGCTGATCATCTGGTCTTCCTGTTAGAAAACACATTTTTGCTACTGTGCTTTTTCTGGGATTAAGGATTACAGCATCACTGCCTCCTTTTTAGTGTTTTATTGTTTTGCGTTCATTTTAAGGACACCCACTAAAGTTAATATTAAAGGGACACCTCTAAGAAATTTCTGTACACTTTTGCTAAATACTTAAATGCCTTACAACAGTTATCAAGTTGACATGTTTTTAATTCACATGAGTTAATGTATATTGTATTACAAAGACTTGTTATAATATTTTAAAATGTTTATGCAAAAATATATAATAGAACTTTTCTTTAAAGCTAAAATACAGTACTATTTAAAACTGAAAGGTTTAAATAGCATTCTTCACCTTACATGTGTTCTTCCACTGTGACTTTCAGCTCAAACTGGTAAATTTGATTACCTTTAAGTTAGAAGCTGCCTACTGCTTTTGTTGTTTTGTCTTAATCAATAGAGCACAGCAGCACTACAAATTCTGGAAGTGACTTGGATAAAAATATCAAGATGTAACTGTTTTAGATATTTTAATTTTGCTTCTTTATATCTTGAATATTTGATTTTGAAAAGTCAAAATATGAAGCAGATTCTCAGACTGATCTGCTTCTTGGACCTCACTGGAATAATGTTTCATTCAGTGTCTTGTTAACAGTGGGTTTGCAAGCTGCTCATTTTTGAGCAGCTTTTTGCATGGGGTAGGAGCATGTCTGTTTGACTACATCAGTTTATGCAAAAGCAAAATTTTTAAAAAATAAGATAAATGTTGGTTTAAAAGTGAGCCTGTTAATTTAAACCCCAGGTATTGCATATAATTCCACATCCCTTGACCAATAAAATTTGCTGGAGAACCAAACCATGGTGGTTCATAATAAAGGCCTTTAGGAAAAAAATGAAGAGGAGAGAAGATGTGGTATTTGGTCCTTTGAGTGTTTTCTACCACCAGCCAATCCTCTGATTCTTCTGACACCAGATGGGTTCTGTTCTGACATTGTCTACTTGGAAATGGCATCAGATCACACAAGTTAAAGCCTACGTCAACACCCACAAGCACCCAAACCAACACATTCTAGACGCCAGTCACAGGTCCAGGGTGTCACTTTGTGCTTTCCACCAGCCGGCCCTAAACCTGAGGTTCCTATGACCCACTCCTTGGGTTTAATTAATTTCTAGAGCAGCTCATAGAACTGAAAGTTTCCTTATGAGATTATGGTGTGTGCTAAGTCACTTCAGTCGTGTCTGACTCTTTGCAACCCTATGGACTGTAGCCCACCAGGCTCCTCTGTCCATGGGATTCTTCAGGCAAGAATACTGGAATGGGTTGCCATGTCCTCCTCCAGGGGATCTTCCCAACCCAGAGATCAAACCCGTGGCTCCTGCATTTCAGGCAGATTCTTTACCGCTAAGCCCACCGGGGAAGCCCATGAGATTACTGGTTTATTACAAAAGCTACATGTGAATAGCAGATGAGGAGGTGCATAGGGCCAGGCCTTGAAGGGTCCCGAGCACAAGAGCCTCTGTCCCCATGGAGTTTGGGGTACCCCACCCTCCTGGCTCATGGCTGTTTTCCTGTTCACCAAACAAGAGGCTCCTCAAATCTTGTTGTTTAAGATTTTTTCTAGATCTGAATCTCTAGCACCCCCTTCTCTGAGGTCAGTGGGTGGAGCCAAAACTTCCTTAGATCTTTCTTGTGACCAGCTGCACCCTGAACCTCTCTAGGGTGACCCTGAAGTCATTTCATTGGCATAAACTGTGCTCAAAAGGGACTCCTAAAACTCAGGAAATCCTTAGTCTTTTAGGAGCTTTGTGTCAGGAACCAGAGATAAAGACCAAATATATCTAATAGTGAATGTTATTAAATGTGTACATTTTCCACAATTTGTTAAGTTTGCAGGATGTCCTTAATTTATATTTCTAGAAAAGCATTTTCTCAGTTTTCCTAGAAGAAGATTCTACACTCCATTTAGACTTGAGATTTTAATTTTAGTTTTTCACAGTCCAGCATCTAAGTGAAATGAAAACATTACAAATTGGGATACTGTAATGGTTTTATTGAAAAATAATAAGAGTTCTTGAAAATGTAAGAGTTCTTGAAATCTTAAGAACATTGATTCCTAGCAGATCAATATTATTCAGGATGAAGAAAATGCTAAAATTAGTCATCTAAATGATTTGCATTTCATACTGTGACACAGTAGATGGTACTTTATTTTCTGTCACATTTGTCCTGTTTTTTTGCTTTTTTTTCAGAGGGGAAAGTTAGTCTTTAAAACACCTGTAAATTTTAAGTAATTTTTTGTACTAGTTATAAAGTGATTTTATTAATCAATTGAAAAGAGTCCAAGTTTGTCCCAGTTGTTGCTTGGTTGTTTCCTGATTATGTTTACTTCTTTAAGGAGTTGTTTTTAGAAATTTTTAGAGGGATTTATTTGAGAGCATTCAACTTGCCAGGTTTAGTAAGAAGAAATAAGTTGTCGGCCATCACCCCCTAACGTTAGAAACTAACTGCCAGAAAATAATGTGATCAGGGAGTCTTTCTTTCTTTTAAAATAGAATTTATGTTGTTTTCCTTTTTTTTTTAAATTTTGAGGGTTTTTGAACATACACAGGTATGGAGAAAATAGCATATAGAACTGCTACATCAGCTGTTTTCCACAACTGTCTATTCATTATGCCAGTCTTGCTTTATCTACCTTTGCCCTACTTGTTTACACTGTAGTATTTGGAAGCATCCAAAACCTCTGTCATTTCACCCAAAAATAGTTCAGCATACATCTCAACAAGAATATATATTTAAAATTTGTTATTGTCAACATACCATTGGGAACTTCAGAAGAGATACTGTTACAAGCCAAGAATGGTTATGGTTTTTTCCTTGGAATTATATAAAGTTGTTTTCTGGATGTATTGAAGAAGCAAGATACACATCCTTTATCCAGTGTCACTAGAGGCGACTTCCCAGCATGTGGCTAATTGTACTGGAAGTTCTGTCTCCAAGCCCAGAGGACAGTGTGCCTTCAGGAGGGACACAGGGCAGCCAACCTGCCACCCACAGCCAGGGCAGCCTCAGAAGCGGGAGCCCAGGTCATGCTGGTTGTTAAGACATTCAGCATCACCCCAGGTACTCTAGCAACACAAGGCCCTCTTAATTAATTCTTCTCAGTGTGTCCACATGAGGGAATGTACTGAACTTGATGTACACATCTATGGAACTTAACGCTAACCAAGTATGATGTGGTTGAGTCTGCAGGAATGTCAGCCTGCTCCTTCATGCTAAAGGATGGATGTTGTCCTTCACCTGTGGGAACTGGATGAAAAGTAGATAGCCTGTGCTCTGATGGATCCCTTCTCTAATTTCTTGATGTCGTGTGTAAATTTCATTTCAAAGGAAAACTAGCATTTTAAGAAACGTTTTAAGAAAAAATGCTAAATTTCTGAAAGTGTCACATTCCAAAATACTATAGAAATAATTGGATTCATTAAATATTTGTGGGCCTTCTAACTCTGTATGAGAGTAAAACTGCTGATTTATGTATGTTGGGTGGGAGCCCTCAAATCATTTTACACTGATTAGGAAATTTTGTGATATAATTATTTCTGGGTAAGTCTACAGCATCAGAAAAGTCATCATATTGATTTCTGTAGTCATAAACATTGGTCATATGCCCTCATGCTGTGCCTGTTTCCTGGGGAAAATGGTGCTCTTATAGGACACTTGTGTTTGTCTGAACGCCCCTTGATTTCTCATCACCTCTGTGCCTTTGTATGGACTGTGTTTTGTTATCCTCACCTGTACTGCACCCCACTATTTGTCCAGGTCTTTCAGGCTGAAGCCCCCTTGTCCTGACAGGTGCAGTTGGGAGCTGTCCCCAGCCCTGACCCCTGACACATGCAGACACGTGCTGCTTCAGTATGTTTCTGTCCTGGCCTTTCTTTTGCTGTTGGTCACATTGATCCATGTATTGTCTTTGTCTTCTCTGCTGGGCTGAGATTTCCTTTGTAAAGGGTGCCTTCTGTGTGCCCAGGGCCTGGCACATAGAAGAGACTGAAGTGCTTGTGAAAAGAACACATGATCGCAGTTGGGTTTGTTCCCAAGTCCTTCTAAAGTACATGGACATCAACCCTATCCACTGCAAGGTGCCTGTTTTACAAAGTCCCCTAAAAAGTGGTCATATGATCCCGCTCGGTCCCTTCCTTTCTGGAGGGAGCCTCATAACTCTTAGAGCTCATTTTCAATTGACATCACCGAGATGGTGTGCCCAAAGACCAACAATTAGCTATCTGCAAAGATAAACAGCTCTAAGAGAGCTCAGGAGTCTACTTAAGAAAATTCAGCAACTCAGTGGGACAAAAACCTGAGAATAATCACACAGAGATGGAAGGAAAAAGAGCTTCATTTTGTCTGCAATCTCCCATCCACTAGGCAGGCTCTACTCAGCACCAAGAGAAATCTTCCAGACTAGGAAAAGTTCCCCACCCCAGGAAAGGGCATGGGTGTGACCAGCTTCCCCAGCCTTTTGGGGCATCAAACAAAGGACCTGTTGAGTTTATCCCACTCAGAGACTGGCAAAGCTGAGACAGAACAAGTCTCAGCTGTGCAGCTGTTAAAAACCATGGTTCCCAGTGCCCTGGTCCACAGTCCTCTGCACCTTTCAATAGTTGCCACCCCATGGGAATTCCAATCCCCAACCATCTGCTACCTGCTCCCCGCCCTCCCCTGACCCCACTGGAGCCCAGGATCTGGACTGGCAACCTACCCAGACCTCTGAAGCTCCGTAGGGGCAAGACGCCAGCCTAGGCCCCTGAGGCTGGCCCCCACTGCCAGGTGCAAACTTGTGGCCAGCCCCTTCCAGCTGTGTGCCTGCACACACCCAGGCTGATCCCCATCGCCAGCTTCCACTGCTATGTACATGCCTGTGGGAAGACACTGCAGCTCTGGGAAAGCACACCACCTGCCTGATGGGCCCACACTTGGCTCAGACCCTTGCTACCTGCTCCATTCCCCACCACTCTGTGTGTGTCTACAACCAGCCCTTGCCATTGCGCGTGCACCTGCAGCGGGCCTCCCCAGCCAGATGTGTGTGTGCCTCAAGCTCCAGGTCATCATTGCTTCCTGCCCTGATCAGCTGGCCTCCCCAGCCAGATGTGTGTGTGCCTCAAGCTCCAGGTCATTGTTGCTTCCTGCCCTGATCAGCTGGCCTCCCCAGCCAGATGTGTGCGTGCCTCAAGCTCCAGGTCATCACTGCTTCCTGCCCTGATCAGCTGGCCTTCCCAGCCAGATGTGTGCATGCCTCAAGCTCCAGGTCTTCGTTGCTTCTGGCCTTGATCCCTAGATGCTAAACCTGGAGGTGCCACTGGGGAACCCACCAGCCCTTGCAGACACTGCAGACCCCCGACAGTGCTTGTCAGGAACCACACAGTGGATGCTGTGACCCTCAGTGACCTGAGTCAATGACAATATCCCTCCCACCCAGACACACACCTGCACTTGACACCCTGTACCACTGGGCCTGGGTCACAGCATGTTCCAGCACATCCCCAACCTAAGGTGAAGGTCTTATACCAAAGGCAGCTCATAAAGTTTGGATGAGGTAACGGCATACACACCTGTATGCAAGACTTCAGGGATCACAGAATCAGGGAATCATGAGACCACCAAAGGAACATGGTAAATTTCCAGCAACCCTCCCTAAAGAAATGGAGATACATGAGTTGCCCAACAAAGAATTCAAAATAATTGTTCTAAAAATGCTCAGAAAGCTACAGGAGAACATAGATAAAAACAATTAACAAAATCATGAAAGCAAGAACAAAATGAGAAGTTTAATAGAAAACATAAAGAAGAACCAAACAAATTTTGGAGCTGAAGAGCACATTGACTGAAGAATTTAATACAGAGCTTCAACAACAGACTAGATCAAGCAGAAGAAAGAATCAGTGAGCTTGAAGACAGAGCATTTGAAATTATCCAAACAGAGAAGGGGGTGGGGGGAAGAGTGAAGAGAAATGAAAAGCTTACAGGACTTCTGAGACACCATTAAGAAACAGTCTGCACATCAATGGAGCCCCAGAAGAGGGGGAGGAAGGGTAGGAAGCTTGTTTAAATAAATGATGACTGAGCACTTCCCAAACCTGGGTAGGCATTTGGACACCCAAATTTCAGTCCAATACACTCTTCTCCAAGACACATTTTTAACAAAACTGTCTAAAATCATAACTCCCAGAGCAGCCTCTTCATCTGTGACTGTTGGCCCCAGCGCATAGTTATCCAGTTGTTTTACATTCTAGGTGAAGAGCCTTACTGTTTAAGTTGCAGGTTTTGTTGTTTGGATCAGTATTTCTTGGAAACGCTATCTGTACACTCAGTGAAGTGAAGTTGCTCAGTCGTGTCCGACTCTTTGCAACCCCATGGACTGTAGCCCACCAGGCTCCTCCGTCCATGGGATTCTCCAAGCAAGAATACTCGAATGGGTTGCCATTTCCTTCTCCAGGGGATCTTCCTGACCCAGGGATCGAACCCAGGTCTCCCACATTGCAGGCAGATGCTAGTTGGCCTATTGTTACATGACAGTACAGCCTGTGGGCAAGCAGTTGTCCAGGATGCCGTGTTGTGTGTCTGCACTGACCAGTACATGAGGCTGTGAGGAGCAACTGAGGATGTGATTGTCGATAAGTCTGCTTTCAGGCCTAGACCGGCTCAGCTATCCAAGACTTGCAGGATGGGTCATAAATGCTTGGGGTAAAATGTGTGAAATCGCTCAATTCTGTTAACATACACACTGTTGCAATTGACAAGTCCTTCTGTTGAAGCGGAAGCTGGAGCTATTAAACTAACTGCTGCCTTTTCAAAGCAGGAGTAGAGGAAGGGCAAATAATTGTTTCCCTACTCTCATTTTAAGATGAAATGAGTTCACCTGAAGCTTTTAAATTTGTTTTTCTATTTAGGTTGTTTATACCTGTTTTTAGCTGATTTTTCAAATGTTAGTCCTACCTGAACTGTGAGAACTCTACTTTTGCACTTGGTGAAATTCAGTACCTAAGTGCTGCTTTGGTTGTTCACTGTATCTCTGATCAAGGTATAGGATTTTGTGCCCACTTTTCTTCCTTAAAAAAAAAAAAAAAATAGTTTATCAAGAAGTTATGGATAATTTTCAGTTTAACACTCATTTTTAATATTGTCATTTGAAATGTCTGTAACTGAGACCTAAAGGGGCATAGCATTTTTTACAATTTAAAAGTGTTCTCACATGTAACATCTGATTGAACCTTCAAATCAGCCCTTTGCAGTGGCACAGAACAGAAGTAGGCCCACTTCACAGCCCAGGTGCCTGAGATGTGGAGGCAGGGGCCACCACCCCCAGGAAGTGGACGGCAGGTCCAGGGGAAGCCCTGTGCTTCCACCATGCAGCGCCATCAGACAGAGCACTGGGTTTTCTGTTGACTGGAATCTTTTTTTTCCTTTGCTTCAAAATTGATGGCAATTTCAAGAACTGTAAAGCATTCGTTTTTATATGATTAATTTCTTTTAATTGGAGGATAATTACAATATTGTGATGGTTTTTGCCATACGTCAGCATGATACATCAGGTATACATGTGTTGCCCCCCATCCTGAACCCCTCTCCCACGTCCCTGCCCACACTAACTGGTACAAGTATTTTCCATGTTTAAAATACCTTTAGTGCTAAACCATTCGAGGTGGGAAACAAGTTGACTTCATCACTGTGAAGCCGTGCTTTAAAAAAGAGAAATTTGCAAGTTTGATAACTTGTTTTATTGTCCTTGCCTTCAACACATTGAAAATATTATCAATTGAAAATGCATGACTGAAAATGCATGCCAACTGGTCTTCAGAATGCTTGTCACAATATTCTTGTGTTTTGTGGTGAAAGCTGTATCGAAGTTGCTGTGGGTCAGATGTTACTCTGTAAGGGTGAGACCCTGCCTGGGGGCCTGTGCTCTGGCCTTGGCCCTCCTGGCCTGGGCTGGGGGGGTGCCTCTGCCTCACACCCCTTCCCACTACATGTACTGTATGTGGTTACTGTGGCTACACTCCTGTGCCATCTGCCAATAAAGTCCGGACCCCGGCTGGCCCTCATCTCTGCTGCTTCTCTTCTCTGCTTATTTAACTTGGTCCTTGAGCAAGAATAGAAGAAAAGTGTCTTTACGCACTTATTTTTACTTGATTTGTATACTCTGGCGTTCTTCTTCTAATTTCCAAGAGTAATGTTGGCTTTAAACACTGGTGGGTGACTTCAGACTTTTACCGAATTCAGTTACATTTTGGGATCCATGTATCAGCCTCAACTTTAGGCCAAGTCTACTGTTTGTCCTCAGGGACATCCCAGTGGATGGTGTCTCACTCATCGTCAGAGCTATTCTCATGGGGTGACCTCACACCAGCAGAGTGCTTGACTGGGTGTGGGTACAAGTCTAGTTCATAGAAAACATCATTGAAGGCACAGCCAGCAGTGTTGGGAGGGAACCATCCATGAGGCACCAGGTGCAGTGCCCAGCATGGGGCCCCAGCAAGGTGGGCTGTTGAAGGGGGCTCTTGGCAGGAAGCAGGTATTTGGTCCCAACCCCTAAGGTTCCTCTCAAGGGGCAGAAGCACAGAGACAGAAGAATCTCCCTCTGCCCCCATTCTTGTGAAATCCTCAAAGATCTCAGGCCCCAGTCAATATCTAGGTTGTAAAACCAGTAAAGGATGGATTAACAGCGATGATAGTTGTCACAAGTACTTGTGTACTTAGTTGCCTAACTGTGTCTGACTCTTGACAACCCCACGGACTATATCCCACCAGGCTCCTGTCCATGGGGTTCTCCAGGCAAGAACACTGGAGTGGGTTGCCATTCTTTCTCCAGGGAATCTTCCTGACCCAGGGACTGAACCTGGGACCGCTGCACTGCAGGTGGATTCTGTACCATCTGAGCCACCAGGGATGCCTAGTTGTCACAAGTAGTCACTCTTAACTAGTTCGATCTGCCTCTCACAGTCAATATGGCCAATGTTTTGGCTTTAAATCAAAGCCACATTCACAGCAAGATCCTAGGCAACGGGGATAGTATCCCCTGCCCACAGGTCTCCAGGCTCCCCACACTGGTACGGACATGGGCAGAGGGCATCTGCTGGACCTTCCTGATGCTGAAGACACCCCTCACTTCCCTTTCTTCATTGTACCCCCTGTAGGTAGCTCCTGATGGCTGGAGGGCAGTAGCATGTGAACGTGCCCCCTTCTGCTTGGGACGCTGCATTGTCATCAGCTCCCTGGGCCAGGGCATCTGCCCACGTGTGGATGTGGGGGAAGCCTGGGAGTGGCGTTGCCAGTCAAAGATGTGCTCATCTTTAAGGTCCATAAAGCCGAACTGCCCTCCCGAGAGCTTGTGCAAATTTACCCTCCAACTAACAGTGCGGGAATGCTGTGCTGTGCTTAGTCGCTCCGTTGTGTCCAACTCTTTGTGACCGCATAGACTGCAGCCCACCAGACTCCTCTGTCCATGGGGATTCTGCAGGCAATGCTTGAGTAAGTTGCCATGTCCTCTGGGGGATCTTCCAACCTCGGGATCAAACCCAGATCTCCTGCATTGCAGACAGATTCTTTACCTTCTGAGCCACCAGGGAAGCCCAGGAATACTGAAGTGGGTAGCCTATCCCTTCTCCAGGGTATCTTCCTGACCCAGGAATTGAACCAGGGTAGGCAGATTCTTTACCAGCAGAGTTACAAGGGGAGCCCAACAGTGCGGAGACCCAAATTTAAATCCATGCTGTTTACCCAAAAAAAACCACAGGTTTTTTTTTTTCAATTAAGGTTTACATTTTGTCTTTATTAAATTTTAACCTTTGACAGTCATGAAGAAGGTATTGTTTAATCTATAAACAGCAGTCACAGGCTAGGAATGCTGCTGTCATGAAGTGGACACCACAGTTGTTCCTGGGAAGTCAGTCTTGCTGTAGAGGAAAGTGGAGCAGAGTTTGTGTCCAGAAGGGAATGCTTGAAAAACCAGCAGCCTGGCTTACCTAAGCAGGTTCTTACCAAGCCCTGATTCTTCTGAAAAACTTGATAACCTTCTGTTGTTAGTGTAATCAAGTTAAAATTTTATTCTTAGGAAAGGTTAGTCTATTTGGTGTAAATTCAGGACTTATACCTCACTATCCAACAATCTCCATGTTTTGAATATGGTAAAGAATCTGCCTGCCAGTGCAGGAAACTCGGGTTTTGTCCCTGGACCAGGGAGATCCCCTGGAGAAGGAAATGGCAACCCACTCCAGTATTTTTGCCTGGGAAATCCCATGGGCAGAGGAACCTGGTGGGCTACAGTCTGTGATGTTGCAAAAGAGTCGGACACAACTTAGAGACTAAACAACAACAAATGTTCAAGGTATGCTCCCAACCGGTTCAGGCCCAGGAGAGGAGGCTGTGGTCCATGGCCGTACAGGCCCCCAGCTGTGGATATGGGGGCCAGCCTGACTTAACCATCACAAGCTTAGTTTTCAGGGGATACATATTTTCAAAGAGTGGGTATTTAGTTTTTGCTTTTTTCTGTTTTCTCTAGGATTTTTTTTTTTTAATGCTAATACATTCTTATGTGTCAAAAGTCAAAGCAGTGTGGAAAGTCATCCTGGGGTCTCCTTGCCTCCCCCTGGCTCCCTCTCTTCCCCTGCACCTCATAGTAACCACTGGCTAGTGTGTGTATCCCTCCAGAGTTTCTTGACATGGATACAGATGTTATTACTCCTCCCTTTCTTAAACAAAAAGCAAAATGTTATACACATTGTCTTTTTCCATACACATTGTATCTTGGAGTGAGAGCTTTCTCCTTACTGAAGGCTGCAGAATGTTCAGTTGTGTGGATATGCCATGTTTTCTGTAACCAGCTCCTTATTGATAAACAACTGGGTTGTTTCCAGTTCTCTGGTTCTCATGAGGTAATTCCAAAATATATGATTAGTGACAGCATCATCAATTTCTATCTTCATTGACATTCATTAGAAAAGTAACTTCAGTTGTGTGGATATGCCATGTTTTCTGTAACCAGCTCCTTATTGATAAACAACTGGGTTGTTTCCAGTTCTCTGGTTCTCATGAGGTAATTCCAAAATATATGATTAGTGACAGCATCATCAATTTCTATCTTCATTGACATTCATTAGAAAAGTAACTAGGAGGAATCCTAGTTCAGCCTCTTCTTATGCAGAGGCAAGAACAATTTATAAAATCAGATGGAAGGGGTAAAAGAAATGCAGCAAGAAATATGAAAGACTATTTCAATGAAAACTTTATTAAATAAATACATAAAGACCCAACTTAAAAGGAGACATATTCTATTTGGGAATACAGAGATTCACTACTACTATAAAGATGTCAATTGCCTCAAAATTAATAAATTCAATACAGTTTAATAAAATTGCCAAATGGAATGTTAAAATAGAAACTGACATGCTCATTCAGAAGTTCATATAGGAAAGAAAATAACCAAGGAAAGTAAAGAACAAGGTAGGGGTGGGGAGACTTGCCATCAGTTTAGTTCAGTCGCTCAGTTGTGTCCAACTCTTTGCAACCCCGTGAACCACAGCACGCCAGGCCTCCTGTCCATCACCAACTCCCAGAGTCTACCCAAACCCAGGTCCATTGAGTCGGTGATGCCATCCAACCATCTCATCCTCTGTCGTCCCCTTCTCGTCCTGCCCTCAATCTTTCCCAGCATCAGGGTCTTTTCAACTGAGTCAGCTCTTTGCATCAGGTGGCCAAAGTACTGGAGTTTCAGCTTTAGCATCTTTCCTTCCAAAGAAATCCCAGGGCTGATCTCCTTCAGAATGGACTCATTGGATCTCCTTGCAATCCAAGGGACTCTCAAGAGTCGTCTGCAACACCACAGTTCAAAAGCATCAATTCTTCTGCACTCAGCTTTCTTCACAGTCCAACTCGCACATCCATACATGACCACTGGAAAAACCATAACCTTGACTAGATGGACTTTCGTTGACAAAGTAATATCTCTGCTTTTTAATTTGCTATCTAGGTTGGTCATAACTTTCCTTCCAAGGAGTAAGCGTCTTTTAATTTCATGGCTGCAATCACCATCTGCAGTGACTTTGGAGCCCAGAAAAATAAAGTCAGCCACTGTTTCCACTGTTTCCTCATCTATTTCCCATGAAGTGATGGGACCAGATGCCATGATCTTCATTTTCTGAATGTTGAGCATTAAGCCAACTTTTTCACTCTCCTCTTTTACTTTCATCAAGAGGCTCTTTAGTTCTTCTTCACTTTCTGCCATAAG
>SJYT01032243.1:0-11770 GCA_006410635.1 Cephalophus harveyi | reverse complement strand
ATCCAAGTCTATGCCCCAACCAGTAATGCTGAAGAAGCTGAAGTTGAACGGTTTTATGAAGACCTACACGATCTTTTAGAACTAACACCCAAAAAAGATGTCCTTTTCATTATAGGGGACTGGAATGCAAAAGTAGGAAGTCAAGAAACACCTGAAGTAACAGGCAAATTTGGTCTTGGAGTACAGAATGAAGCAGAGCAAAGGCTAATAGAGATCTGCCAAGAGAACGCACTGGTCAGAGCAAACACCCTCTTCCAACAACACAAGAGAAGACTCTACACATGGACATCACCAGATGGTCAACACCAAAATCAGATTGATTATATTCTTTGCAGCCAAAGATGGAGAAGCTCTATACAGTCAGCAAAAACAAGACTGGGAGCTGACTATGGCTCAGATCATGAACTCCTTATTGCCAAATTCAGACTGAAATTGAAGAAAGTGGAGAAAAACCACTAGACCATTCAGGTATGACCTAAATCAAATCCATTATGATTATACAATGGAAGTTAGAAATAGATTTAAGGGACTAGATCTGATAGAGTGCCTGATGAACTATGGACAGAGATTCGTGACATTGTACAGGAGACAGGAATCAAGACCATCTCTAAGAAAAAGACTTGCCACAGCAAATACTAAAATGCACTGCAAAATTAAAACCTTTGAGCTCAGGTGTAGATCCATAGAGGGGCAGCATCCAGAACCTTTCCCTTGTATCTGTTGCAGTTTATGAAAAAGTACAATGTGACATTTTAAATCAGTAAGGGCTCTTTCACTGGATGGTCTTAAGTCCTTTTTCTACCCATTTAATTCAATTTTTTTCTAAAAAAGGTTGATCTCAAATTCATATTCACCAAAAATTAATTTTAGTTGGATTAAAGGTCTAAAAGCAAAAGGTGAGGTGTTTGTTTTTTTTTTAAGGCACTGGAAGAACGTACAGAATTTTTATCATGACCAAAGAGTGAATCTTTCTGTAGGTGACACTAAATACCTCATCTGTAAAGAAAGTGTTTGAGGTTTGACATCACAAATTAGTATTTCCTATACAACAAACAGAAGCAGAGGAGATTAAGAAGAGCTGGCAAGAATACACAGAAGAACTGTGTTTTAAAAATCTTAAATGACCTGGATAACCACAATGATGTGGTCACTTACCTAGAGCCAGCCATCTTGGAGTCTGAAGTCAAGTGGGCCTTAGAAAGCATCACTAGGAACAAAGCTAGTATAGATGACAGAATTCCAGCTATTTCAAATCCTAAAAGATGCTGCTGCAAAAGTGCTGCATTCAATATGCCAGCAAATCTGGAAAACACAGCAGTGGCCACAGGACTGGAAAAGGTCACTTTTCATTCCAATCCCAAAGAAGGACAATGCCAAAGAATGCTCAAACTACCACACATTTATACTCATTTCACATACTAGCAAGGTAATGCTCAAAATCCTTCAAGCTAGGCTTCTACCATATGTATATGAACCAAGAACTTCCAGATGTACAAGCTGAATTGAGAAAAGGCAGAGGAGCCAAAGATCAAATTGCCAACATCTGCTGGATCATAGAAAAGGCAAGGGAATTTCAGAAAAACATCTACTTCTGCCTCATTGATGACACTAAAGCCTTTGACTGAGTGGATCACAAGAAACTGGAAAATTCTTAAAGAGATGGGAATACTAGACCACCTTACCTGCCTCCTGAGAAACCCATATGCAGGTCAAGAAGTAACAGAACCAGACATGGAACAAGAGACTGGTTCAAAATTGGGAAAGGAGTATGTCGAGGCTGTATATTTTCACCTTGCTTATTTAACTTACATGCAGATTGCATCATGTGAAATGCTGGGCTGGGTGAATCACAAGCTGAAATCAAGACTGCCAGAGGAAATATCAACAACCTCAGATATGCAGATGATACCACCCTAATGGCAGAAAGTGAAGAGGAACTAAAGAGCTTCTTAAGGAAGGTGAAAGAGGAGAGTGAAAAAACTGGCTTAAAACTCAACATTCAAAAAACTAAGATCATGGTATCTGATCCCATCACTTCATGGCAAAAAGATGGGGAAAAAATTGAAACAGTGACAGATTTTTTTTTCTTGGGCTCCAAAATCACTGTGACTGCAGCCATGAAATTAAAAGATGCTTGCTCTCTGGAAGAGTAGCTATGACAAAGCTAAGCAGTCAGTTCACTTTGCTGACAAAGGTCTGAATAGTCAAAGCTACGGTTTTTCCAATAATCATGTAGTTATATGAGAGTTGCACCATAAAGAAGGCCAAGCCCCAAAGAACTGATGCTTTTGAATTGTGGTGCTGGAGAAGATTCTTGAGAGTCCCTTGGACAGCAAAGAGATAAACCAGTCAATCGTAAAGGAAATCAATCCTGAATATTCATTGGAAGTAGCTTCAATACTCTGGTTACCTGATGCAAAGAGCCAACTCATTGGAAAAGACCCTGATGCTGGGAAAGATTGAGGGCAAGAGGAAAGAGGAGCAACAGTTTTGGCTGCTCCAGAGATGGTTGGATAGTATCACCGACTCAATAGACATGAGTTTGAGCAAACTCAAGGAGATAGTGAAGGACAGGGAAGCCTGGGGTGCTGCAGTCTATGAGGTCAAAAAGAGTAGGATACCACTTAGTGACTGAACAACAACAATACACCAAAAGAAAGCATAAAGTTAGCACTGGGCTATGATGAAGTATTTGCGACGTGCTTACCAGAAGAGTGGTATCAGACATACAGAGATCCTAGCTAGTTAAGCAGATAGAAACCCACTGAAAAATTAAAAGGCAGTGTGCTTTTCCTGTTTGTCCCAAATAATTTTAAGCTTGGTAAAGCAAATAAATATGCCATTCATCAAAAAAATAGATGATCAACATGAAAAAGAAGCTGCTGCTGCTAAGTCGCTTCAGTCATGTCCGTCTCCCACCAGGCTCCCTTGTCCTTGGGATTCTCCAGGCAAGAACACTAACCCTGGCTAATAGTGAAATTCAGATTCAGATAACCACATTTTATTCCTAATATTGCTAATGTATGGCTTGTTCTTTTTTGTCAAGCTTGCTAGAGGCTTATCAATTTTATTGATCTTTCAGAAAAACAGCTTTTGGCTTCATTTGTTTTTGTTCTCGATTTCGTTGATTTCTGCTCTTTTCTTTTTCCTTCATTCCTGAAGATGTGGTCTTGCTTTGCTTATTCTTTTCTAGTCTAAGATGGAAGCTTAGATTATTGCTGAGACCTTTCTTAACATAAGTTGTCAATGCTAATCAGTTCCTTCTAAGCGCTGCTTTAACTGTGCCCAAAATTTAAAAAATTTTTTAAATTACAACATTTCATTTTTCTCCCATTTAAAATATCTTCTGATTTCTCTTGAGACCATCTTTTTGGTGGATTATTTATGAGCAGGTTATTATTTGCCAACTGATTTGAGATTTTCCCTTCTTTACTGATTTCTAGTTTAATTCCACCATAGAAACATGAGTTGTATGATTTTTAATGTAAGATTATTTTAATAACCAGGATATAGACTTGTCTTGATGAATATTTCATGTGCAGTGAAAATTTTTTGTTCTTTTTTTTTCATAGAGTGTTCTATAAATGTCAGTGCGTTGGTTAATGGTGTTGTCTAGCCCTTCTAATGTCTTTATTAATTTTCTGTCTACTAGTTCTATTACTGATAGGAGTATTGAAGTCTTTAACTAAAATTGCAAATTTGTCTAGTTCTCAGAGTCAGCTGTGTTCCTTCATAATATTTTGCCTCAGGACAATTTGCTTTGTAGTTTTTTAATTTTTTAATAGAGTAATAATTTTTATTTTGTTGTATAATCCATATTAAAGACAGTGATTTAAATGGCTCCTGTGATGTATGGAGTATTAGATATATCAAAGGCCCTATAGTCCTTTCTAAGGCTATAAAAACCTTAGAACTTGGTAAGATGATTGGCATGTATTTTCTTTTAACTATTTATTTTTCCCCTTTTACTAGAAGACCCATTTATGAGACTGCACTAACAGGACAGAGGAGGATCAGTAAAATCCATCCTCCCGAGCCACTTAGTTTCCTGTCATCGCGCTGCTTTCCCTATGCATGCAGAGAACCCCAGTTCATCTCGCATTCTGCCACTTTGTAGAGATGCTGTCTGCCATGCTTCCCACGAGAGTCTGCCAGATTTTAGGAACATTCACACTCTCACTGTTGGCACAGATGCTCATCTCTTTGGAAGCTCTGTTGTCAGGGTCTGAGTGGAAGCCCGCTGCTGTGTCTCCTCCACTATAGAATTCTGCCTCTGACCAACTCTGACCCCACGTGAGAAGAGGCTTCCCACATATCAAGCAGTTTTTCAACCTCAGCTGAGTGTCCTTCAGATCAGCTCAATTCTGACAACATACTTGGGGAGAGTGGCAAGTCCCAAGAGTTAAGGGCTCAGCCCCATGAGCCTGCCCCTATCCCAACTTCAGATGCCAATCACAGGTCCAGGCTGTCACCTGTGCTTCTGAGCAACCACCCCAGAACCCCCTCCTTGGGTTCAACTGATTTGCTAGAGCAGCTCACAGAAGTCAGAAAAACAATTGACTTGATTACTGCCTTATTGTAGAGGATGTAACTCAAGAACACCCAGATGGAAGACATGTAGGGGGCAAGGGAGGGGAAAGGGTGCAGCTTCCCTGCTCTGTGGACACCATTCTCACGTCTCCACCTGTTCACTGACCAGAAAACGCCACGAACCCTGGATTTCTGGGTTTTACAGAGGCTTCATCATATAGGGTGAGTGATTAAGTCATTGGCCATTGGTGACTGACTCAATCTCCAGCCCCTCTCTCCTCCCTGGAGGTCAGAGGTCGGGGGTAACACTCAAAGTCCCAACCCTTTCTTCCCAGTCGGTTTCCCTGGCAACCAGACAGTATTCTTAGGGCTGGCCAAAAGTCACTTCAAAAATGTGTGTTGAAAAGGGGATTTATTACGAATGACCAGGCACTCCTTTCACTTTCTGGCTCTGGAGCTGTTTCTGGGGCCGAGAACAAATGACCAGATTCTAGAACTGCTGTTCTCCTTCCCCCATGCTCCCAGCTTCCTTTGGTATCACGTCTCTCCTGTCTGAATACATCCTTTGGCTGTTGCTTTAAGGCAGGTCTTCTGGCTATCAATTCTCTTAGTTTTCCTGCATCTGAGAATGTCTTTATTTCATCCTCATTCCTGAGGGATATTTCACTGGATATAGAATTCTAAGTTGACAATTCTTTTCTTTCAGCACTTTAAGAAATGTGCCACTTACTTCTGGCCTCCATAGTTTCTGATGAAAAAAATGCATGTGCATATGAACTGTCTCCCTGTAGGTCATTTCTCACTTTTCCCTGCCTGCGTTCAAGATGTCTGTTAGCTTCCAAAAATTAATGATGTATCTGGGCTTGGATTTCTTGGGTTTATTCTGTTTCAGCTTCACTCAGCTCACCTGGAAGGATTTTAGCCATCATTTCTGCAAATGATTTTAAAGCACTACACTCTTCCTCTTCTCTTTCTATGATCCTGTAACACAACCTAGAAACTTTTCTCCAGCCCTTTTCTGTTCTTCAGATTGGATGATTTGTATTGATCTATTATCTTTATTTTGTCATCTTCAACCTGCTATTCTGTCTATCCAGCAAGATTTTTTAAATTTCAGTTGGAGTATTTTTCAGTTCTAATATTGTCACTTAGTTTTTCTATTATCTATTTCTCTACTGATAATTTCTAGTTTAATACTTATTTCAAGTATTCATTTGAACTTTTCAATAATAGCTTCCTTCAAGTCTATGATGGCAGCTACTGATTGCCTTTTTCCATGACAACCATTTTCATGGTTTCATATGCTGAGTAATTTGGAGTACCTCATAGGTATTTTGAATATTACGTGATGAAACACAACCAAGTCCTATGGAGAATGCTGGCATTTTTGTTTTATCAAGTAATCAGTCTGTTTAGGCTCAGGCCCCAAGTCCTGGCATGCGGGTTCCAATGCCAGTTCAGCCTGCAAAGCTTTTGCAGTGCTCTTTGGACCTGCCTCACATGTACAGAATTTTGTGGTCAGTCTGAGACCTGAGGACGGGTCTGCCAAGCAGCCCACTGTGAAAGGTGCTTGGTGGGCTAATTAGGATCAGGGGGACAGTGTGAACAAGGAGCAGGTGAGGGAAAGCTGGGGAGTTACAGAATATGTATAGCATTATTCCATATTTGTGCAAAAAAAAAAAAAACAGTGTATATGTACCTCCAAGTGCCTGGAAAAAAAGGTCTGGTTTCCTCTAAGAAAGGATGTAGAATATTGGTGAGGGGGTGGTACTGAAAGGAACTTTGACTTTTTACTCTATACTTTTCTTTGAGTTAGGGCTTCTCTGGTGGCTCAGTGGTAAAGAATCTGCCTGCCAGTGTAGGAGACTTGGGTTTGATCCCTGGGTCAGGAAGGTCCCTAGAGAAGGAAATGGAAACCCACTCCAGTATTCTTGCTTGGGAAATCATATGAACAGAGGAGCCTGGTGGGCTATAGTGCATGGGCTCACAAAGAGTTGAATGCAACTAAACAACACATCTCTTTCTTTTGCCCATGCCCTATCCCTTTTGTAATTTTCAAAGCAATAAGGTATGAGGGAAAGAGTGGGAAAAATGTGGAGTTTAATTCAAAGTGTATACACAGAAAGTATCTTTTCCTGGATGTAATATACCTTACTAAATATTTATCTAATAAAAAAATACATTTAGGAGTCAATATAATCATCGAATTCTCTTCAACCATTAATGTACTAATCAGAATTACTGCCCACAAAACAGAAGCTTAGCCTGTAGTATTAATGAACTTTATTCACATTTTTCCAAGTAATTACAATATGAAATACAAGCTAAAAGCAACACACAGTTCTTAGAGAAAACAGCCCCGAATGCCCACCGCCTGAGCTCTGTGACTGTAGGTGCCTGGCCTTAGTGCCTTCAGAATGTCAAAGTGGGTGCAGTGCTCAAAATAAACATACAACAACAACACAGGGAGACAGCTCCGAGAAACAGTTCTGCTAATTATAAAGTCCCAAAAGAGGCCTCTACTGTCTTCACTCAGGTGTCCTGACTTTCAAAATGGAAATAAATAATAAAGGAGCAGCTTTCTCCTCTCATACCAGCAGGCTGGGAGGAAACCTGGACCTCAACCCTGGACATGGACCCTCTCACAGAATTTGGTACTAAGCAAACACTTCGAGTGGACAGCTCCCTATTCAGCCTATTGTACAAAATCCATTTCAAATATTATACATGGTTACACTTTTAGGATCACTTTTTAAATACTATTCAACTGATCACAAGACTATGGTAAGGACCCATGAGTCAGGCATTGGCAATTTGATCCCAAACCAACTACAGAATCAGACTGTATAAATATTAGCACCATTTTTTATCTAGTCCAGTGAAATGTAAAACTGCCCACCAAGCTATTTTTCACTGAAGTAGTCAACAAGACAGTTGTTTTCACCTTTAACATATGCTTGGCCCCTCTTCCTCTTTGCCAGTAATACATTTGAACACTTTGATGAGCAAGTACTAGCATTTCTGCTGATAAAGTTTATGTCCAGCACAGCCTCAGCACTCAAAAGCCACCTTTCTGTTGTGCATTTCAGCTAGCTCATGACATAAACTTTATCAGCGGAAATGTTAGTACTTGCTCATCAAAGTGTCCAAAGCTTTCAAATTACTAGTAATCTACATCTGATGAATCAATGACAAAGTTATTTCATAAGAAGCACCACAAATGTGTGCTTACTACATTACAAGCAATTCAGATAAACTATATCCTATTTTACTTTTAGTAGACTTTAAAAGAAATGTATATAGGTACTTGGGAATTTTCTGGCAGTGGGGGAGTACAAGCATTTTGACACCTCATAAATAGAGCAGTCTTTTAGGTTTTAAAAGGAAGAAAAAGGACAGATTCCTATTCTCATTCACCTCAGTCCAGCAGAAGTATTCAGGTGTTACTTAATATTTTATTATTGCTTTTAGTAAACACAGAAAACATGTTACAAGTCGTTTTAATTAAGAACTTAAAAACTAAAATTTTAAAGGAGACTCTTATGCAGCAGTTATTTCAATCTATGTTTTAAATATCACTGGAATCTCAGTTTTAAACTTTTCAATGTGAAAGGCAATTTTAAATTACCTCGCTGTTTCATAAGGTGTCTTAAGGAATAAGAACATGATCACATTGACATTATTGAGAAGGAAAAAGTAGGACATCAAGTTGTTACAACTTAAAAAATTTTGTAGGTTCAAAAGATCATCTTTACCCCTAAAGAGAAAGAACAAAATGAAACCCTAACCAACTAATGGCTTGGACACAGGAAGGGGACTCCCAGTTACTTCATACTGACTCATTCATTGTTCATGCACATGAAAAACTCTTTAAAAAATCTTGTTCATTGGTCCTCTACTTAAAAGGGGGGAAATACTGGCCAATATCACCCTCTAGGTTCTTCCAGATCTGCATGTGGAGTTTGCAGTAGTAATTAAGCATATTAAATACAAGTCTGTGTTTTAAAGGGGAGAGTCTAGCTTGCTCAGGGCCTTGAGGGGTCAGGTTTCTATGGCAGTCCATCAGTGTAGACCTGAGCCACTCCCCACAGCCTCTTCCTAAGACTGTAGGCTACAACGGGAACAGAACACTGGAGCTGGTGGTTGAAACTATATATGCAGGAAGTGGTTTTAAAGGAACAGTTTCCACCACCACATTACCACAGAAATTTCATCTTTAGGTACCTGCAGTATTTAAGGATTATAATAACAGCAAGATTCACCAGAATCCCTAGCAAGGACATTTTGGACAACACATAGACCTTTCTCTTACTAAATAGACATCGTAGTGACTAGGACAGCTCTCTATATATTCACCTCAAAATAACGCAAATATTTTAAGTTTTTTTTTTTTAAAGCTCATGATGCTTCAATATGAATTTGCAAAGCTTAATATGATTGTGTAAGATGATACTGTGTGAAGATGTTACATGGAATGAAACATTTTTGTAGAAATCAACCATAATACTTCAAAGACCCAGAGTAAAAATATCAAGGAAATGCTCAAATGCACATCAAACACCAAATTTTCATTCACACATCTCTACATGGTAAGCTGGCAAAGAACTTTTTTCTCTCTTATCAGGAATTTAGCATTCATCCTTACTGTAGATTCCTGTCTCTACTAAATGGAAAAAATGTTTCTCAAAACCACTTTCTACCCCAAAAGCAAATGTACTGGAGAGAAGGAAACACTTCATTGAAATGCTCACACCTATGCCCATACACACAGCAGCATCCCCTCACATTAGCTTCTACACAAAACCTACCAGCTAGGAACCTATGACGAATGTATTTCAACCGAAAGTCTGAACAATGTACATCATCAAGGCTTTGTTATTGGTAAGTTCCATGGAGGAGAAAAGTAGGGGTGATCCACATCTCTAATAGGTAGCTTAAAATCTGTCCCCCATCCCTAGTAAGCAAGACAATCTCAATTTACTAAGTGAAATTTCAGATTTTAAATTGTAAGTATCATTGCTAAACTCTTCTAGAAGAGACAAAGTCCACAGTGGGTGAGTGCCAAAAGGCCAGACTGCAGCAAGTAACTGGTATCCCATTAAGTGTCCTTAAAAAATCTTAATTAAAAAGTGAGTCTTTGACTCAAAAGAAACTTCAGTACTACTTCTAAACACTTCATTTACTGGAATGCACTTGAACTAAACTATTAATAAGTACCTAGATGACAATATAAAGAGAAAAGATGACCCTCACCTAGCCGAGATAGTTCTTAAATATCACAGTCCACATGAAGTGGTACTCGAACTGAAACGCAGAAAACATTTAATTGTTTAGGAACTACCAATGTTCTACAATACTTTCACTATACATGGAATCAAAAGTAGTGTTGAAACTCACTTTTAACTTGATGTTCAAAGGAAACTACACATAAAGAAAAGGAATCTTCTGTGGCAAGCTGGCGTGACCTTACCAGCTATGGAATCTGAGAAGCTGTTCAGAACAGGAGGAAAACAGGCTTCACCTAAACTGAGCGTAGATACTGAAGTTAAGCATCTGTCAGCCATTTAAAGGCATTTGGTGTCAGTATCTTAAAAGATTAAGATGCTTTAAAACAAAACCCTTATAAGAATATCAAAGATTTAGGGAATTCTCCTCATAAATAACCAAATTTCTATGGCTTCAGTTGTCACCCTACTGCCGAGGTAGGTGACCAGGATTCATCAAAAGAGACAATCTTTTGGAAATTCCCCAAGAAAAATCTTGCATAATCAGTTGGTTTCTTAAACCTGTGTCCAATTTCTTTTGATAGTTTTTGTCTTGTTCTTTTCTTTCATTTACACTTTTAAAAAGAGGTTGTCCAAGCAACTGTTCCTTCCCTCAAGCTCTGGCAGAGTAGCATCTCATATACTCTGTCATCCAAGGGTTCTCTGAGGAGGCAGGCTTGACCCGTCTATTTTTCTCCACATCAGCAGAGTGAGCCCGCTGCCTCTGAGCCGCCAGCCTCCTCTTCTCCAGCTGCCTCCTGCTCTTGGCTCGCAATGCTGATTCATGGATCTAAGGGGAGTCAGAATGAATGAACAGTCACTCAAGTGGCTTTGGCACTAATTTTCCAGAATATTCACAATGAAGCTTCCTCCAGGTCACCTGCAGCAGGGCAGAGGCAAGTCAGTCTCACCATATTCAGAACTTCTGTGA
The DNA here is from genome assembly GCA_006410635.1 of Cephalophus harveyi. NCBI lineage: Eukaryota > Metazoa > Chordata > Mammalia > Artiodactyla > Bovidae > Cephalophus > Cephalophus harveyi. The sequence goes on along the minus strand of SJYT01032243.1, from coordinate 1,045 downwards.
ATAAAAGTTTCTCCAGAAGACCCATTCTCCTGAGTTCTGTCTTACCCATTGTCAGCAATACAGAAACTGTCCACCAACAGAAAATGTCCACCAGACTAAATTTCAGTTTAAACGGTGAGCAACTAATCTACATGTGCCTTGAGAAACTGGCTCTGGAAAAAGATTGGAACTCCTTAGCATTAAGCAAGAATAAGTATTCCATTGAAGGAATTTATATATTTTATAGCAAAATACTAACAAATTTCAAGATTTTACCACCTAAGATGTTTAATGAACCCAATTCAACTTAACTCCACAAGATTGCCAGAGGACAACTCTGTTATCTCAAATATCACTCCAAACAACACTATCTGCTACAGTTCAGAAGTCTGTTTGGTAAACTTGGACTATGGTATTTAATGAGAATTCAGACAGCCTGCACCTCTGTTTCTCTTCACTCCCTCTTTGCTTTGGGTTGGTGGATGCTGTTGGCACTAACAGAATCATTGCTGTATGACCCCACACGTGAGGCGCCCTCGTCTGCCTTGTTCTCAGGTCCTTGCATGGGGACATGCCAGGCCTGAGTCCAAGGAGAACTAAACCTTGGGGGAGGGATGAGCAAGGGACATGCAATCACTCTAATCCAAAGAGAAAATAGGAGTCTAGATAGTTGTGGAGAAACACAGGAGATGTGATCTGATAGACAGCAACAAGGGGCTGAGGCGTGAGATGCCAGTTCAAGTCCAACAGATAAGGAGCCTCTCAGGAGGCCAGAGGCAAATCTAGACCAGCAGCTGCCAGCCCTGGCTGTGCCCCTCCGCTATACCTCCTGGGCCCCAGGAACTTGAGAGCCCTGCGTCCTGCCCCTTCTCCACGTGGCTCGGTGTCAGTAAAACCTTCCAGCTACCAGTTCAGTTCAGTCACTCAATCGTGTCCGACTCTTTGCGATCCCGTGAATTGCGGCACGCCAGGCCTCCCTGTCCATCGCCATCTCCCGGAGTTCACCCAAACTCACATCCATCGAGTCCGTGATGCCATCCAGCCATCTCATCCTCTGTCGTCCCCT
>SJYT01032241.1:546671-614548 GCA_006410635.1 Cephalophus harveyi | reverse complement strand
GAAGAGGAACTAAAAAGCCTCTTGATGAAAGTGAAAGAGGGGAGTGAAAAATTTGGCTTAAAGCTCAACATTCAGAAAATGAAGATTATGGCATCCAGTCCCATCACTTCATGGTAAATAGATGGGGAAACAATGGAAACAGTGGGAGACTTTATTTTCTTGGGCTCACTGCAGATGGTGACTGCAGCCATGAAATTAAAAGACGCTTGCTCCTCAGAAGAAAAGCTTTGACAAACCTAGACAGCGTATTAAAAAGCAGAGACACTACTTTGCCGACAAAGGTCCATGAAGTTTAAGCTATGGTTTTTCCAGTAGTCATGTATAAGCTGAGCACCGAAGAATTGATGCTTTCGAACTGTGGTGTTAGAGAAGACTCTTGAGAGTCTCCTGGACTGCAAGATCCAATCAGTCAATCCTAAAGGAAATCAGTCCTGAATATTCATTAGAAGGACTGATGCTGAAACTGAAACTCCAATACTCTGGCCACCTGATGCAAAGAAATGACTCATTTGAAAAGACCCTGCTGCTAGGAAAGACTGAGGGCAGGAGGAGAAAGGGAAGACAGAGGATGAGATGGTTGGATGGCATCATGACTCAATGGACATGAGTTTGAGCAAGCTCCAGGAGTTGGTGATGGACAGGGAAGCCTGGTGTGCTGCAGTCCATGGGTTAGCATATTAAAAAGCAGAGACATTACTTGGCCGACTAAGGTCCATCTAGTCAAGGCTATGGTTTTTCCTGTGGTCATGTATGGATGTGAGAGTTGGACTGTGAAGAAGGCTGAGCACTGAAGAATTGATGCTTTTGAACTGTGGTGTTGGAGAAGACTCTTGAGAGTCCCTTGGACTGCAAGGAGATCCAACCAGTCCATTCTGAAGGGGATCAATCCTGGGATTTCTTTGGAAGGAATGATGCTAAAGCTGAAACTTTGACCACCTCATGCGAAGAGTTTACTCATTGGAAAAGACTCTGATGCTGGGAGGGATTGGGGGCAGGAGGAGAAGGGGACAACCAAGGATGAGATGGTTGGATGGCATCACTGACTCGATGGATGCGAGTCTGAGTGAACTCCGGAAGATGGTGATGGACAGGGAGGCCTGGCGTGCTGCGATTCATGGGGTCGCAAAGAGTCGGACACGACTGAGCGACTGAACTGAACTGAAGGGTTCTGAAAGTTAGAATTCTGAAAGTTAGAAAACAGATACAGTAATGGGCAACCCAGGGAGAAGGAACAGCTCCAGCAGAGACATAAATCTGTGACCAGATGTGGACCCAAGTCACTTAGCTTTGTGGGAACTTCAGACCTGATTCTCAGCTCCCAGCCCAGCTGTTCCTTTTCCAGCATGCCTGAGTGACATCTTGGTACAACAGAAAGAATTCAGGCTTCAGAATCACGTGGACCTGAGGTCCAACTCCAAATTCTCTATACTTACTGGGATCACATCAAGCATTTTTACTGACTGAACTTCAGTTTCTCCATTCATAAAACAGGAACCATATTTATTATAAGTTTGATGTTGTTCAGTTGCTAAGTTATGTCTGCCTCTTTGCAACCCCATGGACTGCAGCATTCCAGGCTTCTCTGTCATTCACTATCTCCCAGAGCTTGCTCAAACTCATGTCCATCGGGTCAGTGATGCCATCCAGCCACCTCATCCTCTGTCACCCACTTTCTCCTTTTGCCTTCAATCTTTCCCAGCATCAGGGTCTTTTCAAATGAGCTGGTTCTTCACATCAGGTGGCCGAAGTACTGGAGATTCATCTTCAGCATCAGTCCTTCCAATGAATATTCAGGACTGATCTCCTTTAGGATGGACTGGTTTGATCTCCTTGCAGTCCAAGGGACTCTCAAGGGACTTCTCCAACACCACAGTTCAAAAGCATCAGCTTTTTGGCACCCAGTAGCTCAGATGATAAAGCTCCACCTGCAATGCAGGAAACCCAGTTTCAGTCCCTGGGTCGGGAAGATTCCTCTGGAAGAGGAAAGGGATACCCACTCTAGTATTCTTGCCTGGAAAATCCCATGGACAGGGGAGCCTGGTGGGCTACAGCCCATTGGGTCACAAGGAGTTGGACATGACTGAATGACTAACACACACGGCCGTCTTTATGGTCCAACTCTCACATCCATACATGACTACTGGAAAAACCATAGCTTTCACTAGATGGACCTTTGTTGGCAAAGTAATGTCTCTGCTTTTTAATATGCTGTCTCCGTTGGTCATAGCTTTCCTTCAAAGGAGCAAGCATCTTTTAATTTCATGGCTGCAGTCACCATCTGCAGTGATTTTGGAGCCCAAGAAAATAGTCTGTCACTGTTTCCACTTTTCCCCCATATCCTTGCAATGAAGTGATGAGACCAGATGCCATGATCTTAGTTTTTTGAATGTTGAGTTTTAAGCCAGCTTTTTCACTCTCCTCTTTCACCCTTATCAAGAGCCTCTTTATTCTTCTTTATGAGTATATCATAGGATTATTTAGAGAATTGATGGAGATAATTCAGGGGAGCCACTCAGCACAGCACCTGACACAGAGTAGTTGTCTGTAGCACCATTTCCCGTCTGACCTTCTTTACATTTCCTTCACTTTGTTCCCCAGCAAATGAAATATCCAGTATCCTTACCTGAAAATCTCAAGTAAGATGAGTCTATCAGAATGGATACAGTTAAGTCTCCTTCCTTCCTTGATGTCTCTGCCTCAGTGATGAGATGGCCAGAGCATCCACCTGGGGACAGAATTTTCAGGAAGGGGCCAGAGGGTTCAGCAATCAGAAGACAAGGGCATCTCCTTGAATTCATGCCAATATGCGGGGAGCTGACCTCGGTCCTGAGCAGGAGTTCCCAGCAGACCCACCGCACACCATAACCCACCTCATCCTCCAAACTGCGTGTGTCTGGACACTGCCAGGGTGCCTTTGTCCTCCCTGCCGACCAGCAGGGAAAACATCTTAAACCAAAACTGAGGCTCTCTGACACCTCCCTTCCCTGATCTCTGTGGAATTACAGAACCGATGGGAAAGTTTTTTTTTTCTCTCTAAATTTCAATTGGACTTGAGATAAGTAGGCAAAAGCACCCCTAATTTGCAATCCGTCTTTAGGCCACGTCAGTAAGCATTCGTTGATAGCCTACTGTGTGCTAGAGCGTGATCTGTATGATTCTTTGGCTTCACAAAGAGTCAGACATGATTGAGAAACTAACACTTAAAAAAAACACTATAGCAGATTTTTTTTTTAATGTAGTAACTGAATTAAAGGTTGAGAAAGACTTCTAAGATTGCCTTCACTCAGCACAAGAGACACTTTTTATGCAAGGCAGGCACACAGTAGGTCACATGTAAGATTCTTTAAAGCACTCTCCTCTTTGTCTTCTGTATGAACTTAGAATTTCTCAGCATATTTTAGCTTACATTATATGTACCCAGGCTATGACCCTGCATAAGTCCCCATAACTAGATACGTCTCTTTCCATAGTCTCGGACGCCTCCCCAGGCCAGAACACCTAGTTTCCTTTCCTAATTGTTATCTTGGCTTATTCGGATCCATTTACTTGGAATACTCTACCCTGTTTCCTTTCCTCCTGCAGAAATACAAGTCTTCTCTTTTTGGTTTGTTCATTTTGCTTTGGTCTGGCCACACTACGTGGCATGCAGGAGCTTAGCTTCCCAACTAGGGGTCAAACCTGCACCCTCTGCAATGAAAGTGTGGGTTCTCAACCGCTGAAGCACCAGGGACGTCCTCTGAGTCGCATTTTGAGGCTGAATTATTTGGGAAAGCTACCACTAGCCTCCTTTATCACTGACCCCAATGATCCCTTTTCTTTTCCTAATGGAATTTCAATTGGCAAAATATGCCTAACAAATTCACCACTTGAGCCGGGTTACGAGCACAGCGTGCAGTGATGGTGGTGGGGGTAGTGGCTAGTCGCCAAGTCATGTCTGACCCTCATGTCTGACTCTTACGACCCCGTGGACTGTAGCCCGCCAGGCTCCTCTGTCCATGGGATTCTCCAGGCGAGAATACTGGAGTGGGTTTCCCTCCTCTAGGGGATCTTCCCAACCCAGGGATCAAACCCGTGTCTCTTACATCTGCTGCACTGGCAGGTGGGTTCTTTACCACAAGCACCACCTGGGAAGACCTAGGTGATATCCTTGTGCTTTAACAGTTGAGGGCTTGGTATGAATTTTCTACCAATATAAAAAGGTTGGAGAAGTATCAAAAATACTTGAAGCTTTTAATTCTTCCAATTACGAAGCAAAATTTTTTGGGGGAGGGTGGGGTCGTGCCCACAGCTTACAAAATCTTAGCTCCCTGACCAGGGATTGAACTCAGGCCCAAGGCAAGGAGAGTGCCAAGTCCTAACCACTAGACTGCCAGGAAGTTTCCAATATTTTCTTTTTATAAGAAGTTTGAATCTTATGAAACCATATGGCAGAAAGTGAAGAACTAAAAAGCCTCTTGATGAAAGTGAAAGGGGAGAGTGAAAGAGTTGGCTTCAAGCTCAACATTCAGAAAACGAAGATCATTGCATCTGGTCCCATCACTTCATGGCAAATAGATGGGGAAACATTGGCTGACTTTATGTTCTGGGGCTCCAAAATCACTGCAGATGATGACTGCGGCCATGAAATTAAAAGAGGCTTACTCCTTGGAAGGAAAGTTATGACCAATCTAGACAGCATATTAAAAAGCAGAGACATTACTTTGCCAACACAGGTCCATCTAATCAAGGCTATGGTTTTTCCAGTAGTCATGTATGGATGTGAGAGTTGGACTGTAAAGAAAGCTGAGCACCAAAGAATTGATGTTTTTGAACTATGGTGCTGTAGAAGACTCTTGAGCGTCCCTTGGACTGCAAGGAGATCCAACCAGCCCATCCTAAAGGACATCAGTCCTGAACATTCATTGGAAGGACTGATGTTGAAGCTGAAACTCCAATACTTTGGCCACCTGATGTGAAGAGCTAACTCACTTGAAAAGACCCTGATGCTGGGAAAGATTAAGGGCAGGAGGAGAAGGGGAAGACAGAGGATGAGGTGGTTGGATGGCATCACCAACTCAATGGACATGAGTTTGGGTAAACTCTGGGAGTTGGTGATGGACAGGGAGGCCTGGCGTGCTGCAGGCAACGGGGTTGAAAAGAGTCGGACATGACTGAGCAACTGAACTAAACTGAAAGAATAAAAACTTTACCTTCCCTGACAGTGAAGTGGAAGTGTTAGTCCCTCAGTTGTGTCTGACTCTCTACGACCCCGTGGACTGTAGCCCGCCAGGCTCCTCTGTCCGTAGGATTCTCCAGGCAAGAAGACTGGAGCGGGTTGCCACGCCCTCCTCCAGGGAATCTTCCCAATCCAGGGACGGAAGCCGAGTCTCCTGCACTGCAGGCAGATGCTTTACCACTGTACCACCTGGGATGCCAGTGGGTGCCCTGTAAACCGCAGGGGACTTCTTACTGTCTAGCTGCCCCTACAGGCCGGGAGTTTTCTGGAAACTGGTCTGTGTCTAATTTTTCTCGGTGTTCTCAGTGTCTAGAGAAACCTGGCACAGCATAGGGGTGTGTGTGTGTGTGTGTGTGTGAGTTAGAAGTCTTTGATTGTAAGCAACAGAAATAGACTCTATCAGGAGCAAAGGAAGCCCAAGCCTCCACATTTCAATTGGCAGAAGTCTGGAGGGGCCCCTAAACTCTACATACTCCTTCCAAGTCCTCCCCCTTTTCTTCTCACCCCAACACTCTCACCCTTACCATTGCTTTCTGTGTGGAAACTATCAGGACTCAGCTCCTTGGGTCCTTTGCCATTCAGCATAGAAAGTCAGGCCCCTTGGGTCATCCTGCATTCTTTGGACTCTAAACCCTTCACCAACCTGTGGTTCTTGTTCTGTTCAGTTGCTCAGTCGTGTCTGACTCTTTGCAACCCCATGGACGGCAGCACACCAAGCTCCCCTCCTTCACTGTTTCCTGGAGCTTGTTCAACCTCATGTCCATTGAGTCGGTGATGCCATCCAGCCATCTCATCCTCTGCTGCCCCTTCTCCTCCTGCCCTCAATCTTTCCCAGCATCAGGGTCTTTTCCAATGAGTTGGCTCTTTGCATCAGGTGGCCAAAACATTGGAGCTTCAGCTTCAGCATCAGTTCTTCCAATGAATATTCAGGACTAATCTCCTTTAGGATGGACTGGTTGGATCTCCTTGCAGTCCAAGGGACTTTCAAGAGTCTTCTCCAACACCACAGTTCAAACGCATCAATTCTTTGGTGCTCAGCTTTCTTTAGGGTCTAGTTCTCACATCTGTACATGACTACTGGAAAAACCATTGCTTTGACTATCAGGCCTTTGTTGGAAAAGTGATATCTTTGCTTTTGAATATACTGTCTAAGTTTGTCATAGCTTTTCTTCCAAGGAGCAAGCATCTTTTAATTTCATGGCTAACAGACAGGCAAAACACCCAGGCATTCCCTATCCGCTTGCCAGGTTTTAGAGTCTAGTATTGTTGCAGCTGCTGGATTCAGCTATGCCTGAAGCCAACCACATGCTCCATTGCATGGAACACCATTGAGCATGCCATGTACTTCATGTGACTTGCTTATTGTCTGACTTTTCCACCATAGTGTAATGAGCTCCATGAGGACAGGGCTTTGGTTTACGTCGTTCACTACTGTATCCCCAATGCTTAGAACGGTGCCTAGCACACAGTTCAGTTCAGTTCAGTTCAGTCGCTCAGTCGTGTCCGACTCTTTGCGACCCCATGAATCGCAGCACGCCAGGCCTCCCTGTCCATCACCAACTCCTGGAGGTCACTCAGACTCACGTCCATCGAGTCGGTGATGCCATCCAGCCATCTCATCCTCAGTCGTCCCCATCTCCTGCCCCCAATCCCTCCCAGCATCAGAGTCTTTTCCAATGAGTCAACTTTTTGCATGAGGTGGCCAAAGTACTGGGGTTTCAGCTTTAGCATCATTCCTTCCAAAGAACACCCAGGGCTGATCTCCTTCAGAATGGACTGGTTGGATCTCCTTGCAGTCCAAGGGACTCTCAAGACACACAGTAGGCACTAGATAAAGAGTTGTTGACGGGATTAGTAAATTGCTTAATCTAACTTCGGCAAAAGTATTGAATCTATTGGAAGTCTATGAGGTGCCTGGTCGAATCTATGGAAAAGCCAAATCATTATATCATTAGACAACACAGAATGGCGGCAACTCCAAGGACCCCGAGACTGAATGACTCTTTTCAGGAATGTTTCCAATGACTTGGATTCAAACATTTTGTATCCTTGAGGCAGAAGAAGGAACAAGGAATTGGCCACCCCTTGGCCAAAGGAGGACAGGGTGCCATGGTAGGATATCTTGCCTTCCTAGAATACTTCCTTGTCTCTGTAAGAATGCATTCGGCTACAAGAAGTCAGATGTCTTTTAAAAGTGGTGTAAGCTGGGGACTTCCCCGGTGGTGCAGTGGCTGTGACTAGTCACTCGCAATGCCGGGGGCCCAGGTTTGATTCCTGGTCAGAAAACTAAAGATCTCGAATGCTTTCACTAAGACCTATCACAGCCAAATAAAATTTTTTTTTTTAAGTGGCCTGAGTCATAGAATAGGAAAAGTCACAGACTGGAAGGGAATACCTCAAAAGACACCGCTGATACTGGACTGCTATCCAAAATACACAAAGAACGCTTCATACTCAACCCTAAGGAAAACAATCACCCAATTTTAAAACTATAGGCAAAAGAACTTAATAGACATCTCACCAAAGACATTCAGATGCCAAATAAGCATATGAAGATATCCTCCACATCATATGTCTTAAGGAAATACACATTAAAACAACAAGATACACACCTGTTAGAATGACAAAAATTCAGAACAGCAGCAACAGTAAGTGAATGGATAAACTGGGATACCGAGAACTTAAGTGGTTGTATGTGGGCACACTTTACAGGCCACGCTGCATCCCTGCCACGTCGCTTCCGTCGTGTCTGACTCTTTGTGACCATATGGGCCATAGCCCACCAGGCTCCCCTGTCCATGGGACTCTCCAGGCAGGAGTACTGGAGTGGGGGACTTCCTTGTGGGTCCAGCGGTTGGGAGTCCGCCTTGGACTGCAGGGGCCGCTGGCTCTATCCCTCGTCCAGGAGGGTCCCATGTGCTGCGGAGCGGCTGTGCCCGTGTGCCATAGCCACAGAGCCTGCCCTCTTGGGCCCTTGAGCCACACCTGCTGAACCCATGTGCCTGGACTCTGTGCCCCACAGCTGGGGAGGCCGCCGCAGCGAGGGGCCTGCACACCGCAGCTGGAGAGAATTCCCCAACAGCAGCAAAGACTCAAAATAGCCAGAAAAGATGCACATCTTCTCAGTAAAGCAAAAAAATCCTGGAGTGGGTTGCCATGCCCTCCTGCAGGGGATCTTCCTGACCCAGGGATCGAACCCACGTCTCTTATGCCTCCTGCACTGGCAGGCGGGGTCTGCGCTACTAGTGCCGCCTGGGAAGCCCTTTGCATGTCCTAAGTATGCCAGCGCACTTCTTGGACTGACCACCGGTGAAAGCCAGAAAATGTAGGGTCACTGGTTTTGTTCCCCAAGCCTGAGACCTAAATGACAGGAGAAAACTATCAGCCCTTGGGGAAGGTGAAGCAGTTGGTAGAGATTCAGTTCCCTGTGGGCAGGCAAACTGAGGACCCCAGGGTTTTTTTTTGCCAGAACTTTGTGTTGCTGTTGTTATGTAGTTGCTAAGTTGTGTCTCACTCTGCGACCCCATGGACTGCAGCACGCCAGGCTTCCCTGTCTTCACCGTCTCAGAGTTCACTCAAGCTCACATGCTCTGAGTCAATGATGCCATCCAACCTCCTCATCCTCTGTCGTCCCCTTCAGAACAGAGCCGTGAACAGCAGAAGAGGAATCTTTGTATGCGGAGCCCCCCAGGAGGGGAAGAGAGCCATCTATTGTATAAGGTGAATCAAACGGTACAGGGAGGGGTGGAGTGGGGGCCTCGAGGTTTCATTAATGGTTCATCGTGGGAAACCTGCGTGTTGTCTTCCAGAGGATATCTTGGGTTTTATTATTTATTTTTGTATTCTTTTTTTAAAATATAAATTTATTTATTTTAATGGGAGGCTAATTACTTTACAACACTGTATCAGTTTTGCCATATATCAACATGAATCCACCACGGGTGTACACGTGTTCCCCATCCCGAACCCCCCTCCCACCTCCCCCCCAACATCATCCCTCTGGGTCATCCCAGTGCACCAGCCCCAAGCATCCTGTATCCTGCATCGAACCTGGACTGGCGATTCGTTTCTTATATGATATTATACATGTTTCAATGCCATTCTCCCAAATCACCCCACCCTCGCCCTCTCCCAGAGAGTCCAAAAGACTGCTCTATACGTCTGTGTCTCTTTCGCTGTCTCACATACAGGGTTATCGTTACCATCTTTCTAAATCCATATATATGCGTTAGTATACTGTATTGGTGTTTTTCTTTATGGCTTACTTCACTCTGTATAACAGGCTCCAGTTTCATCCACTTCATTAGAACTGATTCAAATGTATTCTTTTTAATGGCTGAGTAATACTCCACTGACTATATGTACCACAGCTTTCTTATCCATTCATCTGCTGATGGACATCTAGGTTGTTTCCATGTCCTGGCTATTATAAACAGTGCTACGATGAACATTGGGGTACACGTGTCTCTTTCAATTCTGGTTTCCTCGGTGTGTATGCCCAGTAGTGGGATTGCTGGGTCATAAGGCAGTTCTATTTGCAGTTTTTTAAGGAATCTCCACACTGTTNGACATCTAGGTTGTTTCCATGTCCTGGCTATTATAAACAGTGCTACGATGAACATTGGGGTACACGTGTCTCTTTCAATTCTGGTTTCCTCGGTGTGTATGCCCAGTAGTGGGATTGCTGGGTCATAAGGGATTGGGTTTTAAGTGACAATTTGCTAGAGAGGAGCAGAACAGTTTCAGGAAGGAAGATAGGGCTGAAGTGGGTGATAAATAGGACCCAGCAATGAGGGGCTGGGAGGCCTGGCTCCAAGTTTAAACGTCATCCCTAAGGCAGAGGAGAGTGGAGTGTCACGATCAAATGGGAGTGTTGTAATAAACATTTGCCTCAGGATGGCAACCAATATCAGGGACTGACCCTCAGTCAAGACTTCTTTTAACCAATGCTTTAGCTATTTAACAATTTTGAACTTGCAGAAACATCACAAGAATTGTTCAGCAAACACCTGTCCACCTCTGACCGGTCTGCCAGTTGTTAGCCCTTTTCTGCATTTTCTTTCTCTTCTTTCATAGCACTGGTCCTCAGCTGACTCTGGCCTGAAGCAATGTCTCTCTGATTCTGATTGGCTGAGGTTGATCCCTATGGGGTCCCCTCCACCGTGTAGGAGGGCATTTGACAACTTTAAGAAACAGTTTTTATCTTCACAAGTTGGGGAGTGTGTGACCCGCTTCTAGGGGGTGGAGGCCAGGGATACAGCTGGACATCCTACGATGCACAGACAGCCCCTGCGACAAGAATTATCCCAGTCCAAACGTCAGAAGTGCCACAATTGAGAGACTCCACTTTCAGGTACAGTCCCCTTTTGATAAACCAACAGAAAATTGTGGCAGGTATCATGACTCTTCACTCTTAAATACTTCAGTGGGCATCTCCCAAGAACAAGGGCATTCTCTTTCATAACCACACTCGTCTTTCTTAACATTTACACAGTTCAGCCATCTAATGTGGTATTATTTTAATACCATATTAAAATTTCTTTGGCTGTTCCCATGTTTCTGTCCTATTTTTTAAAATGAAACACCCAGAATAGGATCAAGGAGCCATGCTGCATGCAACTGTCATGTTAATTTGGCTTCTTTTAAGTTAGAACTGGACGTGGAACCACAGACTGGCTCCAGATAGGAAAAGGAGTGCGTCAAGGCTGTGTATTGTCACCCTGCTTATTTAACTTCTATGCAGAGTACATCATGAGAAACGCTGGACTGGAAGAAGCACAAGCTGGAATCAAGATTGCCAGGAGAAATATCAATAACCTCAGGTATGCAGATGACACCACCCTTACGGCAGAAAGTGAAGAGGAACTAAACAGCCTCTTGATGAAAGTGAAAGAGGGAGTGAAAAAGTTAGCTTAAAGCTCAACATTCAGAAAACGAAGATCATGGCACCCGGTCCCATCACTTCATGGGAAATAGATGGGGAAACAGTGGAAACAGTGTCAGACTTTATTTTTTTGGGCTCCAACATCACTGCAGACTACAGCCATGAAATTAAAAGACGCTTACTCCTTGGAAGAAAAGTTATGACCAACCTAGACAGCATTTTCAAAAGCAGAGACATTACTTTGCCAACAAAGTTCCGTATCGTCAAGGCTATGGTTTTTCCAGTGGTCATGTATGGATGTGAAAGTTGGACTGTGAGGAAAGCTGAGCGCCGAAGAATTGATGCTTTTGAACTGTGATGTTGGAGAAGACTCTTGAGAGTCCCTTGGACAGAAAGGAGATCCAACCAGTCCATTCTGAATCCCATTCAGCCCTAGGATTTCTTTGGAAGGAAGGATGCTAAAGCTGAAACTCCAATACTTTGGCCACCTCATGCGAAGAGTTGACTCATTGGAAAAGACTCTGATGCTGGGAGGGATTGGGGGCAGGAGGAGAAGGGGACGACAGAGGCTGAGATGGCTGGATGGCATCACGGACTCGATGGACGTGGGTCTGAGTGAACTCCGGGAGTTGGTGATGGACAGGGCAGCCTGGCGTGCTGCGATTCATGGGGTTGCAGAGTCAGGCACGACTGAGCGACTGAACTGAACTGGACTGAATCTAGGATGGTTTTAGTTTTGTAATTTTAAGTTACGAGGTAGTTTTATAGATTGTTGGTTGAGTGAATACAGAAATAATGTTTTTTAAATATATATATATTTTTTCAAACTTTAAACTTTTTATTTTGTGTTGGGGTATAGGTGATTAACAATGTTGTGATAGTTTAGGGTGCACAGCGAAGGGCCTCAGCCATACATACACATGTGCACCCATTCTCCCCCAAACTCCCCTCCCCATCCAGGCGGGCACGTAACAGTAAAATTTATTCTTAAGAGAAGGGTAATTTCCTTATAATGTTGTGTTGGTTTCTGCTATACAACAACATGATTGCAATATTTAGTTTTTAAAGAATTTAGTCTATTTTTTGAAGAATTTCATCAATTTTGTCAGATTTGGGTTATGTATTTTTGGCAATCATACTGCGTATGGTACATCATGCCTGGAGACACAGGATGTGGTGCATTTTTATCTCCAGTTCCACTTCTCTGAAAGGAGATATGCCCCTTGTTACCAGTAAAGAGCTCGTGTGTGGCGGGTGGGGGTCCGGTCTTTCCTGCTGGAAAGAGGACTGTTTCGGGGCAGGGCCAGGGCGAGCCCATCAGAGATGCCCAGTGCACTGCCAGGGCTTGCTCTGAGGAAACGCTCAGTGGATGTCTGAAAGGCGGAGAAGCAAGGGTGAAACCATTAAGGGTGGGTAGAGGTTATTATCACTCATTCCATTCAGTAAATGTTAGTGGCTCATCTGCTATCTCAGACGAGGTTCTACTTGCTGGAGCTGCATCAGCGAACAGGTCAGCCAAAAATCCTGGACCTTACTCTCTGATGGAGGGAGGTGACTGTAGACAAGTAAGCAAGAGTTTCTCGGCTTCAGCACCAGTGAATTCTCCGTGGGGTCATTTTCTGTTGTGGTGGGGCTGTCCTGCGCATTGCAGGATGCTGAACGGCCGCCCTGGTCTCTGCGCGTTAGAGGTCAGGAGCAACCCCTGTTTCCAGCTGTGGCAACAAAGACCATCTCTAGACACTGCCAAGTTCTCTGGGGAGCAGAGGCAGCCCTCACTGAGAACTGCTGCAGCAAAGGATCAAGTAAGACCATTCCAGAAACTTAACTACAAAACAGACGCAGACTCACAGACTTAGAGGACAGACGTACAGCTCCCAGGGGAGAAGGATGCGGGGAAGGGACAGTTAGGGAGCTTGGGAGGCACATGTCCACATGGCTGTTTTCCAAATGCTAACCAGAAGGACCCACTGTAGAGGATACGGAACTCTGCCCAGTGTTATGTAGGAGCCTGAATGGGAGGGGGTCTGGGGGGATAGACGCGTGGATATGTACCGCTGAGTCCCTTTGCTGTTCACCTGAAACTATCACGACATTGCTAATCAGCTGTACTCCAGCAGAAAACAAAAAGTTCAAAAAATTATACATAGAGGTTCTACATCAAACCAATACATATAGATAATTGCAATAATGTAATTTGTCATGAAATACTGAAAACTATTTCTATGCAGATATTACAAAATATTTCTAGGATATTATAGAAATAAATGAGTTTGTGCCGTAAAAAAAGTTAAAAGAAATAAGTTCTGCATTTCAGGCACTGTCATTCAACAAGTTTTCCTCGGGTGTGTGGCGAAAGATGCAGAGGGAACCAGACCAGTCAAGACTCCATCCTCAGCCGGGGGCCCATTTTACAAAGGAAATTACTTCTGTATCTCTGATTAAAAAGCCGCAGCACTGGGCCATGTGGGGGGAAATCTGTTCCTGTCCACGAACTCTGAGATGTGTTTTCTCACACAAAGACAGAGCTGTTGCCCCTGGGAAAGAAGTGCCTGCCAAGTCCTCAGCTTCTCTGCTAACGAGCTCAACAAATCAAAAAGTTTCTTCGCAACTCCCAAGACCTTCTCTGCTCGCCTGTTCCTAATGAGCTCAGAGGCCCTGGTCCTCAGCGGCCATCAGAGGTGAAACGGAGGCCAATTACACCAGTCCCATCTGGCTCTTCCTGCTATAGACACAGCCCTGCATGGCTGGATGGAGGGATCTCTCCCAGTGCTGGGCTTGCGAGCAGAGTTCTCATCCTTGGGGACCCACCGGTTTAAACTATGTGAGGCTTTTCTTAGCAGTAAAATGATAGGTGATTATGAGGAGCTAAATTGACTTGGGGCGGACGGAATTTACAACTCGTGTTAGCAAGTGAGCGCAGTCTCACTGGACACCAGGATTGGCAGAGGGAGGCTGGTTGAGACCCGTCAGAATCAGCCTCTGTGGTGTGCTCTTAACTGAGTGACATCACCTCTCTGCAGACACTGAATTTCACGTTCAGCTCAAACAGCAATGCTGAAGGTGTGCACTCTCTAATAGAAATGAACTCCCGAGTGAGAACACCCAGACCCGTGGCTTTAATTGACATTCAGATGTTGACAGCTCCCCAGAATGCACACCTCAAGTCAGGGCCTCCCCTCTAACTCCCAGCGCCACGTAGCCCTCTCTGACTCAGGTTTTCCACTTGCATGTCCAACAGATGCCGTAAGATCACCTCTATCTAATTTAATCTTTTTTAAATTTTTACTTGGAGGATAATTGCTTTACAGTGTTGTGTTGGTTTCTGCCACACATTAACATGAGTCAGATATATGTACACACACACACACATACCCTCCCCCTCGAGCCTCCCTCCCACGTCCCACCACACCCCACCCCTCCAGGTCATCACGGAGCACGGGGTTGACTCCCTGCTTCATACAGCTAATCCTCCCTGGCTGTCTCTTTCACTTAGGTGCACAAGTTTCAGTGCTCCTCTCAAATCGTCCCACCCTCTCCCTTCCCCACTGCGCCCACAAGTCTGTTCTCTGTGTCTGTGTCTCCTTTGTTGCCCTGCAAGTAGGTTCATCAGCACCATCTTTCTAGGCTCTCTCCCTCTCTGTCTCTCTCTCTATATATATAAATATAGATGTATAAATATGACCAAACATGCCCCTCTTCAGAAGGTGAGCCAGTGTTAGCCGCTCAGTCGTGTTTGACTCTCTGTGACCCCATGGACTGTAGCCCGCCAGGTTCCTCCATCCATGGCATTTTCCAGGCAAGAATGCTGGAGTGGGGTGCCATTCTCTTTCTCCAGGGAATCTTCCCCACCCAGGGATCGAAGCTGGGTCTCCTGCATTACTGGCAGACCCTTTACCGTCTGGACCAGGTAAGCCTGACCCATATATATATATATATATATATATGGTTGGGAAAATCCCCTGGAGAAGGAAATGGCAATCCACTCCAGTACTCTCTCTCTCTCTATAAGTCGCTCAGTCGTGTCCGACTCTTTGCGACCCCATGGACTGGGGCCTACCTATTGCATGGAAAATCCCATGGACAGAGGAGCTTGGTAGGCTACATTCCATGGGGTTGCAAAGAGTTGGACACGACTGAGTGACTTCACTCAAAGGTATACAATGTAGTAATTTGGTACATATATGTGCATATGTGATATAGGTGTATCAGTTCAGTTCAGTCGCTCAGTCGCGTCCGACTCTTTGCGACCCCATGAATCGCAGCGCGCCAGGCCTCCCTGTTCATTACCATCTCTGAGTTGACTCATTGGAAAAGACTCTGATGCTGGGAGGGATTGGGGGCAGGAGGAGAAGGGGACGACCGAGGATGAGATGGCTGGATGGCATCACTGACTCGATGGATGTGAGTCTGAGTGAACTCCGAGAGATGGTGATGAACAGGGAGGCCTGGCGTGCTGCGATTCATGGGGTCGCAAAGAGTCGGACACGACTGAGCGACTGAACTGAACTGAACTGATGTGCTGGGCCTCAGGACTGTAATACACCCATTTCCATGAGTCCTACTGGCATCTTAGCCAGCCTGAGCTGGTGACACCTATGGAGCGAGGCTGCGCTGAGACCTAACACCTCAGGAGCTTAACTCTCTTGCTGTCCACATGAATACTCCTTCAAATGCCACCTGGTGTTCAGGGTGGTGCATGAGTAGCAACCCACAAAGGGAGTCTGGGTGATTTTACTGCATTTAGCTTTGTTGGCATTTAGATAAATCATTACTTTCTGTAGTTTTAAACTTTAGCTCGGTGTTCTCAGAGAAGATATAAATTATTAAACAAAGGAAAGCAACTCTGGCTTCAGATCAGCTGGCAATTAGCATCACCTAGCACTGAGAAAAAAGTCCCTTCATGTGGTCCACATGTCAGCTTAAGGAGCTCATGTTTTGGCAATGATGCTCAAGTTCTAGCTGATATTAATCTCAGATATGCCTGGAACCCAGAGAGAATAATTGAAGTGATTTGGGCATTCACCCCTACTACAAGAGAAAAGGAAATTAAAGAGAGAAGGAAAAAGAAAAGGAAATGTAAATCTTGATATAAGAATAGAGGGAATTTACATGAACTGCCCACTTTCCAGTTACCATGTAGGGTACATATATGAACTCATTTCAACTTTTACATCATGAAGTAGGTGCTACTCTCTCTGTTTGGCAAGCAATCAAACTGAGGTTCAGAGCAGTTGAGTAACTCACCCAAAGGCACACAGCAGCTGGAGAAGCAGAGAGCAGAGCCTGGGTCTGCCTCACACTGAACTGCCTCTTCTCAGAAGCAAGCAGAGGACCCCACAGGCAGCCGCGAAGTCCATCCCAAAGGGGTCAAGGGCCATGAGCATCAATGCCCTGGGGAAAGTTTAAGAGTGGACCACTCCCTTTGAATGTACATATCCTCAAGGGAAGAATGAATCTTCATACATTTCCGTGACATCAGAATTATTCCCTCCCTGAAACAAACTGAGCTAAAGTCATGAGGTCCTATATCATTAGAAAATAGTCTATGTCATATGTATAGATAGAGAGATAGAAACGTATCATATTTATATTCCCCTTCAATGCTAGAACTGGGTCTTGCCCCTACAGACTCTTAGTTAATATTTGTTGAATGAATATTCGTGTGCAAAATCTATCACAGGAAATAAAAGATTATAAGTGATCCAACTAAATAAATAGGGTTCCAAAAAAAGAGAAGACTTAAAGCATTGATTTTTTTTTTTTTTTTTTCTGATTTCAAAAGTAAATCCTCCTCTTGGAATTCAGAAAGTGACCAGCGTTATTGACACTCGAATATGAGGAAAGGGGGGGTTTAATTAACCAGACAGCAAAACAAAAGCCTTTGTTTACCTAAGAGTTCCCTCTGCCACTGCCAGGTACCTCTTACCATGAAGAGTTTTCACTGCTCAAGGATGATCCTCAGAGGAAGGCGGGGCGGGGGTGTGGAAATGCAGTTTAAAAAGGTAAGGAACAGCATTAAAATGACACCATCAGAAAGGCTTCTGAGGATTCTCAGGTCACAGGTCTAACTGGTCGGACAATATTAATAGGAGGGAGAAAAAGAGCAGAAGGCTGTATTAAAAAGATCCTCAGACTACCAAGACAGAAGTGAAATTCTGAACAATAAAAGCCAGGAAAGCTCAGAAGAAAATATGGCTTCAAAGATTCCTAGTGAGACCCTTTTTGGACTTTTCCATGTAGGAGATGCAAGAGACGCAGGTTCAAGCCCTGAATCAGGAAGATCCCCTGGAATAGGAAATGGCAACCCCTGCCAATGTTCTTGGCTTCTCTTGTGGCTCAGACGGTAAAGCATCTGCTTACAATGTGAGAGACCCAGGTTCGATCCCTGGGTTGGGAAGTTCCAATGTTCTTGCCTGGAAAACTCCATGGGTAGAGGAGCCTGACTGGCTACAGTCTGTAAGGTCGCAAAGAATCAGACACAACTGATCATGCATGCAGCAAGACCCTTTTTACCTATCTGGAGAGAACACACACACGCGCACACACTGATGAGAGTATTCCCAGCCAGTCCTTGGTAACCTTCCAACAACCATTGTTGCCAATTACTGTCCCTTTGGTCTCAGAACACCTGCTTGGGGTAACACAAGCCAGAGATTCCAGCTGAGCATCCCAGGACCATTGAAGTTCACATTTGCCAGGTGACTTCTGAGCCTGAGGGAAGAGCCAGCTCAAACATTTCACTTGGGATCATGCCAAAAAGCAGCTGCCTAAATAACAGTCCCATAACCAGCTCCCATAAGATTGCCCCTCTGGACAAGAAGAGTCATTTTTGCTGCCAGGGTAAGAACTGCCTATTCAGGTAAAGACTGACACTGTGATAAAAATATAAATCTTCCTCAGAAATTGTAAACCTTCTTAAAACACAGAACCTAGACATACCCTCTAACAGACAACGGACATTTTATAATTAACTGACACATAAAATAGCTAAAACATACCCAACATTCACTATGTGCCCAGCTCTAAGTATTAACTTGTTTAACCAATGCAAAAAAAAAAAAAAAAACTATGAGGTGAAAAATATCATTACTTCCACTTTATGGATGAGGAAATTGAGGCCCTGGAAGATTAACTTGTCCACGATCACACAGTTCCAGAGCCCTCCCTCTCACCCACTACACTATACTATGTTTTATACTAGGATTCCAGGAAAATGTTAGGTGTTTATGTCACTTGCTATCACTGACACAAAGTAACCCTTAAGTCTTTCCATTAGGGATACATGTGCATTCCTGAGGATTTAGCCAATTCAGCAAGTTCAGTGAAACCTCATTCAACATCTTCTTCGTGAAAATCAGGGCCAGGTGTCGGGGTGGGCTCCATCTGGAGGTGGGCCTCTGGCTTCCTCCCCTTGCAGCTCACTGAAGTGTGGGACCACCATTACTGAAGCCCGAGCACCTAGAGCCCGTGTTGCACAACAAGAGAAGCCACCACAATGAGCACTGCCGGGCCATGATGCACGGTGGGATAGTCTGTGCAATCAACAAGCCAGGGCTTCCCTGGTGGCTCAGCGGTGAAGAATCCACCTACCAACTCAGGAGACACAGGCTTGATTCCTGATCCGAGAAGATTCCACATAGTGAGGAACAACCAAGCCTGTGTACCGCAACTGCAGAACCTGTGCTCTAGGGCCCAGGAGCCACAGCTACCGAAGCCCAGGCACCCTCGAGCCCATGTGGCACAAGAGAAGCCACCACAGTGAGAAGCCCGTGCACAACCAGAGAAAAGCCAACCCAGCAACAAAGACCCGGCACAGCCACAGAGAAAACAAAGTCAAAGGCTGCTACATCCATGCCCTGCTCTCTGCTCTCCTATCTAGCCCCTCATTTAATTTCCAGATTGTGTTCCTGTATTTGGTTAGTTAGAGAAGCTAAGCCTTTGGCCTCCTATGCCCCGTGCCATCTCCCAGGGCCTCAGGGGTTAACTTAGGCCAGCTCTGCTCTAGGCTGTATTCCCCTGGACCATCTCCCTGTTAGACTCAGTTGTCCATGCCCTCCTGCTTTCACACAGTGGTCAAGGCTTAGATATAAGAAAGGAACTCAAGGAAGCCAGTTTTTAGTCTTGTCCTTGCGCTCTTCAGGAGACCAAGAAGAAAGTGTGACGCACATGGGGTGAAGCCAGCTCCCTGGTCTATGGGTTCCATGTGGGGGTTTCAACCAACACCATGTGGTCATCAATAGTCTACTCATCTGGCCGCATCCCCCGTGCATGTCTACCCCAAAACCAGCAATGGTAAACTGATGGACTGGGGGCTCCGATGTTCAGAATCTCACCCCTGTCTGTCTCCATCTTGGAGACATCTTAGAGATATAAGGACCAATGAACCATGGTTCTTCCCTACCCTCAAGGAACTCACAATCTAGTGGGGATACAAACAAAAGTAGTCAGCTATCAGGCAGAGGGAGAATGCATCATCTGTCTACTTGGGAGCACCTAGAAGGGCTTGATGGATTTCAACTAAAGTGATCAAAAGAGGCTCACAGGACTTGAAGGACGAACAGGATTCTGATAGCAAGGGAGGGGTGCTTTTTCCAGGTCAAAGGAACAACACGAGCCAGAGACTATGAAGCTGGAAAGGGCAAGGAGTTTTGAAAAATATCAATCACTGAAGCATTGGGTATAGGAGCTCAGTGAGAGATGAGGCTGAAATCAACCCATAAAAAACCTTAAATGTCATATTAAAGGGCTTGGCCTTTGTCCTTTAACAAGTAAGCAGACATTGTAGGTTTTGATATTTATTTCCTGAAGACTTCTCCTGCCTCTCCCTTGAGCTCTAGACTAGCAAATCCAGCTGCATGGCTTGGCACATCTCCACTTGTAATTCTCAGATCCTAACATGTCCAAACCACACTCTCCATCTTCTCCCCACATCTCTCTCTTCCTGCAGTTTTCCCCATTTTTCCGCTGCTAAAACCAAAAACCTATGAGTCAACTTTTACTCCTGTATTTCACTCACACCCCACAGCCAATTCACCAGAAAATTCTAACAGCTCAACCTTGAGAATATATCCAGAATTTCAGCACTTCCCACCACCTGATCCAACCACCATGACCTATTACCTAGATTATTCCAAGAGCCTCCTGTTTCTCACCCAGTCTTGTCTCCTCCCAGAACCCAGAGTGACCCCTGCAAAATGTAAAGATCATGTCAATCACTGCTCTGCTCAAAACCCAATAGCAGTCTCCCTCTCACTTAAAGACTAAAGTCCTTACCTTGACCCCTACATCCTATGAGATCTGCCTCCCCACTTCAGGGAGCTCTTCTTCCACTCCCTTCCCTTCCATCGCCCACAGCATGCTGGCCTCATGGCTGTTATTACACATCAAGCCTGCTATACCTCGAGACCTTGACACTCGCTGTTCCTTTGGCCTGGATCTTGAGATGGAGAGATTATCCTGGATCATCCAAGTGGATCCAGAGTAACCAAAAGGCCCATTATAAGAGAGAGAAGAGGGAGATTACTGCTAGAGAAGAGGAGAAGGCCATGTGATGATGGAAGTGGATGCTGTTGTGATGTGGCCACAAGTCAAGAAATGTGGGCAGCCACCAGAGCTGAGAGAGGCAAGGAAGAATCTCCCCCAGATCCTCCAGAAGGAACCAGCCCTGCTAACGCCTTAAGTTTAGTCCCTAAGACTCTTTTCAGACTTGTGAGCTCCAGAACTGCAAGATAATAAATTCATGTTGGTTTAAGCCATTAAGCTTGTGGCAACTTGTTACAACAGCGGTAGAAGACATACCACTGGGGACTCACCAGTGCCTGTCGCAAGTGGAAAGGGCACTGGACAAGGATATTGGATCTCCAAGAATCCTTTCTCTCTTGAAATTCTAGAATTAAAAAATAACTTGAGGGGCTTTAAAAACACATTGCAACCTCTCCTGCTTCTGGGTCCTTCCAGAGCAAGATGTTTAAGACTGAGTCCAGCTCTGCCTACTCAGTTTGGCCTCTTTTGTAGCAAGAGTTTTAGGAAACACTATTTCCAGACTCTTGAGTTGGAGAAGACTCTTGAGAGTCCCTTGGACTGCAAGGAGATCCAACCAGTCCATTCTAAAGATCAACTCTGAGTGTTCTTTGGAAGGAATGATGCTAAAGCTGAAACTCCAGTACTTTGGCCACCTCATGCAAGGAGTTGACTCATTGGAAAAGACTGTGATGCTGGGAGGGGTTGGGGGCAGGAGGAAAAGGGGACAACAGAGGATGAGATGGCTGGATGGCATCACCGACTCAATGGATGTAAGTTTGAGAAAACTCCGGGAGTTGGTGATAGGGAGGCCTGGCATGCTGCAATTCATGGGGTCGCAAAGAGTCAGACACGACTGAGCAACTGAACTGAACTGAACTGATTTCCAGACCTGACAAATTGTCTCATATTTTAAGAGCGTTAGCTTTCCAAGTTTTTTCTTTCTTTCTTTTTCCCTTGATGGGAGGAGGAGAAAGAGAAGTCTTCATGCCCTGAAGTAGAAATTATCTTGAGGACTTCAAGACCGCATACTCACTGTTTACACCATTCTGATCAAAGTCAGTCATGACTTAAGAACAAACTGTAGCCTTCTACTCAGTATTTCTTTAAATAATCTTTCTGCTTCTCTTTGAGGAAAGAAAAAACTTACAACATGGAGACTAGTATTAACCATAATGATAATGTTTCACATTTGCATGCTCAAAGAGCTTTAGCATCATTAGGCAGTTAATGCATATGACACCTCATTGCATGAGGTAGGTCAGTACTGTTCTTCCCTCTTAGTGACAGGGATCCAGGTACTGCGAGTTTCAGTTCTCACTTGTACACTTGTCATCCATCAGTCATAGGGCCAGGGCTGGAAACCAGGTCGACAGAATCTCTGATCTCTCCAACATATGTAGAACTGTGAGCAGCCAACAGCTTCCAAAATAAGACTGTTGACATAAAAAAAGTTTATCAATGAATAACAGGATTCAAATAGAGTATTTCTATTCTTTAGGAGAGATAAGATTGTGAATAATCAACAGCACAGAAGACAACATGAAAACAAAGGGCTGTTGTGCTGTTGTGTGGCATAGACAGTATGAGCTTCAGGGATTCAGATAAAGGAGACGTGACTGAGCAGATGCGTCTGTGCAGAGTTTTTTTTTTTTTCATACCAACTAGAATTCTTTTTTTTTTTATTCACCTTTATTTTTATTTTGAAAGTGATACATATTTCATAAATAATGTTATATAGTGTTACCACAAATGAGTAGACACTTCTTTGAATTTTTAATATGGTAAATATTGATAGCTACAGCCCACAAAAAAAAAAAATGCTTTTGGAAGTTTCCATTGTAAGAAAGTAAACAAAATCTGAGACCAAAAAGTTTGAAAGCTGCTACAGTATAGATAATTACATAAAACTGAAAGTCACCGAAGTTCAAATTTTCTTAAGTTCTACAAGCTTGATATTAACATTTTACAAAATCAGCATTACAGTTTCTATGTGTATGCCTCCTTATTGTCCAGGTACAATAGGCCCTTACATTTGCTGTGTTTCCCCAGTTAAATGAGGTTTTCGGTATAGAGAGTGATGTTATTTGGGCAGTTTCCTGTTTAACACTTAGTGTTTTCCCTAGTTCAGCCCTCTGTTATAGACTGTCAGAAACATATTGTGTTCTTTTACTTATTCCTTCATTCCACAAAGCTTCATGAAGCACTGTGGGAAGGCAGAAGGAATACAAAGGTCGTGACTTCCCTCAGGCAGTCTGCAGTCTAGTGGGTGACACAGACAGAGAAGAAAACGAAAGAGCATAAAAAGCAGTTTCACAACTATGATAACCATATTCACACTGTGTCATAAAGAATCAGAAGTAGCGCTCAGCCTGGGGGTGGGGGGCTAGCAGGAAAAGTCTCATAAGGACAAGGGACCTTAACTGAATGCTTGAAAATAAGGCAATAATCAGGTGAAAAAGTCAGGGCAGATCAATCCTGGCAGACGACTTCGAAAGAGCAAAGAGTATAAAGGTATGAGGGGCTTTCCACGTGGCTCAGTGGTACAGAATTCGCCTGCCAGTGCAGGAGATGCAGGTTGGATCCCTGGGTCGGGAAGATTCCCTGAGACACGGTAAGCAGCGTGAGAGTTCACTGCAGTGGGACTTAAGGGCACTCCAAGAGGCCCTGGCAAGAACAGGAAACTGCAGGTCTGTGGCAATAACTTGGACTGCCAGCATGATGCTTTAAGAAGGATTTGTACTGTACAGCACAAAGAACTCTGCTTGATACTCTGCAATAACCATTGAAGAAGCAACACGTGGACTGACAGTGGGGTTTCCAGTCCAGCCTGTGGATGTGGGAACACCGTGGGATGGCATCCATCCTGGTTGCTCTTCTTCAAAGCATGATGAGTTCTAAGTGTTCAACCGAGAACACAAACTTTGGTGACGCAGAGATGTGCCGTTGTGAAAAATCTCCCCTCTTGGAAGCATCCTTTGGAGAACTGCGCGGCTCCGAGGAGATGGGCAGCGCGGGCGCCCCGCACGAGGGCCCTTTGCACACCCCGCCGCCCGCAGCGCCCGCGGCCGCCGCCGCCGCCTCCCGCTCCACATTCGTGGCCCTCCTGGGGCTGGGGCTGGGCCAGGTCGTGTGCAGCGTCACCCTGCTCCTCTACTTCCGAGTGCAGGTGAGTGCTCGCCCCACAGGGGCGTGCGGGTGGGGCGCGCCCACCTCGACCCGCCAGCACTTGGCAGGCGGGGGCAGCACTTACCAACTAGAATTCGTGTAGCTCAGAGAGGAGCTCTGTATTTACATGATTGGAGCACATATATGTTCCACCTAAAGACAGAGCCACTACGTCCGGAGCAGAAGAAAACGTATTAGACATCAGTGCGTTGGCTTCTGTGCTCCTGTTACAGGGACTGACCTGGATGTAAAAAGTCTCCTATCGCCTAGTGATGGCATCCCTGCGTGACTCATGTGGCCCAGCCTGGGCCCCTGCTCTGAAGAGTCAAGACAGAGAGGAGCCTGCAGGGCTTCAGCCAGCTTATCATTTGCTGAGATGAGCTAATTCTTTTAAGTAGCCCAGTGTCTCACTTAAAATCAATAGGGTGGTTTCACTACCATATGACCCAGCAGTCCCACCCCTAGGTATATGCCCTGCTGCTGCTGCTAAGTCGCTTCAGTCGTGTCCGACTCTGTGCGACCCCACAGACGGCAGCCCACCAGGCTCCTCCATCCATGGGATTTTCCAGGCAAGAGTACTGGAGTGGGGTGCCATTGCCTTCTCCATATATGCCCCGAGGAAACCAAAATTGAAAATGACACATGAATCCCAATGTTTATTGTAACACTGTTTACAATAGCTAGAACATGGAAGCAGCCTAGATGTCCACTAACAGATGAATAGAAATATAAGTTGTGGTACATATACACAATGGAATATTACTCAGCCATAAAAAGGAACACAACTGAGTCAGTTCTAATGAGGTGGATGAAACTAGAGCCTATTACACAGAGTGAAGTAAGTCAGAAAGAATAAGATAAAGACCATATACTAATGCATATATATATGTAATCTACAAAGATGGTACTGATGAATTTATTTGCAAGGCAGCAATTGAGAAATAGACATAGAGAACAGACTTATAGACCTGGGAAGAGGGGAAGAGAAGGTGAGATGTGTGGAGAGAGTAACATGGAAACTTATATTACCATATGTAAAATAGATAGCCAATGGAAATTTTCTGTATGTCTCAGGGAACTCAAACAGGGGCTCTGTATCTACCTAGAGGGGTAGGATGGGGAGGGAGATGGGAGGGAGGTTTAAAAGAGAGGGGACATATGTACACCTATGGCTGATTCATGTTGATGTTTGACAGAAAACAACAAAATTCTGTAAAGCGATTATCTTCCATTTAAAAAATAATAAATAAAAAACAATAGGGTGGTTTCGGTGAGTTTTTTCCTCAAAAGACAGAGATGAGTTTCAATAGGCCCTTACATTTGCTGTGTTTCCCCAGTTAAATGAGGTTTTCGGTATAGAGAGTGATGTTATTTGGGCAGTTTCCTGTTTAACACTTAGTGTTTTCCCTAGTTCAGCCCTCTGTTATAGACTGTCAGAAACATATTGTGTTCTTTTACTTATTCCTTCATTCCACAAAGCTTCATGAAGCACTGTGGGAAGGCAGAAGGAATACAAAGGTCGTGACTTCCCTCAGGCAGTCTGCAGTCTAGTGGGTGACACAGAGAAGAAAACGAAAGATCATAAAGAGAAGTTTCACAACTATGATAACCATATTCACAGTGTGTCATAAAGAATCAGAAGTAGCGCTCAGCCTGGGGGTGGGGGGCTAGCAGGAAAAGTCTCATAAGGACAAGGGACCTTAACTGAATGCTTGAAAATAAGGCAATAATCAGGTGAAAAAGTCAGGGCAGATCAATCCTGGCAGACGACTTCGAAAGAGCAAAGGGTATAAAGGTATGAGGGGCTTTCCACGTGGCTCAGTGGTACAGAATTCGCCTGCCAGTGCAGGAGATGCAGGTTGGATCCCTGGGTCGGGAAGATTCCCTGAGACACGGTAAGCAGCGTGAGAGTTCACTGCAGTGGGACTTAAGGGCACTCCAAGAGGCCCTGGCAAGAACAGGAAACTGCAGGTCTGTGGCAATAACTTGGACTGCCAGCATGATGCTTTAAGAAGGATTTGTACTGTACAGCACAAAGAACTCTGCTTGATACTCTGCAATAACCATTGAAGAAGCAACACGTGGACTGACAGTGGGGTTTCCAGTCCAGCCTGTGGATGTGGGAACACCGTGGGATGGCATCCATCCTGGTTGCTCTTCTTCAAAGCATGATGAGTTCTAAGTGTTCAACCGAGAACACAAACTTTGGTGACGCAGAGATGTGCCGTTGTGAAAAATCTCCCCTCTTGGAAGCATCCTTTGGAGAACTGCGCGGCTCCGAGGAGATGGGCAGCGCGGGCGCCCCGCACGAGGGCCCTTTGCACACCCCGCCGCCCGCAGCGCCCTCCGCCGCCGCCGCCGCCTCCCGCTCCACATTCGTGGCCCTCCTGGGGCTGGGGCTGGGCCAGGTCGTGTGCAGCGTCACCCTGCTCCTCTACTTCCGAGTGCAGGTGAGTGCTCGCCCCACAGGGGCGTGCGGGTGGGGCGCGCCCACCTCGACCCGCCAGCACTTGGCAGGCGGGGGCAGCACTTACCAACTAGAATTCGTGTAGCTCAGAGAGGAGCTCTGTATTTACATGATTGGAGCACATATATGTTCCACCTAAAGACAGAGCCACTACGTCCGGAGCAGAAGAAAACGTATTAGACATCAGTGCGTTGGCTTCTGTGCTCCTGTTACAGGGACTGACCTGGATGTAAAAAGTCTCCTATCGCCTAGTGATGGCATCCCTGCGTGACTCATGTGGCCCAGCCTGGGCCCCTGCTCTGAAGAGTCAAGACAGAGAGGAGCCTGCAGGGCTTCAGCCAGCTTATCATTTGCTGAGATGAGCTAATTCTTTTAAGTAGCCCAGTGTCTCACTTAAAATCAATAGGGTGGTTTCACTACCATATGACCCAGCAGTCCCACCCCTAGGTATATGCCCTGCTGCTGCTGCTAAGTCGCTTCAGTCGTGTCCGACTCTGTGCGACCCCACAGACGGCAGCCCACCAGGCTCCTCCATCCATGGGATTTTCCAGGCAAGAGTACTGGAGTGGGGTGCCATTGCCTTCTCCGTATATGCCCCAAGGAAACCAAAATTGAAAATGACACATGAATCCCAATGTTTATTGTAACACTGTTTACAATAGCTAGAACATGGAAGCAGCCTAGATGTCCACTAACAGATGAATAGAAATATAAGTTGTGGTACATATACACAATGGAATATTACTCAGCCATAAAAAGGAACACAACTGAGTCAGTTCTAATGAGGTGGATGAAACTAGAGCCTATTACACAGAGTGAAGTAAGTCAGAAAGAGTAAGATAAAGACCATATACTAATGCATATATATATGTAATCTACAAAGATGGTACTGATGAATTTATTTGCAAGGCAGCAATTGAGAAATAGACATAGAGAACAGACTTATAGACCTGGGAAGAGGGGAAGAGAAGGTGAGATGTGTGGAGAGAGTAACATGGAAACTTATATTACCATATGTAAAATAGATAGCCAATGGAAATTTTCTGTATGTCTCAGGGAACTCAAACAGGGGCTCTGTATCTACCTAGAGGGGTAGGATGGGGAGGGAGATGGGAGGGAGGTTTAAAAGAGAGGGGACATATGTACACCTATGGCTGATTCATGTTGATGTTTGACAGAAAACAACAAAATTCTGTAAAGCGATTATCTTCCATTTAAAAAATAATAAATAAAAAACAATAGGGTGGTTTCGGTGAGTTTTTTCCTCAAAAGACAGAGATGAGTTAAACCATGGGTCCAGATTTTGGGATTTCACAGACTAATTAAACTTCCCCTCTTCATCTTCCCAAAATGCGGGGGCTTAGGATCTTTTTGTTTTGCCAAGTAAAGGCTAACAAATCTGGTGAAAAGTTTGCAGTGTTCTGGCCCCAGCTGTGTTTGGAAATCTCCAGGTTAAATGCTCTGTAAATTCTCTGATGGCTCTTAGTTCAGAGATCTCATTTGCCACTTTACCATTTGTAGGCAAATTCAAGGAAAACCAAGCCTCATTGTTTTGCTCCTTGAAACCATAATGACAGGTAGGCTGCCTGCAGAGGTTAGTCTCTGAGGAAACAAAGACTTTCATCCATCCACCAACTCACTCATTCATTCGTTCATTATTTACAAAGTACCTACTAAATAGGGCTTCCCTGGTGGCTCGGTGATAAAGAATCTGCCAGCAACGCAGGAGGCTGCCTACAATGCCAGAAACGTGGGTTTGATCCCTGGGTTGGGAAGATCCCCTGGAGAAGGAAATGGCTACCCACTCCAGTATTCTTGCCTGGGAAATCCCATGGACAGAGAAACCGGTGGGCTACAGTTCACAGGGTCACAAAAGTCAGACATGCCTTAGAGACTAAACCACCACCACCACCACTTACTAAACATTAGGGATTATTTTAGAAAATGGAGAAGCAAAGAAGAATTTTCAAGCCGTGTTGACACATAAGTCACGAAACAATATTCATCACAGCATTATTTGCAATAGCCAATATTTGAAAGCAACCTAAGTATCAACAGAATGGATAAAGCACATAAGATATAGATACAGTTATGCAATGGAATATTACTCATCATAAAAAAGAATGAAGTCTCGCCATTTGCAAGAGCCTGGATGGACCTAGATGGCCTTTTGCTAAGTAAATTAAATCACATAGAAAAAGATAAATATTGATACCATCTGATTTCACTTGTATGTGGAATCTAAAATAGAAAACAAAATATAACATAAGCAGACTTACAGAGCACAAACTGGTAATTGCTATGGTTGAGGGGGCATGAAGATGAGTAAAACAGGTGAAAGAGATTAAGAGGTATGGCCTTCCAGTTATAAAATAAATAAGTCACAGGGATGTAATGTACTGCATGGGGAATATATTCAATAATATTAAAATAACTTTGTATGGTGACAGGCGGTAACTAGACTGATCATGGTGATCATTTCATAATTATGAAAATATTGAATCTCTGCTTTCTACCTAAAACTAATGTAATAAGACCATTATACTTCAATTAAATTAAAAAAATGAAACAAAAAGATCAAGCTGCAAAGTGCAGCAAGACCTGAAAACACCAGTGCCAGGGCCAATGTAGGTACAAGCAGAGAAGAGGGGGTTGGAGGCACAGGGAAGCAGAGGTTACATGCACCTGCTTCATCCCCCGAAATTTCCATCTTCCATGGCACACACCCTGCCAATGATGCTGACAGCAGGCATATCTTCAGATAAGGCAGACAATGATACATCCCACTGTTCTAATTCTGGAACTGCTATGCCACCTCATTAATATGTGAAAATGTGTTAAAAAGCTGCTGATAAACAGCTGCACAGAGGCAGAAATAGTGGCTCCCATCACATTTGCAAGCTTTACTGGCTCTCGAACATGGCACGAGAAACGAAGCTTCGTCTGCATTTATAAACTGGGTAATTTGCTGTAATTCTCCACTTTATTGGTAGACATTTTGCCATATCATGTCTCCCCAACCACAGTTTAAGGGCACTTCTGATTTACACAGCTCTGTAAACTGCCTCTTTCTTAGAAAGAACCGTCATGTCGTTTGGCAGCATTGTCTCAACATTCTGATTTATCAGTAAAACGGAATATTGCCTTGCTTGCATGCACTGCACAGCTTCTAATAACTGCATTTCCATTCAGTCAGAGAGCATTTGATTAAGGAATTAGATACAAGTTATATATAAATCAGTGCAAGCCCTGAGTTGACTGAAATGTTGGAAAGTGCACTTCTCAGGCGAGGGGAGTAAAATTCTCCCCTGACCCGGGAGCAGATTGGGAGTAAGGAAAGAGGCTTGTCTGAAATGTGATGGCAGAGATTTTCATCTCTCCCAGGCACTGTTCCCCAAGGCCAAGGGCAAAAGCCCCGCGTTTACCTTACCTTGGGGATGGCCCTGCTCCATATTTCTCTAGCGACACTTCCCGCTGGAGGAAAAGTCCCCAGCGATCCTCATTTCCAATTGCCTCCTTTCTCCCCTCTCCAATTCTTTTCCGGTGACAGATTGATGCCCTCCCCGGATGCCGCCTGAATGCACCTTTTGACAGGGGACAGCAACACTGAGCTTAATGACCTGATTCCCAGTGTGTCCCCACTTAGACCCAGACCTTGGAGGTGATTCCCATCCCTGACTTCCCCTCATCTGCCCCCACCCCACAGAGGAATTACGGCCGGTTGGGGGACCTTCTCGTCTGTATAAA
This sequence comes from Cephalophus harveyi, assembly GCA_006410635.1. Taxonomy (NCBI): domain Eukaryota; kingdom Metazoa; phylum Chordata; class Mammalia; order Artiodactyla; family Bovidae; genus Cephalophus; species Cephalophus harveyi. Next base: position 584,548 of record SJYT01032241.1, on the reverse strand, counting down.
TATTAAGCTGTTTTCTGTTTGGACCAGGTGGCAGCTGCTCCTTCCCTTCTGGGTTGGGGATTATGTATTTGTGTAATTTTTATATTGTGTTTGTTTTCTTGGCAGATGGCTTCCTTCTCATTATTGGGGTGGCATGGAGGGGAGAGGAAGGGTGTAACTCCAGGGGTGTGTTCTGCTTGATGAAAGGCAGATAATAAAAAGGTGGCTTTTTGTAAAACCCACAGAGAGCAAGGCTATATAATTTAACTAAACACGAACAGCCTCAGATCCTGCAATTATCCAACCAATCTCCATCCAGGCAGCACTTGGAGCAAGGCAACTTAGAAATGGGCTTTCCTTTCTAGAAGCATTTAGATGATTCTCCTGACACACACAGCTCCTTTCGCCTGGCTCCTGTCCCCACCTCCCCACCTCTACCCCGCCTCCCAACTCCATGCTGCATTTGCATGCAAGAATGCAAAAACAAGCTCCCGGGTCAGGATGTTGCCACGTCTAGAAAATGTGAGTGTTTCCTGGCAGTGCCAAGAGTAGGGGTGGGGTCTTAGAATTGCAAATGTAGCGTTAAGGTAAAGCCCTTAGTATAAAATTTGACCTAATTAAGACACTAGCAGGGCAAAGCATTCCAATAGCAATTACACAGGTCGTAAAGGGGGTGAAGTGTCTAAAACCAAAAAATGCTTCTGCCAGAAATAAGCACCCCTGAGGGTCAAATGAGGAGCTGTCAGTGCAGAATACCACTCGCCTTGACCTCAAGCAGCTTCCTCCCTTCCATCAGCTGCCATGAAGGCTGTCTGCTGGGAGTCTCTGCAAGGAGCTTGGGCTCCCCCTCCCAGCGATCTCTATCACCTCTTCCATGGACAGTTTCCCAAACGTTGTGATAATTCTGATTTGCACCCCTTGCCTCCCTTACTAAGCTATCATTTATTTATGGATTTTTTTTTTTTTTTTTTTTTGAGTGTTTCCTATATACTGAGACCCGTCTCAACTCCTAAAGATGCAGTGAGTGTTAGTCACTCAGTTGTGTCCAACTCTTTGGAGCCCACGGACTGTAGCCTGCCAGGCTCCTCTGTTCGTGGGATTCTCCGGGAAAGAACACTGGTGTGGGTAGCCTTTCTCTTCTCCAGGGGATCTTCCCAGAGATGGATCAAATTCTAACAATAGGATGATCCTTCATGGCAACCTCTAGGCCAGAAATAATTTGTAAATATTTTCTTACAGTTTTCAAGTACTCATCAGTTCAGTTCAGTTGAGTTGCTTAGTGTCCGACTCTTTGCGACCCCATGAATCGCAGCACGCCAGGCCTCCCTGTTCATCACCATCTCCCGGAGTTCGCTCAGATTCACGTCCATCGAGTCCGTGATGCCATCCAGCCATCTCATCCTCGGTCATCCACTTCTTCTCCTGCCCCCAATCCCTCCCAGCATCAGAGTCTTTTCCAGTGAGTCAACTCTTCGCATGAGGTGGCCAAAGTACTGGAGTTTCAGCGTTAGCATCATTCCTTCCAAAGAAATCCCAGGGCTGATCTCCTTCAGAATGGACTGGTTGGATCTCCTTGCAGTCCAAGGGACTCTCAAGAGTCTTCTCCAACACCACAGTTCAAAAGCATCAATTCTTCGGCGCTCAGCCTTCTTCACAGTCCAACTCTCACATCCATACATGACCACAGGAAAAACCATAGCCTTGACTAGACGGACCTTAGTCGGCAAAGTAATGTCTCTGCTTTTGAAAATGCTATCTAGGTTGGACATAACTTTTCTTTCAAGGAGCAAGCGTCTTCTAATTTCATGGCTGCAGTCACCATCAGCAGTGATTTTGGAGCCCCAAAAAATAAAGTCTGACACTGTTTCCACTGTTTCCCCATCTATTTCCCATGAAGTGATGGGACCAGATGCCATGATCTTCATTTTCTGAATGTTGAGCTTTAAGCCAACTCTTTCGCTCTCCTCTTTCACTTTCATAATGAGGGAATATTCATTCAGGTCTGCTTTGAATGCTGAGCCCTTATTAGACATAGGCACTGTGAAAGGTTCTGGAAATATAAAGGTAAGTTGTATCAGCCCTGTCCCTGTGAAGTCACAAGTCTAAGGGAAAAAACAGACATATGCCTAAACACCTAAGATCATGAGTAGTGTTCCGCAGTTACAGATGGAAAACAGAGGAACAGAGATTCACCCTAGATGAGACAGAAGTGTCAGACTGGGGATAACGTTCAGTCGTCCTGCTCAAGTTTGCAGGACAGAGTCAACCACTTTAAACTAAGTGAACAGAAGGTAAGGGTCTAGGCTCTGGGGCCAGACTGCATAGGTTCAAATCCCAGCCCCCCACCCCAAAATACTGTGTGATCTTGGGAAAGTTACCTAAACTCTCTGTGCCTGCATTTTCTCAATTGTGAAGTGAGGCTAAATAAAGCCCCCTGCTTTGAGTTATCTTAATGATTAAATAAGACAACACACACGAAGCACCCAGCACCTAGCTTTCCAAGCTCCATCGTTAGCTGTGCTGTGCTGTCCAAGTTATTTGAACTCCATGTTTAATTTCTTCCAAATACCTGCTGCATTTATGTTAAGAGATTTTAATGAATGTAAACATGTGAACTCAAGTAACAACACCTAGCACAAAATCTTAGTTATTATTATTGACGTTTTTATTACTACAGACACACTCTCGATGTACTAATAAAACAACTTTATATTTTAAATTATGTTCTCATAGTCAAAGGAAAAGACCATCAGCCTGGAAATCAAAACTTTAATTAAGGGCTTCCCAGGTGGCGCTAACGGTAAAGCATCTGCCTGCCAAAGCAGGTGATGCAGTAGTTGCAAGTTCAATCACTGGAGGAGAAAGTGGCAACCCACTCCAGTATTCTTGCCTGGAAAATCCCATGGACAGAGGAGCCTGATGGGCTATAGTCCATGGGGTCACAAAGAGTCAAGCATGACCGAGTGACTGAACACTATACACAGGAAAATTGACTAACCTCTCCAATCCATGGTCTTTTCATCAATAGTTACCTCCTCGAGAACCTTCCAGTCACCTCCTTCCCTGGCAGGCAGTATCAGGGCCCTCTGCAGCACATTGCTAGCTCCTGGAGCAATCGCTATCTTGAAATATACTCGTTCACTTGGTTTCCCATCCCGTCCATGAACTCTTTGAGCTAGTCCTTTTTTTCACCTATCCATTCCATAAGTGTAAGTAAGTAAATGTTAGTCGCCCAGTCGTGCCTGACTCTTCGCAACCCGATGGACTGCAGCCCACCGGGCTCTTCTGTCCATGAGATTTTCCAGGCAAGGATACTGAAGTGGGTTGCCATTTCCTTCTCCAGGGGATCTTCCCGACCCAGGGATCAAACCCGGGTCTCCTGCACTGCAGGCAGATTATTTACCGACTGAGCTACAAAGGAAGCCCATCCATTCCATGAGAGGTCCTCATTTATTTGTTGAATGAGAAAATCCAAGTCTTTACCTGAGAAGTTTGAGGACACTGAAAGATTTAATTAATTTACTTAAAATCACCAGTTTAGCTAGTGGGAGATGTGAGCCTAGAACTAGAACTCTTCTCTTACTGTGGTATCTTCCCCAAAGACCACAAAGTCAGCCTCTATAAACAGTGATTCGTTTGAAGTGAACACTTTCTTTGCAAACCATTTTTTTATTTTAACATCAATTACCTTCAAATAGCAAGCCACTCCAGTACGTTTAAAAACTAATTTGATTTAGCAAACGTCAATGTATCTACAGCTTGTTGTTCAAGTACCTGGTGCACAAAGCAAGTAAGTGTAGCTGGATCCCGACTTGAGATATTAACTGAGGTGCATTATCAGGATGACTAACACCATCTGTGAGGTTGGGGCTGGTATGTTGTTGTCTTCAAGGAGAAGCAGCTGAAAAATTTCATAAAGAAGTCACGAGTGTAAGGCTCTGATTTGTTCTCAATTCATGAGTATTCATCCAAATATTCAGAGAAGTATTAGAAATAAATTCTTATAGCCCCCAACTCAGTTTATGTCTACTCCAGGACAATGAGATCTCCTTGTGATCTCAATCATGGTTGTAGAACACAAGGAAAGTGAAAAATAAACAGTGATCATCATCCTCTATGTTCCAAAATGGACTTTTAGAACTCAGAGACAAGTTTTTTAAAAGTCTAGATTTCTAAGAAACCAGACTGGGGGAACATAACATCCTAGCTATAGTTTTCTAGCCCTAAGTCTGGATTTATTGACCTAGGATCTGTCATATCCTATTCTGGTAAAGAGGACTCCATGAATAGCTACATACTATCAGCCACTTAAAGGAGAGGCTGTCTTCCAGATAGGCAGCAACTGTGACAAGGAAATAAAAGTCTAGGAAAAAAAGGTAAAAAGAAACACACACACAAATCACATGCACTCCTCACCTTGGACCCTTCCCTAAGAGAGTTCCAATGCAACAGTCAGTCTGTTTCAGCCTCAGGATCCTGGAAAAGGCAGGAAGAAGCAAGCAGGTATTCTGTGATGGCAGTCTGGCACATCTAAATCAGACCATCCTCCTTTCCGATGACACTGTTCCCTGTCCTTGTCATCACAGTGCACCACGACCCTTGTTCCTTCAGGCTTCATGCTCACCACCTGCAGCTTAATGCCGCTTTACACTTGAGCCCAAAAGTCTGAATATGCTATTCTACCTACTAGCAATAAACTTCACCCTGATCTTAACCAACAATAGATGGTACCATTTGAACATGTTACATATTATATTAGCTCTTCGATTATATAAATAGATGAAACTCCTTGTTATTAAAGATATCAAGGTAATTAAGTTCTTTGAATATATTTTTAAGTACAACTGTTCTGACATTAAGCAGTAATTTCTGTGTTCATGTGTCTGTCTCCCTCGCTAGACTATGAGTATTTTTAGAGAGAAGATCCTCTTGATGGAAAATCAGTGCAATGTCTCACACATCATTCAATTAATATTTGATGAATAAGTGAACAAATAAATGTACATATGTTCAGGGACAATGTAGCTCAAAGCCCAGATTCTGAGGCCAGACTGCTGCTGCTGCTAAGTCGCTTCAGTCGTGTCCAGTCGTGTTCAGTTGCTTCAGTCGACTCTGTGCGACCCCATAGATGGCAGCCCACCAGGCTCCCCCGTCCCTGGGATTCCCCAGGCAAGAACACCGGAGTGGGTTGCCATTTCCTTCTCCGATGCATGAAAGTGAAAAGTGAAAGTGAAGTCGCTCAGTCGTGTCTGACTCCTAGCGACCCCATGGACTGCAGCCTACCAGGCTCCTCCGTCCATGGGATTTTCCAGGCAAGAGTACTGGAGTGGGTTGCCACTGCCTTCTCCACTGAGGCCAAACTAACTGGAGTCTAATCCCAGCTCCATCCTTACGAGCCAAGTGACCTTGGACAAATTGCTTAAACTCTCTCTTGAGCTTTCAGATTCCCCATTAATAAAGTGTTGCAATACTATTATACAGGACATGACTAAGCACATACACACACACACACACAGAGTGTATGGCATAGTGTCTGACACAAAGTGTTATCCAATGCAAGTAACTGTGCCCAACCCACAGTGAGGTCAAACAATACCAAAATGTCAGGGTTTGAAGTCCAGGCCCTAGCTACAAGGAGAGGTCCCAGCATGGGCCAGCTATCCACCCAGGAGAATTCGGCCAGCGCCAGTCTTGGCTCTCCCACCAGTGCCCAGGCCTGGCTGAAGAAGGGTGGTGAACTGGCAGCACCCTCAGGGCCAGGTCCCCAGACCCTGCCCAGCCGCCATCACTGCAGGAGCCAGATGCCCAGGGCCCAGCTGGTACCTCAGGCTTTTCATCTGAACTGGAGAGAGTCCTTTGTATAGAACCAATAGGAACACACGTTGTAGCAAATACCACTCAGGTTAATCCCCAGCTCACAGCAATGGCCCCTCTTTGAGCACAGCCCCAACCACAGAGATACTCTGAAGTACAATGTCCTTGCAAATTAACCCTGACCTTTTAAATGTACATATGTTCAGGGACAATGTAGCTCAAAGCCCAGATTCTGAGGCCAGACTGCTGCTGCTGCTAAGTCGCTTCAGTCGTGTCCAGTCGTGTTCAGTCGCTTCAGTCGACTCTGTGCGACCCCATAGATGGCAGCCCACCAGGCTCCCCCGTCCCTGGGATTCCCCAGGCAAGAACACCGGAGTGGGTTGCCATTTCCTTCTCCGATGCATGAAAGTGAAAAGTGAAAGTGAAGTCGCTCAGTCGTGTCTGACTCCTAGCGACCCCATGGACTGCAGCCTACCAGGCTCCTCCGTCCATGGGATTTTCCAGGCAAGAGTACTGGAGTGGGTTGCCACTGCCTTCTCCACTGAGGCCAAACTAACTGGAGTCTAATCCCAGCTCCATCCTTACGAGCCAAGTGACCTTGGACAAATTGCTTAAACTCTCTCTTGAGCTTTCAGATTCCCCATTAATAAAGTGTTGCAATACTATTATACAGGACATGACTAAGCACATACACACACACACACACAGAGTGTATGGCATAGTGTCTGACACAAAGTGTTATCCAATGCAAGTAACTGTGCCCAACCCACAGTGAGGTCAAACAATACCAAAATGTCAGGGTTTGAAGTCCAGGCCCTAGCTACAAGGAGAGGTCCCAGCATGGGCCAGCTATCCACCCAGGAGAATTCGGCCAGCGCCAGTCTTGGCTCTCCCACCAGTGCCCAGGCCTGGCTGAAGAAGGGTGGTGAACTGGCAGCACCCTCAGGGCCAGGTCCCCAGACCCTGCCCAGCCGCCATCACTGCAGGAGCCAGATGCCCAGGGCCCAGCTGGTACCTCAGGCTTTTCATCTGAACTGGAGAGAGTCCTTTGTATAGAACCAATAGGAACACACGTTGTAGCAAATACCACTCAGGTTAATCCCCAGCTCACAGCAATGGCCCCTCTTTGAGCACAGCCCCAACCACAGAGATACTCTGAAGTACAATGTCCTTGCAAATTAACCCTGACCTTTTGCCACTTCCTAGGTGACAAATGATCTAAGCTGGACCAACTTTTGAAACTTGGAGAGAAACCGGTTAAAGCTGTTACCTTTAAGGCCGTGTCCGTACACTCCGGTTGCTGAGGCCTCCATGGACTGTGGGTTTGTGGGAAAGGTTCGCTGCTGCTTCCAGGCCTGTACCCGGCCATGGTGAGGACTCTGGAGCTCTTCAGGACCCAGCCCTCAGCCTGTCCCCAGGCCGCCCAGCTCATCCACCGGCTGGGAGGCTGAAAGGCCTAGAGGGCCCCGGGGAGAAGGCCTTAATCTGCACTCTCTGCCGCAAGGACCACTGGGAGGCTGACTGTTGGCCACGCTCAAGGTCTCCTGATAACAATTACAGACTAACGGCTGCATGTTCACTCCACTCCTATTACGTAAGTACTCAATAAATACATATCTATTGTTATTGCAATGCAGAATGTCTGGTCATCATAGCTACCAAAAGATTCCAAACATTTAGCTGATTTAATCCCCAACTCTGGTCAAGAAAACCTCTTTTTGTAAGCCCTCATTTCACAAGCTGAGACATGATTTAATGGGCTTCCAAAGCGTGGAAGAGTTCCAAGCACAGGTGGTGGTGAGCAGCTGTTTTCCATCTCTGCTGAGGACCAGCTGAGAGTCTTAAAGAGCCACATGAGCAATTTGGGTATAAAGTACTAGGAATACCTTCCTAATGTTTAAGAGTGTGAAACTCTACACTGAAACCTCAAGAGAAGCCATGGAATCCTCCTCTCTAGAGATTCTTTAAAAATGGGACACTGAATCGGCTCTAGGTTGGATAAAGACCAGAAAAGCATCTCACATTAAAATAACAAGCAGTTTGCATGGGTCAGTCAAGTTTGAGTTACACTGCTATGGACCTAGTTCCCTTGAAGTACCATTACCTAGAGATATATATAAAAAGAAAGAGTATGGGAAGCAGATTCCTCTACTAAGTAAGACTGCAATGAAAACTGTTGAACATGCTCTAAATCCTCATTCAAAATAACTTTAAATCTCATTAAGAAATCATTTCTGAAGGATCTGAATGAATGGTACCTGGTATAAGTACTTCATGAGAGAAGGCAGTGTTGGGGGTCTTGTTTGAGGCAAACTCAGGAAAGTACCTAACATCCTATTATATTCAGACCACACCATATGCAATTTCCAGCTTAAGATGGCAAAAAGAAGAGGGGAAAAGGCACTTCCATTTCACTCTCTTGGCTGAGAAAGTGACAGAAAAACCCCTGTGAGTGGAGAGACCCAAATTACACACCTATTATTGTTTCCAAGATCAGGAGTGTTTTACATATTTCCTCTTGGGAAGAAAATATTCTGATTTTAGTGAAGAGGTGGAGGCAGTCTCTTGCTATTCTTGGTAGCTCAGAGGAAGAAACCAAAAAGAAAGGTGATTTCTAGGGTTAAAAAAAAAAGCTAGCAGAGGCTTTGATCCTGAGCAACCTGAAGCTTGAGTTAGGGCGAAAGAGAAGGCTGTATAGGTGACTGAGGAAGCAAGGCTTGTTTGCAGTTTTATAGCCACATAAGTGGATTAGACAGAAGGCAGGAATGGTGATATGTGATAAAGACACTTAAATGGAATTTAACGGTTTATTCTCTTCCAAATTACTGAACATTAGGTTTAAATGTTTCCATATAAATATTAAATTATATGTATATAGCAGGAGTGCAAATTTGCACATTACCACTGTTTTTTAAGGAAAATGTAGCTTCTTTATTTCCTATAACTATTCTTCCTCCAAGTTCACACCCCATTGAGGAGTGTGGGGCAAAAACAAACTTGCCAATTAACAATATCTCAGTCTCTTCCCTTTTAAAGAGTGTCTTTGGGTAAGTCTTTTTTTAAAAGAGAGAAAGATCTGTTTATTTCTTCTCTCCAAAATGAGAAAGGTCTGTGGCTGACACAGCCAGCCCCTCTCCTTGCAGGTGACTGGTCTGATCCAGTCCTGACTCAGCATCTGCTGGGGTACAACGAGCCCCTTGTGACCTTTGGTGCACAATCATTGTCTGCAAGAGTCCCATGTGCACCAGGTTGCAGGGACCCAGAGGCTCTGCCTCAGACCATGGTCATCCCCAAGGCCAGGATGCCACAGCTCCCAAGCCAAAGCCAGCTTCTCCTTGGCCTGCAGAGGCCTGCAGCCTCCCAGGAGCTGTAGATGAGGAAACAGGCCACAAGCCCCAGTGTTCTCAGGCTCCCTGTTCCTGGCAGCATATTTCTAGCACAGCCTGCTCTATATCCCCAAGATTTTACCTATATAGGAGGGAAAAAATATCTTGTTCTTACAGCTGCATTCGCTTTGTTTCACCAAAACTGGTTTTAACCACTAGAGCTCTAAAACAATCATGACCTTTAGCAACCTCACCACCAGCACCACCACTAATAAAAGCTGATAAACTACTAAGACCTCTGAGTGACCCCAGTTCATCAGACCCTTACTGCACTCAACTGAGGCTTCCTTCCTGACCAATGAACAGCAGGACTTGTTTTAACCAACCACACACCAATGAATGGATGCATTCTGACTTCGCTGGAGTACAAGCTTCCAAACATGAAATAGCATAAGTGCCGCAGCCTTTCTACTGCATAAAACCCTCTGATCGTCCCCTCAGAAAATGCGTCCGCTGCTCCACGCACTACTTCCTTTGCCTGGAAAGTAACTAAGCTCAAGGCCTACTTTGTTGACGCTGTAGTCACTGGCTTTCCATGAGTAATCCCAACAGGAGGCGGAAGTGAAAAAACACAGGCATCTTTGCCTTCCTCTTAGGTCCTCACTCTCTTCCTCTAAAATGCTTCATTTTATGAGACAGGACTTCCCCTATGTCATTGCTCCTGGGGGCACTAAGCCACATGGCCTAACACTGGCGGCAGCTGGGATGCATGGAGAGAAACCAGCTTAGTCGTAAGATCACCTATTGAAAAGTAACTTTAATTTATTCTTTCCATTACATACCTGCAACAAGAAGGAAAAATCTCATACAGATGGAGTACAGGCACATGAAAAGATTCTCAACATCACTAATTATCAAAGAAATGCAAATCAAAACTACAGTGAGGTATCACCCTCATATAGGTCACCCTCAGGGTCACCCTCATAATGGGTGACCACCATTACACGTCACCATACAGGTCACAGCCACCATTAGAAATCCTACAACCAACCAAAACTAGAGAGGGTGTGGAGAAAAGGGAACCCACCTACACTGCTGATGGGAATGTAAGCTGATGCAACCACTACAGAAAACAGTATAGAGGTTCTTCAAAAAACTAAAAATAGAGTTGCCATATGATCCTGCAATCCTGGGCGTATATCCAAAGAAAACTATAATTCAAAAAGATTCCTGCACCCCAGTGTTCACTATTTACAATAGCCAAGACATAGAAACAACATAAATGAATGAATAAGGAAGACGTGGTACATATATACACTGGAATATGATTCAGCCGTAAAAAAGAACAAAATAATGCCAGTTGGAACAACATGGATGGACCTAGAGATTATCACACTAAGTGAAGTAAATCAGAAAAAGAAATACCGTAGGATATCACTTATATGTGGAATTTAAAATATAACACAAATGAACTTATCTATGAAACAGAAACAGACTCACAAACATAGAAAACAGACTCGTGATTGCCAAGGGGAAAGTGCGTAGGGGAGAAATGGATTAGAAGTTTGGGATTAGCAGATGGAAGCTATTATACAGAGAATGGATAAACAAGGTCCTACTGTACAGGGAATTCAATATCCTGTGATAAACTATACAGAAAAGAATATGAAAAAGAACGAGTGTGTGTAAACACACACACATATATATAACTGAATCACTCTGCTGTACAGTAGAAATTAACACAACATTGTAAATCAACTGTGCTTCACTAAATTTTTAAGTGAATAAAAATCCAGTTTAGTCTGGTAGGCAACAAGATTAAGGCGATTTTACTTATTAGATTGTACACTAATAATTGTTTAGAAACACACACATAAAATGTGTAGTATGTACTAGGTACTTTTTTAAGAGATTGACCCAATCCTTGCACTGCCGTATGTGATGCCTCGTGTGCTGAGTCATGTCCAGCTCTTTGTGACCCCATGGACTGCAGCCTCTCAGGCTCCTCTCCTGGAGCCTGGAGTCTATGGAGATTCTCCAAGCAAGAATGCTGGAGTGGGTTGCCATGCCCTTCTCCAGGGTCCTATGTGGTAGTACTATTATAATTACTACTGTAATTATAATAATTGCAATAGTCATTATTATCCTCATTTTATAGAAGAGGGAATTGAAGACAAGAACAATTAGATAACCCTGTCCATGATTACAAGGTGAACTGTGGATGAGCCAGGATTCAAGTCTAAACAATTTGGTGCCTCTGAAACTCACAAACCACTGACACTGTGCCGCCACTGGGTGTCAGCACACCAAGCTGAAGGGGCTGCAGTCTTCAGGAAGATGAGGATCGGCACTCACTGAGGGCCTTCTAGATGCAAAACACTTACACGTACATTTCCTAATTTAATCTGAGAGATGAATAAACTTCTTAGAGGACAGAATGTGCAACATTTAGTTAATGGAGTAACTAATTTTCATGAGAGGCAGGTTTGTTCTTTTTTTTTTTAATTGTAAAAATAACGGTAGACAAGTTAAGAGGATCGGTCCCTAGATTCTTCATTAATTAAGGGCTTTTTCCAGCTGTCTGCACCTTATCACCCAATGAAACCATTATTAGAAAGACCTCAGGGAAGACACCACACAGTGTGTACGCTCTCTCTGCAAAAACCAGCCAGAGACGAGCATCTCCTATAAAATTATTTGCTTTAATCGCTATCAACATCAGAACTGTAGTACATTAAAGTACAAAACCTGTATGTACAATTACACATACAAAGAAATGTTCTTTGTGAGGAGCAATTTTCAACAAATCTGACAAACAGCAAGAGTCATTCCTTTTGGGGGTTTGAAAGGAGAAATGGAAATTTCCGAGATGGCCTCCTCCTCCTTCGGGCTCCTCTGACCCTCTGAACATCAATTTGCAAAGGCCTGAGGGAGGAAGGGAAGTATTAACAATCTCAGACACTCAATCCTCCTCTTATGGAAGGGGTGAATTTTTAGGGAACATTCTCCGTCCTTTATTACACTGATGTTTCATCCATTTGCATCATTAGGTTCAGTGGTTACCATGACAATATGATGCCTACAGCAATCTAACTTGATAGCCAGATGCCAGAATGTGAAAAAATAGGACCAGCTAAGAAAGTGAGAGCAATATAATTAATCTGAACCACATTAAAAAAAAAATGTGCACAAACCAAAACCAAGAAGGAAACTGCCGAAATGTCACCCAAGAGAGAATGATGACAGGAAACAACGATCGAGTTTCCAAGATTCAAAAATCCTTTGCTAACTAGAGCCATGAATTGGTCTGTAACCAAGCCTGTGGAAGGAGTCAAAGTTAATCTAGAATATTGCTCTGAGTGCCTCTCCCCCAGGAATTGCTGCTGCGGAGTCCAGCGCTGTTATCTTCGATTCCCGCAGAGGAATTCTTAAGTCCTGATTTTTCCAAGATCTACAGCTGCATCTTTAATGCTGCGACCATGGCATTCCACTCCCCTCCAGACTGATGAGATGCCCAGCTTTTCCACCTGAAGAAGTCATTTCCACCATCACTGTGAAGCTAATCTTAAGAGATTGAACTGAGCTGTGTCCCGGGAGACCCTGTCCCCTTGCTTTCTCCATGCCCAGTGGAAGCAACTGGCTAGCACAACCCTCTTTGGGGCCCAAATATGGCAGAAGGGCTGGGAAATTAAGAAGCAAGAACAACATAACAGCTGTGCTTCAGGGAGACCAGCCTGGGATGGGTGGTCCTTCTCATCGTGACTGGGTTGGATAGCGGCGCTGAGCTAGGCGATTTGGCCGGTTCAGGCTGGTAACCGTGGAGAGCTGGAAAAAGACAAGCACAGCACGAGGTTATAGCCCCAAGCGTGACTCTGCCGAGGGCTGCCTGGCTGTATTGAGCTTATGCATCCTGAAAGTCTAGAATGCTTCAGGAACATTTGGCGTCCCATGTGGTATTCTCATTATTCTCTCTCACACAACACCTTTACCTCTTAAATAAGGAGAAAGAAATTTGATTTTATAAAGAAGAGAAGTCAATAACACATCCAAGCAAGCAGTCTGCCTCAGATCATGCAGAAGCAGGGAGTTTAGTTTCAACCAAAGTTTGCAATGATCCCCTCACCCTCAGGACACTGCTCTGGGGCAGGCACACAATTAACACCGACACAAATTGTCTCTCTTGAGTCTTGAGACTTATGAAAGGTCAAGAGCAATATTAATAATAATGACACTGACTGAGCATTTTCAGGCTGCCTGATTTAATCCTCACAACTATCCAGTGAGGTAGTTACTACTAACCCCATTTTACAGATGCAGAAACTGAGGATTACAGAGATTAGTCATTGCTGAAGAACTCAGGCATAGTAAGTGGTTATCAGTAAGTTATAAACCAGGGTCTCCTTCACTCAGAACCATGCTCCGAACCCCTCGCCCTCAGGACCTCCTTACCTGGGGAACCTGAGATGGGTTGTAGAGAGGAACACTCCCTTTCACAGGGGGTGGAGGAAGCAGAACACCAGCATTGGAGTAGAGCTCAGTGGAAACACCCTGTGATGGACAATAATAGAAAATCCTCTTAGTCACCACTTCCTGGATTCTAGACTGTCAGGGGCTTCCCTGAGAATCAACTTTGGTCAAGAGATGCAGTCCCCGGTGATGCAGTGGAAGGGAAGCCGCCTGCCAATGCAGGGGACGCAGCTTCCATCCCTGCTCCAGGGAGATTTCACGTGTGCCAATAAGCCTGGGCGCCACATCGACTGAGCCTGCATGCCTAGAGCGCGTGCCCTGCGAGAAGAGAAGCCACTGCGATGAGAAGCCCACGCCCTGCAACCAGAGAGGAGCCCCACGCACTCACCGCAACCAGGGAGGAGCCTCACGCACTCACCGCAACCAGAGAGGAGCCCCACGCACTCACCACAACCAGGGAGGAGCCCCACGCATCCACCGCAACCAGGGAGGAGCCCCACGCACCCACCGCAACCAGGGAGGAGCCCCACGCACCCACCGCAACCAGGGAGGAGCCCCACGCACTCACCGCAACCAGGGAGGAGCCCCACGCACCCACCGCAACCAGGGAGGAGCCCCACGCACCCACCGCAACCAGGGAGGAGCCCCACGCACCCACCGCAACCAGGGAGGAGCCCCACGCACCCACCGCAACCAGGGAGGAGCCCCACGCACCCACCGCAACCAGGGAGGAGCCCCACGCACCCACCGCAACCAGGGAGGAGCCCCACGCACCCACCGCAACCAGGGAGGAGCCCCACGCACCCACCGCAACCAGGGAGGAGCCCCACGCACCCACCGCAACCAGGGAGGAGCCCCACGCACCCACCGCAACCAGGGAGGAGCCCCACGCACCCACCGCAACCAGGGAGGAGCCCCACGCACCCACCGCAACCAGAGAGGAGCCCCACGCACCCACCGCAACCAGGGAGGAGCCCCACTCACTCACCGCAACCAGGGAGGAGCCCCACGCACCCACCGCAACCAGAGAGGAGCCCCACGCACCCACCGCAACCAGAGAGGAGCCCCACTCACTCACCGCAACCAGGGAGGAGCCCCACTCACCCACCGCAACCAGGGAGGAGCCCCACGCACCCACCGCAACCAGAGAGGAGCCCCACGCACCCACCGCAACCAGAGAGGAGCCCCACGCACCCACCGCAACCAGGGAGGAGCCCCACGCACCCACCGCAACCAGAGAGGAGCCCCACGCACCCACCGCAACCAGAGAGGAGCCCCACGCACTCGCCGCAACCAGGGAGGAGCCCCACGCACCCACCACAACCAGAGAGGAGCCCCACGCACCCACCGCAACCAGAGAAAGCCCACATAGTAGCAAAGACCCAAAGTAGTCAAAATAAACAAATAATAAATAAAGTTTAAAAAATTTTTAAAGAAAGATGCAAATGTGATAGAGCTCAGGGAATCGTGAGCAAACAAACAGTTCCAGGGGGCACAGCCACCCCGGGGCCTGCGGGAGCTTTGCAAGAGGCTCAGGTGCTGCTGTGTGAGAATAAAAGGCCACAAAAAATGTACTAATAGCATGATAAAAAGTAACCTCATATTCCTTGAAAAGCCTAAAACACTACAAGAGTGCCATAACCAGGCCCCAAGAAATACAATTGTTTTCCTAGCAATTGGCATGAAATCCATACTGGACAATTTGTCAAGGCTTTATCACAATCCTTGCAGGGGATACTGGTGAACTCTAGCTCCTACTGGGGACAGGGAAAGAGGACCTTCCCTTTTTTCATTCTTTTTTTTTTTTTTGGCTGTGCCTTGTGACATGTGGGGTCTGGGTTCCTCAGCCAGGGGTTGAACCGGTGCCCCCTGCACTGGAAGCACAGTCTTAACCACTGGACTCCCAGGGAAGTCCCAAGGCCACTCTCCAGACATCACGGAAGGAAGCAGTGGTGGGCTAACTCATGTTCCTGCCCCAGACTTCTTGTCTTGAAGTCCTAACCCAGAGACCTCAGAATGTATTCAGAGACAGGGTCTTTAAAGAGGTGATTAACTACTGCACAGCTCAGGGAACTGTATTTGGTGCTCCATGGTGACCTAAATGGGAAGGAAATCCAAAAAAAGAGCAGATATATGTACACTTATGGCTGATTCACACTGCTGTACAGCAGAAACCGGCACAACATTGTAAAGCCACCCAGGCAAGAATAATGGAACGGGTGGCCATTCCCTTCTCCGGGGGATCTTCCTGACCTAGGGACCAAACCCTCGTTTCCTGCATTGCAGGCAGATTCTTTACAATCTGAGCCACCAGAGAAGCCCCATACTCAATAAAATTAATTAAAAAAAAAAAAAGTGATTAGAGTGGCCCCTAACCCATTACGGCCGGTGTTCTTGTAAGAAGGGGAAATGTGGACATAGACACACACCAGGGAAAGACCACATAAAGACGCAGGGAGAACATGGCCATCTACAAGCCAAGGAGAAACCTCCTCTGCAGACACCTCCATCTCAGCTCTCCAGCCTCCAGAACTGTGAGGAGATACTCGCCTGGTGTTTAAACGGCACAGTCTATGACATCTTGCTCTGGCAACCCTAGCAAACTCTACAAAGGCTTTCTCCATTCTCTCCACGAGTCAGGCCCTCAGGGGCAGCACCTCAAGCCCCCATGAAAGTTCAGTTCACACACAGGTGGGCTGCTCACCTCAGGTCCCGACAAGCCTCCACTCCCCAGGCCCTCAGCTGTCCCCGCACCAGACGCTGACCCTTGGCCTTCGTCTCCACCTAGGAGGCAATGCATCGGGGGTGTTCCAGCTTCCCAGGACAGAGGAGTGCCCACTCCCAGAACGCTTCCCCATCCCCCCTGGAAAATGCGGAGAGGACCACAGCGGGCCCAGAGCACAGGAGGCTGGCATACCTGTGTCCCTGGAGAAGGCACTGGCACCCAGCAGAGACTGGGGATCTGGGGGAGGTGTCAGGGAGAGGCTTGGGCTGGGCTGAGGTGGAGACGCTGCCCTGGGCATCTCCTGCTTAGTGGAGAAAGGAGGGTGGTGCCGGTGGTCCACACGTCCGTGCCACCTGCTTGCATCCCTGCAGCACCCACGTGGGGGCCTCCACCCTCAGCCAGGGCTGGCCTCCTCTCCACCACACTCCATCCTCTTCATACCACTGCTCTGCTCAACAAGCCAAGTCACCGCCGGCTCTCGAAAGTTAAAATTCTACATCCTAACCTTTAAGGCCTTTTGTCATCTGCCTCTCCCCTCACTGGACCAATCTGTCTCCCACAACCTCCCATCACAAAACCAGTTTCATCCAGACCAGGGTGGAGAGGCCAGCTCCGGGCCCTCCTGGAGTCGAGGAAACTTTCTCAGAAGGGGCCACAGAAGAGGGAGCTTCCCTGCCCAGCCCCCCGCAACCTTCCGCCCAAGGTCACCTCAGAATCCGGGCTGTCGGATGAGTCTTCGTCTCCAGAGGGGGATGCCTTGTGGGTGGGCTTCGAGCGGAACCAGCTGAACCAGCCAAACCTTGAGCTCTGGAAGAGAGACGGGGGGTTCTGTGGTCTGCAGGGTGGAGATTAACCCCCCTCACTGTGACAGTGGTGAGACAGGAGAGGAGGGGACCCCACAAGAGTCCCGCTCCCCAGCTCTGCACCACCATCTGGGAAGAAAAACATCCCTCCACCTTTGCGTTCTCCTTCACGTTTCTGAGCTCTTCTCTCTGGACGGTATTTTGGCAAGATTTTTTATCTGCCTCCTCGGAGGACCCCTCCTCATCCTCCTTGACTGATATGGTGGAACTCTCGGAAATACTTTGAGCTCTGGGAATCAGTGGCACCTGGAATTAGAGAAAAGAGAAGTAACATCTTCATAGCACTTGACAGGTTACAAAGGCACATTTACATGTATTCCCTCACCTGACCTGCTCGATAAATCAGCGGGGATAGCCTTACAGGATCTCATATGACTGATGGGGAACCACGATTTAGCCACAAGGAATAACTTGCTGAAGGTCTCAGGACAAGAGCCCAGTCTCAATCTTCAGATCATCCTTAATCCTACAGGGTTTTGGCCACTGTGCTACTAGTCCCAGGAGCATCAGGTTTCCAGAACTATGCCAAGGCCTGGAGCAGGGGTATGGAATGCTTCCACTGGAGACAAAGAGAGCCAGGAAACACCCTTCAGGGAACCCCTAAACGCAAAGATCAGGGAAGGCTGACAACCACCGAACCTAACTCATCCCAGACCTTGCTTCCTAGCTGACTTGCTCAAGATGAACTGTGAGCAACTGTACCGGGGGAAGTAAAATACCCCCACATCCCTTTGTATTAATTTTGTGTGTGTGGTAGAATATATCGGGTTGCCCAAAACGTTTGCTCAAGTTTGTCTGTAACACCTTATGGAAAAATCCAAATAAATTTTTTGGCCAACTAATACATTTCATAAAGTTTACCCATTTAACCACTTAAAGTGTACAGTTCAGTGTATTAGAATATTCATGATATTGCATAACCATCACTGCTTTCCATTTTCAGAAATTTTCATTAACCTCAAGAGAAACTCTGTTCCCATTAAAACTAACTCCCCATTTTTCCTTCTTCCCTCTGGCCCCTGAGAACCTCTACGCTTTCTGTCTCTATGAGTTTGTCTATTCTAGATGGCTTGTATAAGTGGAATCATACAGTATTTGTCCTTTTGTGTTGTATTTACAATTTGCACTCTCAGAAAAAGATAATTGGTATAACCTTTAGAAAAAACACTTTGGCAAATACAGAAAAAGTTTCATTTTTTATTCTAATGAGTATAGAACTTACTGTGTACCAAGTAGTATTCTGAGCATTTTATATACAGTGAGTCATCTAATCCTTACAATTATCCTGTTAGGGAGGTACTTATATTATCATCCCATTTAATATATGAGAAAACTAACACAGAGAAAAGCAACCTGTATAAGGTCACACAACTAGTTAAGGGCAGAGCAAGGATTCAAACCCAAGCTGTCTGACTTTCCTTCTAGGAATTTCTCTCCTAACTGAGTAATTCAAGAAATACACAAGGGCTTATATATTAGAATGTCCATCGCTGTGTTTTACATATGAAGGGAAGGGAAGGGAAGAGTAGGAGAAAGAGTAGAAAAGAAAAGGAAGAGAGAGACACTTGAAGTGCTTAACAAAGTAGTAAAGACGAATTAAAATTAGAGCTCCTTCCAGGGCCTACCAGGCCCTCTATGATCCTGCCTTTCTCTGTCTCTCTGGTCTGGCTTCTTAGCACTCTCCTCAACATTGTTTTTTGTTTTTTTTTTTTTTAACTCTTTTGACCACACTGAACAGCTTGCAGGATCTTAGTTCCCCAACCAGGGACTAACCCCAAGCCCTCAGTAATGAAAGCGCAAGCAAAGTCCTAACCACTGGACCATCACGGAGTTTCCCTGGTCCCTCTCTCTAGATATAGCCCATACTCCCCCTCAGTTGTGCCAGGTCATTTTATTACAGGGTCTTTGCTCTTGCTATGCCCTCTGCCTTGAACACTTGTTCCCTGAATTCAACTGGCTCATGTCCACCCTCCATGCTGAGCTCAGAGGCGCACTCCCTCCCACACCATCTAAAGGAACATCCCTCAAACGTACAGTGGTTTATTTGCAATCGCCTCTACTGAACAGA
Organism: Cephalophus harveyi; assembly: GCA_006410635.1. NCBI lineage: Eukaryota > Metazoa > Chordata > Mammalia > Artiodactyla > Bovidae > Cephalophus > Cephalophus harveyi. Next base: position 565,306 of record SJYT01032241.1, on the reverse strand, counting down.
AGCCCCATGAAGGTAGGAAGCCCCATGAAGGTAGGCTTTGTCTAGTTCCCTGTGTATCCCCAGCCTCGACAAGAGGACCAGGGACACTGCATGATCTCTGTATTTGTGAACGAATAAACGCATGAGCAATGATGTTTCCATACAGTGAATTTATCACACCAATACTAAAAATCATATTTAAGAATGACATGAAAAATCTCATTTTATAGTGTTAAAAATAGAAAATAAAGCTTCATCTATATATGTTTTCAACCATTTAAAAACACATGTATGTGTATAACAGGCTTCCCTGGTGGCTCAGACAGTAAAGCATCTGCCTGCGTTGAATTTATCACACCAATACTAAAAATCATATTTAAGAATGACATGAAAAATCTCATTTTATAGTGTTAAAAATAGAAAATAAAGCTTCATCTATATATGTTTTCAACCATTTAAAAACACATGTATGTGTATAACAGGCTTCCCTGGTGGCTCAGACAGTAAAGCATCTGCCTGCGATGTGGGAGACCTGGGTTCAATTCCTGGGTCAGGAAGATCCCCTGGAGAAGGAAATGGCAATCCACTCCAGCACTCTTGCCTGGAAAATCCCATGGATGGAGGAACCTGATATGCTATAGTCCATGGAGTCGCAAAGACATGTATGTGTATATATATACACATTTATGCATGTGGGCTAAGTTGCTTCAGTCATGTCCGAATTTTTGCAACCCTTTGGACTATAGCCTGCCAGGCTCCTCTGTCCACTGAATTTCCCAGGCAAGAATACTGGAGTGGGTTGCCATGCCCTCCTCCAGGCATCTTCCCAACCCGGGGATCTTCCCAAGCCAGTGTTCAAACACGCCTTTCTTATGTCTCCTGCATCGGCAGGCGCGCTCTTCAGCACCAGCACCACTGGGAAGCCCATCTATATATACACCCATATGAGACGGTCTCCTTCACTTCCTGCAGAAGTAGATGTTTTTCTGGAACTCTCTTGCTTTTTCCATGATCCAGCGGATGTTGGCAATTTGATCTCTGGTTCCTCTGCCTTTTCTAAAGCCAGCTTGAACATCAGGGAGTTCACGGTTCACGTATTGCTGAAGCCTGGCTTGGAGGATTTTGAGCATTACTTTACTAGCATGTGAGATGAGTGCAATTGTGTGGTAGTTGGAGCATTCTTTTGCATTGCCTTTCTTTGGAATTGGAATGAAAACTGACCTTTTCCAGTCCTGTGGCCACTGCTGAGTTTTCCAAATTTGCTGGCAGATTGAGTGCAGCACTTTCACAGCATCATCTTTCAGGATTTGAAACAGCTCAACTGGAATTCCATCACCTCCACTAGCTTTGTTCATAGTGATGCTTTCTAAGGCCCACTTGACTTCACATTCCAAGATGTCTGGCTCTAGATTAGTGATCACATCATCATGATTATCTTGGTCGTGAAGATCTTTTTTGTACAGTTCTTCCATGTATTCTTGCCACCTCTTCTTAATATCTTCTGCTTCTGTTAGGTCCATACCATTTCTGTCCTTTATCGAGCCCATCCTTGCATGAAATGTTCCCTTGGTATCTCTAATACAACTTTGCTTTTACCAAAGACTGACATTAGTACCTATTTTCACTAACAAACAAAAAAAAAACCCAAAGAGGACTTTCAATTTTACCCAAAGAGTCAGAAAGCAAAAGAAGCACTAAGCGTTTGTTTTGTAGGAGCCATTTTAGAGGCAGCTCGTGCCCCAGTCAGTGAGACTGGCCCCACTAAGCTCATTTACTGGAAACTACACTCAGCATCTCACGTGGCTTTGAACCGTATGTGTGAGCATCTGGGCTTCATCTCGATTCATTTTGTGCATTGTTAGCAAGATGTGTACTGAGGTAATTGCTTCTTTGCTTCACATCATTTAGACTTACAAAAGGTTTCATAGGAAGGCTCTGCTTTCAGATAGCATGAGAAATGTGTACATAGAAAAAATATAAGAAGAAAATAAACTATTTGGCTATGAGATTCTGAGTGATGGCTGTTTGACACTTTATATGACATTTTCTCTTTGTTTTTCAGATTTTGTATAACAATAAAGCACTAATTTAGGGGGAAAAACATGTTTTAAGGTCTGTAGCTTAGTTACTACTCAAGATAGTTCTATGACATCACTTCCAACCAGGCAAAGCTAGAGAGTATCTTAAATTTGGACCAGCAATGCCTGTTACTAGTGGAGGGCTTCATTCACTCAACACCTGAATAGATGATTAACTAGACATGGTTACCTCCAAGACCTGAAGAGAAGAGACACAGCTGCCATAGGCCCTTCTCAGAAATAGAGAAGGTAAAAATGTTAAAGATAGAAATATCAAGAGTCTTCTCTGATGGCACAGAGCACAGCAAGTGTTCAATGCATCAGTAAGAAGAGGGCATTGGAGGGGGCTGATGTGCAAGACCAGAGATAAACCCAGTTCTTCCCCCATGGACACAGGTTGGCAGGAGTGAAATGAACAAGAACGAGCCTCCTCTCCACCTCTCAGGATCTGGTGTAGAAAGAAGCAAGGGGCCATGTGGAAGGAAGGGCTGGTGCAGGGCACAGGAAGGTGCCTGCATGTGGCTGAGCAACTGGGGCAGCTGGAGGGAATCCACAGCTCAGGGTGGGTGCTGTCATCTGGGGACTCTGTCCTCTCACCTGGGGTCTGGAAACAGCCTTCTGCCCACCAGGATGCTGGAGGGTTTCTGGAGACACTGTGTTCTCTCCTATGGCACAAAACACAACAGAAATCAGGATGTGAAGTTGGGTCTTTCCCTTCTCTCCTGAAGAAGGGTAATGGGAACACAGCCAGCTTTCCTAATTGCCAAGTGGCTGGAGCTCTGGGCACATAGCCCCCAATGGATCAGAATAAATATGAGGTCCATTTGCACAAGCCTCTCAATTCCGGCCACCCCAGAACATACCACTCACCCAACCTCCACCCCAAACCAAGATCATTCCATGGGAACCTGGAAATGAGAGCCACGTCAGGCTGTGGTCACAGGGATCCTCCCAGGCTTCCCCTCCGTATGAGCCTCCCATCTTGGGTGGGCCATTGTCTTAGAAGGTCTGAGATCCGGCCCTTCCGCTTGGCTTCCTGCGCTTCCCTGGCATCTCTCAGCACTGCTCACCCACACTTGGCCCCTGTTGTCAAGACCTGACAGGACAGGACGCGCCTCTGCCCGCGGCCCCTGACACAGATGACTTCAGAAAGAGGCCTTGGCCTAAAATGCAGCTGGAGGCACAAGTGGCCCTGTCTTGCCTTCTACCGCCTCTCTCTTGGAAACTACGGAATCCAAAAGGAGGGCCGCAGTGGCTGCTGGAGGCTGTGCTGTTTGTCCCAGCAGAGAGCGGGGCTGGAATGGGAGAGAGCCATCTCCCTCGGATGAACGCGAAGCTACCAGCCCAGGTCTGACACCCGGAAGCCCTCAATCACGTGCACACCCACCACCCAGGGCTTCACAAGCTCCCACCCCACATCCCACACTGGCCCCCGCCCTGCGCTCCTCTGCTTGCTCCCCTCCCCACCTCCCCACCCGTGGCTCGCTGCCTTGCCGGCACTCTTACCAGGGGGCAGGTGTATCTGCTGGGCTTCCTCCCAGGGTGTTCCTCCGGGAGCCCCTGTCCCTGCCACGCTGCCAATAGGCCCCAGCAGAGGGGTCTCAGGAACCGAGTAGAGAGGCACTGGGACCCCCATCTGCCCGGAACCACCACCTGTTGGGTAGGAGCCGGGCTGCTGTGGGCTGAGCTGGGCCGGGCCTGACTGCTCCAGAGTTGGCCTCAGAGCTGAGTGGTCACCATAGGCTTCTGAGTTGCCTTGAGGTCCAGAAAGATCCTGATACACAGTGTTTTCTAAGGACACAGGACAAAGAAGAAGTGAGACCTGTAATGTGGCCTTTGTGTGGACTAAACACCAGGAACAAGCCTGCTCTTTGGGAAGCAGTGACGAGGCCAGGCCAGCGGACGTGGCCACCATCAATGGGACAAGTGTAACTCAGCAGCAATTGGAACACTTTCCACCACTTATGACTTAGGGTTTTCAAAACTATCTCCCTCACAGCTTGTACGATCTCTGAGCCTTTTAAACCAGGGGGCTGGGATGGCAGAAATGACCATTTAGTCTAACTCCACACTTTTTAGCTTTTGGATAAACTTTTTTTATGGATTTACTAATGGACTGGGGTACTCGAAATTTAGAAAGTTTCAATGTAAAACCCAAAGCAGACTACAGAAATGATGGCTTTGTTTGGAAAGATAAGAGATTTGGCCCAGGAAGGGGACTTGGTGACATTCTTTCTGGCTCCACTGTGTTGCTGACGAGACAGACCAAGGTGTGGACTGTGGACGCGGACAATGGTTGGCCCAAATTATGGGACTAGTGAGGTCGGCTGACCTACCCGCTTGATAGGGCGGCAGGAGACACGGCTGTTTCCCGGGGGAAGTGACCACTCAGGAGCACCCAGCCGGCTCTCCTGCATCCCTCTCCCCTCACCGACTCTGGGGCACAGCAGCAAAGCCGGGATACAGAGTCCAAGGCCTGCCCATCCTTGCTATCCCCTTAATCATCCCTAAAGGAGGTACAAAAGGCTGGGCACCAGCCGGAAGCAAAGCCGTGAGACCCCGTCCTCACCCCACCAGTGAGTGCTATTTGGGGAAACAGCATGGAGTTAGCTGGGATAATAATGTCAGCCCAGCCCAACAACTGAAGCATCCTAAGGGAAAAGGAGGGATCTGCTGAAAACACTTTGAAGCCTATTTCACATATGCGGCAACCGATGCTCAGGGAGCATAGGCACTTCCGAGGTAGCCCCGCTAACATGAAATACAGGTGATCCACCACCTCAGGCACCAAGAAATGCATCCACCCGGGGAGACGGTACTGACGCAAGTGAGGCAACTACATAACAACTCAGCAACAACAAGATTAAAGCCTGAAAGTGAAACAAAGCCTCTACCAATGCGGACATAGAAGTGCCAGGGAAGGCTGTGGCCGGCGGGCTGTGTAGAGAGAAGCCTGGACCACGGGTCAGACTGACACAGGCAAGGAAGGGGGCAAGTGTTTTGTTAGGTTATCTCCTATAATCAGACCCCAAGAGTCGGTTATTTACACGCTCGGTTCATTAGTTTAGGTACCTGGAGTTTTTCGGGCTTCTGAAATAACCACTTGAGCAGACTGAGGACCCCCAACGTCTCCCGCTTCCTTTCGCTATTAAGATAAAGTAAAATCCTCTTAGGTGACACAAAGGAAAACAAAAACAAGGAAGCATGATTTGAAATGAAGTCAAGACCCTTCGGCAGTGATGAGGTTAGGGAGCCTCAGGTGAATGAGGGGGCTGTGAGGGGTTGAGGGTGGGGGGCCCACGGGTCTTCCTACCTCCCAACTCTGCTCGGAGACAGCAGGCAGAGGCCAGAGCATCCTCCTCTCCCAGAGGAAGGGGCAAGAAGAGGGAACTAAACCACCAGCCCCAGGGCCCACAGCACACGCGGGAAGCAAGGGCCGCACGTGTCTAAAAAAAAAAATCCACCTGCCCCCTTCTCAGAGACAGAGGAAGAAAGGAAATGGAGGAGGCCCTGTTCCAATTACTGTGACAATTACTACCGCTGCTTTTGCAATTGTCAGAACAAAAAAAAAAAAAGGAAAGGTCCGGAAGTCTTTTAAGCATTTGCTCTACATTACATGAAAGTGGCACCGGGCCACCATGAGCCACTGTTCCTCACGGAGAGAGACGGGAGCTTTGATGGCCATTCAGAGAAGGGTGGCCGGGTGACTCGGGAGAGGGTCCCACTGTCTCACAGGGGAACATAGGAAAATGTCTCCCCCCGGGAGGGGAGCGCGTTAGCAGAGGGGGCTGGGTGGGGGTGGGGGCTGGTGGAAACTGAGTGCTACCCTTCCCCCATCAGGCTGTGCTTCCTTGGGGACAGAGGACACCACGGCCCTCCATGGTGTTGGGGACTTGCTGAGGTCAGTGCCTGCCTACCCTGTGTCTAGAGGACCGTCCCCCCCCTCACCTGCAGCTCCCTGTGATGCCCCCGAAGATGCACCAGCCAGTCCGGCTCCAGCTCCCTGTCTCGTCGGTGGCGGCGTTCTAAAACCAGAGGATCTGACAGCTTCAGTCTCTCTGCCAGCTGTGCCCGGTTTCCAGATGGTAAGAGAGGGAAAAGGAGGGAGAGAAGTAGGAGAAATGGACCATGAGGAGCAGCAGTAAGAAAAAAGGAAGCCTTTGCTCACTTGTAAATCAGATTACAAAGAACTGCCAAATAGCAAATTCAGCAGATACCTTCCTCAAATCGCAACATAAACAGTTAAACCGTCCTGGTGTTAGATACTAAATAAAATATGAGGAGAAACTGCTACTCTGCTCTACGTCTCTGCAAAGCTGTTCTCAGGAGCAGGGCTTCTCAAACTTCAGAGCTGGTAGGAACCACCCGGGATTCTGTTAAAATGCTAATTCCGATCCCAGAAGTCTGTTGGGCCTGAGATCCGGCATTGCTAACAAGCCCCCCACAAGGTGATGCCCATGTTGCCGGTCGAAGGACTGCTTATGTTGCAAGATTATTCAATCATTGCTTTTCTGGTGGCTCAGTGGTAAAGAATCTCCCTGCCAATGCAGGAGATGCAGGTTTGATCCCTGGGTCAGGAAGACCCCCTGGAGGGGAGAATGGCAACTCACTCCAGTATCCTTGCCTGGAAAATCGCATGGACAGATGAGCCTTGATGGAGTCGCAAAAAGTAGGACACAACTCAGTGACGAAACAACAACAACATCCCATCGTGAAGTCCCCAAACTTTCCCACTCCTCCCTTCTGGCTCCTGAGCTGCCTACACCCATCACCCTGTTGGCAGGAATTTCCCATTAAGAGCACTCAGGAGCACAGATTTTACTGGATACAGAATCCAACACTTGGGCCTCATTTAAAGCAAAGCAAAAAGTGATGGTAGGCTGCCTTTTTACTCTCAGCTAATGGATTTTTCTTCAATTAATTGGAACAACTATTTGCCTGATTGTTTTCTTTCCCAGGAACTAAAAGTTGATGTTTTGTTTTCTCTTTTTTGAATGTATCTCACATGTGATAAAATATTCCATGCATTTAAAAGCATTTTAATAAGGATCATTTCCCATTTTAATCACTAAAATATATTTTCTTAGCCCAGCTTTTATAATTAGAATGGTTTGCCATAACATGCATTTTTACTGTACCAAAAAGGCAGATGCAAGAATGACTTCCTTGCACAGCACACGCCTGGTTTCCAGTCCCCCTATTTCAAACCAACTCCCGCCCCCCCACCCCTCCCACCCATAGCATCCTTCTTTATGCAGTGTCAGGCCTCTGCTTATCACATCTGGGCATGCATATGTGGTCAAAGACAGCCAGGGGCTCCAATTTTATAGCATGTTCAAAGAAGATGAAATGGGGCTCTGAGCTGCTTTACAATAGCTTTCTCTGAACACTGAAGATAACACACCTGCAGAGAACCCTTTGAGAAGCTCACCTTGATGAGTTCCACTAATAGCACAGGGTGACTGCTCGCTCCCTGGCTCAGGAGGGCTGTGCCAATGGCTTCGCAGTAATGCAAGGCCTGGGACGCGAGGCCATAATCTGCCAGACGGGAAGCATAAAGGAGCTTATACACCTGAGAAGAGGAGCAGGGCCAGAAAGAGAGTAGTGGAGATAAGACTTCTTGGAAGTCAGTGGACTGCCAACTTCCTCTAACTCTGGGTCCAAATATTAAAGAGGGCCTTGCAACATTTAGGGCATTCTATCTATGCATAGGCACAGTTCCAAACCCAGCCTGCACTTCCATCATTGCAGAGAATGGGGTGGAAGGCACATCAGCTGAGTCTCCCTAGGCGCTGGTCACCATGGAAATGCACCAGCCTCTCCACTTCTTGTCAGGCAGCCTGTATCTCTGAGAAGCCTGGTGTGTGGGGGGCAGAGGACCAGGCACCAGGGGCACAGGTAAAAGAAGAAAAAACATGCTTCTGGTGCAAAGGGCTTCAAGTCTAAGAGGGAGAGTACGGGCAGATACAGGTAAGGGTTCAGAGAAGCATGAGGGACAGAGCCAGACGGAGAACAGAGGGGCTGGGAATCAGACAGACCCAAGTTCAAACCGCAGCTCTATGCTGGTATGGAGCATGAAACTAGTTCACCCACCTCCTCTCCGCACCTTGGCTTCCTCGCTCTAATACAGGGATGATACTACGATCTCACCCTTGGTGGTTTCAAAGATTCAATGAGATAATCCATGTAAAGTCCCTAGAGCAAATGGTACCCAAGAGATGTGAGCCAATAGCATGTAGCTCCTTGGAACCTCTTTTGCGAAAAGAGGGTAATCATGCCTGCCTCACAGAATTAGAGATCACTCAGTTATAGGATCATAGCACAGCGCCAGGTGTGCAAAACTCATTCCCTAAAAACAGCGACTCTCACTGCTATCAGCCCAAAGACAGCTGAGAGGTGGGATGACTACAGAAGAGACAGACTGAAGACCTGCACGGACACAGATGATCCCAGTGGGCAGGGCTGCGCTGGAAAAGGCGGGCCTCCGGTCAGACCCTTACAGAAGATACTGACTGGGTCACGGCCCTATAGACAGTAATCCACTCATTTCCAAGGCTTTGCTTTGTGTTTGGTGGTGGTGTGTGTGTGTGTGTGTGTGTGTGTGTGAAACCCTTACAGAAGATACTGACCGGGTCACGGCCTTATAGACAGTAATCCATTCATCTCCAAGGCTTTGCTTTGTGTTTGGTGGTGGTGGTGGTGGTGGTGGTGGTGTTGGGGGGTGGGTGTGTGTGTGTGTGTGTGTGTGTGTGTCTGTGAAACCCTTACAGAAGATACTGACTGGGTCACGACCTTATAGACAGTAATCCATTCATCTCCAAGGCTGTGCTTTGTGTTTGGTGGTGGTCTGTGTGTGTGTGTGTGTGTGTGTGTGTGTGTGTGGTGTGTGTGTGTCTTTGCTTTGTGTTTGGTGGTGGTCTGTGTGTGTGTGGTGTGTGTGTGTCTTTGCTTTGTGTTTGGTGGTGGTCTGTGTGTGTGTGTGTGTTGCCACCAGATACACTCTCACTACAATCACTGAAGAAGTCTCTGGGGATCAGAGGGGACAGCAGGGCCTCCAGTAGAGAGGTTGACAGGTTAGAACCTGGACATGGATGCTGCCCACACACCTGCAGCCCTGAGAGGAAGAAGGCAGGACAGGGGCCAAAGCACAGAGCAGGGAGGAATTCCAGAGTTAAAGATGGAGGCATCCAAGAGAGATGGGAGCGGCAGGTCAGAGGAGAGCCGGAACGGTGAGCAGCCGCGGGCCGCTCCGGGCAGGATGGCCGTGGAGCCGAGAAGACGGAGCCGTCCGGAGACAGAAGAGCGGGAGGAGCTGCAGACAGGAGCGGGGCCCAGGGCCGCCTGCCCGATTCTCCTTTGTCAGGAGGGAGGCAGGAGCCCGCAGCACAGAGGCTTCTGCCAGATTTTTGCTTTCCTGTCTTAAAATGCAGACCTTGAGGGGACCTAGAAAGAAATCCTAACCCTTCCCACACTCCAGCTGTTGAGGAAAAGTCCAGTGGACGACTTAGTCCAGCCACTACCTGCCGGAGAGCACGGCTGAGAATCCAGCCGCCCACGGCCGTCAGATGCTGACAGGGCCTCCTGAGCGTTCAGTTACCTGGAAAGAAGGGATGAAGGATCGGGGACGGCCCAGCATCTGACAGTACTCGAAGATTTCCGTCCTCTGGATAGCCTCAGTTGTTGCAAATTTCAAAAACTCTTGACTAAAACCAGGGAATAACAATAAAAGAGTTTGAGGTCGGGGCGGATGGGGGACGGATTTCACTCATAGATAGCCAAACACCAGCTGCATCCATTCACGGCAGAGTTTCTGTCCTGGGCTGATCCCTGGGGCAGCTCCAAGAGAAGAAGGAGAATCTGTGCCCCGAAAGGCTCTGGGGGAAGGTGGGGCCAAGCGGGGGGGCTTCAGGGAGTGGGGGCGGTTCCTGCCATCTTTCCTGAGGGTCACTTAAGGCAAGATGCTCTCATGCCCAGCTCAGAGGGGCACTGCATCCCCGCTGTAGGCATGCTGAGCGCCAGCCTGCGTGCCCTGAGAGCCCAGAGTGGGTGTCTGGGAGAGGTCACCCCAGCCTGTACAGAAGAGCAGGAAAGAGGGAGGTGTGTGACATTCTGGGAGCACTGAAGACAAAGGTCCTGCAGAGAGAGGGGGGGTAGCACCGCAGAGCCGAAAACCAAATGACGGTCCCTACATTGCACGCTCGTTCCAGTGAGAAAGCAGATTGAATGAACGTGATCTGGGGGGTCCTCAGAGCCCCCACGGGCCCCAAAACAGCTCCCCTGGGGGCTGAAACCATAATCACCGGGGCTTCCCCTGGGGTCAGGGCTGGATCTCCAGAAACGTCCTCACACAGTACACAGGAGGGAGACACCTTAACCCAGGGGTCTCCAACCTCCAGGATCTAACGCCTGGAGATCTGAGGTGGAGCTGATGTAATAAAAACAGAAATAAAGTGCACAATAAACATAATGCACTTAAATCATACCAAAACCATACGAGGATTTTTTTCCCCCCTCAATCCAAATCCGTGGAAAAATAGTCTTCCATGAAACCAATCCCTGGTGCCAAAAGGGTTGGGGACACTGCATAACCCAATTCACTTATTTGTCACATCTGGCCGAGACAGGCTTCTTTGACAAATTAACTATGTGCTATCGGAGACCATGACCTTGACAGACAGGTCATGAGATGATGCATTTCTACGAAGAAAAGCCTGACAGTCTGGATTCCAAGTTCAACCTGACTGCACTTTAGCTGTACAGTCTTAGACCTGTTACTCCACCTCTCTGTGCCTCAGTTTCCCTCCTCCATAAAGCAAAGCTTAAAAATACACTTTCTTCACAGGGTCCATGTGTAACGAGTAAAGGAAACGGTGCAAATAAAACACGTGGTACAATGTAAGAGCTTAGGAAATCTTAACTATCAGAGAGAGAGAAAGAAAGATCCAGAATGTGGAGGGTGGCTTGGGAGCAATCCACTGTCTAGGGGCTTATCAAGGTCCTTCTCCGTGAGAAGTCTCCTGTTATGGCCAGCAGGGAATAAGTGGCAGGCCTGACTTTTGAGTAGCTTGTATGTCAAGTCAGTGTAAGCTGTGAGGGCGAAACACAAACTTCTTCCACTTGCAGATTTTGCCCAAGGCCGGTTCTGAGAATAGGTCCAGCGCTGCCTAACGCAGAGCCTCAAGCCACCGCGCTCCGATTAGCATTTTCCAAGAGCCAGTCTCTGGACATGGAGCCAGGGCGCCACTGAGTGGCCAGAGGGGCACACTACAACCCACGGGCACCAGCTCGCAGCTTCCGGGAGCAAGGCCTGGGCCTGAGGACCCCTGGCGGTGTGATGCTGCCCTCTTCCTGGCGTCTCAGCCCAGAGCCTACCTGTGCTGAAAAGCCATCAGCAGCAGCTGAACATTCACAAACGACAGTGGAAAAATGAAGCCACGAAACCCAGCTAGGGCTAACCCAATCCCAGGAAGACGTCCTCCCCACTCTCTGTCCCCCAGGAGACTGGCATACCTGTGGCTACTGCCCAGCAAGGCCAAGTAGTCTGTCTTCACGGTGTAGTAGCCGAAGGGCACGTGAGCCACGAGGTAGCAGAAGTGAGCAGCCTCCACCAGCCCCTTCCCAGCTGTAGGCGGAGAACAAGCCTGGGTCAGGGAACACGCCCACCAAGGGAGGGACCCACCGTCCGGGCGGGAGGGGGTGGGTTAGAGAGCGGCTCTGAGGTCAGAGCAGACAGCTTCACAGGATAAAACAACAAGCTCTCCATGACACGAGCCACAGACCCCAAACCCCACTCCCTCTCCCACCCCATTTTTGCCCTCCGACATTACATTTCACTTCTCTTCAGCCAGAAGAAGACACTATTTCACATTCCCCCTAATGGACTTTTGATGAGGACGTTTCTAAGCATTTTAGTCCCTCTGGAAGGGGAGAAATAGGTAAGAAATGCCTACACCTGAGCAGAGAAGCAGACCGTTGGAAGCAGCGGTTTTTAAACGAGGCTTCTTGGGGCATTAATGCCTCCCCCGCTAAAATCAAACAATAGAAGACTTTTCCCAGTGCTCATAAAAATCACATTCATTACCAAATTGTTCCCAGTTTTTAAACGTTCTCCCATACCTTTTTCATTACTTCAACACTGAGTTAATTCAAGTAGGCAAAGTAATTAGCTTGGCACCCAAGAAGGTTCAACAGAAGTTAGTTCTTTCTACTCAGGTGCTGAATAACTTGTCATTCGACTGGGCAGAACTTTACCTGTGGCTATTTTAAGTTTAGCAGAGCAGTATTTCACGAAGTGCCACAAAGCAATGGTTTTCTAAATATTCTGCCCCTTGACCCAATCTGAGAACCACTGATCTGCAACATCCAACAGCCCCTAAGTGTTTAAAAGGCCACAATTCACAAAGAGATGATAGAAATAAAGACTACACAGTTACCCAGGGTAGCTCAGGCAAAAATAGAATTTCCTATCTGGTTGAGCTGGATCACTGGAGGACTAACAACAACAGTAGGGGAGATGCTCCAGGTGTTAATCCAGCCGCTGGGGACTCGGACCCGGGCACAGGGATCAACCACTAGGGCAGCCTCCTGCAGCGGCGGGACCCCGGAGTCTCAGGGGCCTGGCCTGCACTTGCTAGCAGCAGAAATCCGGGAGACGGAAAGGCAAGAAGGACGCTCCTCTCCCTGGATTTTCTGTCTACAAAACAGTGAGGCTCCTGGGTCAAAGGAATGCCTGAGGCATAGACTCAGGCCCAACACGGAACCTAAGTCTAAGCACAGGGTGTTTAAAGCTGGCCCGGAGACAGAGGCGAGGAGGGGACGGAGCTGGTCTCTGCTTACCCAGGGTGTCCCCCATGGTGACAATTGTGCGCTGGTACAGCTCCGGGTCCCCACCCTGATTCGACAGAATCACTGCCAAGTGTGGCCTCCAGTCTCCCCACTGCTTGTCCCCACAACACTGAAAAGCAGCAGAAAAATGGAACATTGGCTGAGTAACACAGCCCCAGCCAGAACATAGGCTAAGGAAGGCTGCTGTCTGTTTTCTGATTTGCCAGGAATGCCTATTTGGCTGCAGTGCGGCCACTCACTGATTCTGAGTTTTCTTTTTTTAAAAAAGCAAAACTCTTAGAAGGATGGGTAGGCAGACACATTACATACACACATAGACAGGAATATTGGGAGGTGGTCGTTGGTGGTTGAGTCACTAAGTCATGTCTGACTCTTGCGACCCCATGGACTGTAGCCCACCAGGCTCCTCCGTCCATGGGATTCTCCAGGCAAGAATACTGGAGTGGGGTGCCATTGCCTTCTCCAGTATTGGGAGGTAGATAAAAATAAAATCACACTGCTAGTCACTAATTTTCAAATTTCATCCTGGTGCCCCTAATCTCAATAGCTGGAGACAAAATTTTTTTTTTTTAATTGATATTTCCCTGGAAGAAGGAGGATCACAAAACCTTGGTCCATGAGAAGAGTCCATATTAACCTGTAAGAAAACAGGGGAACACTGGGCTCCTTAATATTTTACCAAATGGCTAATGTCTTCTGTCTTTACAGAGTCCTCTTCTACACATGACCTGCTTTAATCTTCGCACAGCTCTGTGAAATCTGATTCCTATCGCCTCTTGAGGAGTGAGAAAACAGGCCAAGGCGCCCAGGCAGCCTAGCCGCTAGTGACGACGCAGGGGCAGCAGAGCTCCACGAGGGGGCGGTAGAGGGTAGGCAGAGAAGTGGACGCGGGTGGAAGCCCCATGGGAACGGATGGGCCGTCCTTCTCCTGAATGATGGGGAATTTCAGGACAGAGGAAATAGCAATCAACAAACCAATGTCACAGGCTCTGGATTCAACAGGGGCCCTGCCTCTGGAGCAAGTTTCTTAATGCCTTTGAAGCTTTGTTTCTTCATTTCTTAAATCGAGATCATAATGTCTACCTGACTGGATTACGGTTGAAGATAAAATAAGATTGGCAAAGCCCCTAGCATAGTGCCTTGCACTTCGTTTGCACTTTATAAATTACATGTAGGTGTAAATACACACACACAGAAGCACAGCAGAGGAAAGGAGGTGATTTGCAGACCAGTCTGTCCTCCAATTTGTTACACGAAATGGACAGAATAGGAGATTGACAGTGATAGCTAAGATCTGGAGGTCAAAACAATTCACGGTTATTTGGTATTGTATTTGTAATTATCCCACAGAACAAAAGATGCTTTATCCAGCTCCATTTTATAGATACTCTTTGTTTATCTGGGCAAAGCAGTGTGAATGAGAGGAATGATGATAATAAATCACAAAAATAATAGCAGTTCTCACTTGTTGCACTCTGACCCTGGGCCACAGCCTGTGCTAAGCATTTCTCCTATGAACAATCACATGCATTAAGTACTATTATTATCCCCATTTTAACGTGTGAGCCAGGCTCTTTCTGGCTGGAACTAAGGGAACCAGCAACAGAAAAGCTCTTGCTAAAAGAACAAAAACTTAGAACCAATTCTTCTGTCTCCTCCCCAGGTGATTTGGGGGTTTGGAGGGGGGGCGGAAATCTCTGTAAAGCAGGTCTATGGAGACGGGGAGAGAGAGAGAACACTTATTAACTAACTTCAATGGGCCAAGTATGGTCATTAATACATTCAGATATTCTCTCTCCTTTAATTTTTACAATAACTCTGTTAGGCATCAAATGCCCACAAAGATGAAAAGCTGAGACTCTGAGACTAAGTAACAAGACCCAGTTCACACAGCTAGACTCTGAGGAGCAGAGACTAGGTTAAGCCTGTGACAGAAGCCCGCATCTGTTTTCCAGTCGCCATGCTTCGTCCACTACACCTCTTATTCTAAGTACCAAAGTCTAGCCTTTTACTGGCTGCTGTGATGCTAGGAAACTCTCCAATACGGGTGTCAAATGCCACATTGTCATATCACTTCTGGCTCCTTGGTTTTCTCACCCAGAAGCAGGGATCATTTAGCAAACTCTACCAGTGCACTGAGACCCACTGGACCATATGTTGATTACATCACTCCCTGCATTTAGCATTTTTGTGATATGATAGGATTTCACTGCAGAGCACAGGCATTTGGCAGAACTGTGAGGTGCATCCCATGTTCTAATATAGCCAGTTCCTTTAACAAAGGGGCATGAAAGTCAGCATTTCTCTTTTCTTTTCTTGAAATTGTCCACAAGCAATAAGAAGGACAAAAAAGCAAAAGTGTGAGTGTGTTTTCATTAAAACTAAATGTCAGCAAAAACCCAAGCCTCTAAATACAAGAAAAGGCTTCCAAAAGAGACTGAGCAGAGGTGGGTTCAGGAGGCAGAGAGAGAGAGAACATCAGAGAGAGGGGATCCCACAGCCATCTCCACTGGCTGGGGAGAAGCAAAGATGCTCATAGAAAATATCAGGTTGTGTGGAAATGCCAGCTGGCCTGGAACATGGCCCTGGCATCTCCCCAGCTCAAACCTCCTGTAAATAACTGGTCCAAGGAAGGCTTGAAGCCTGTGAAGGAACAAATACAGAATTTGTACAAATATACCATCAAGATAAAAGGAGGGAAGAAGGTAGAGAGAACATTCACAAAAAAAAAAAAATGATACCACAAAACAAAGAATGGTCACCAAATATTTCATCATGACTGTAAGTAAAATAATGAAACAATTTCTTTTATGAAGCAAGGGCCTAAAGCTAAGTTATAGGAGCAGAGGAAAGAGATGGTGAAGAACAGAAGAAGGCAAATGTGACCTGCAAAGCTCAGGAGAGAAGTGGCAGGAAAATCAAAGAAATAAAGACAAAAATGGAGGGGACTTCCCTGGTGGTCCAGGGGTTAAGAATCTGCCTTCCAATGCAGGGAATGTGGGTTCTATACCTGGTCAGGGAACCAAGATCCCACACGCCATGGGACAAATAAGCCCGGACACTGCAAGTACTGAGCCTACGTGCTCTGGAGCCCACACGCCATAACCAGAGAGAGAAGCCCACACTCCCACAGCAAAGAACCCAAGCACCACAACTAAGACCAGAAATAGTCGAATAAATAAATAATATATATATATATATATTTTTTTTTAATGACAAAATTTTAAAGAGCACAGCAAGCAAGAGACACTGATGAAAACATAGTAAGAGACACACAGGAGGGACACAGCAAAAAAGAAGAAAAGAAAGAATCAATTATATATATATATGTGTGTACTATTATATTTTGTATATAGAAGGAGTTTCTGAAAAGAAAACCAATATAAGAGAACAAAACAAATCCTGAAGGATATAATTCAAGAAATTTTTCCTGAACTGTAAGAGATGGAGGCACATATTAAAAGAGTGTGCTCTATCCCCCAAAAATCGACACAGACGGTCAACAACAAGATATCTTACTAAAATTATTGGACTTTCGAGGATAAGGAAGGAATACCTTGGGACAAAAAGATCAAGTCTCTTATAATGGGAAAACTATCAAGGTGGCCTCAGGCTTCTCTTGAACCACATCTCACACTGATAACCTGTAGAATCTAAAGTGTCCCTCTTTGAAGGGTCCCGCGCAGTGGTGGGGAAGAAAGGAAGCCTGGTGTGGTAAGTGGGGAGAGCAGCCTCAGCTTCACTCACTATTCTTCACTCAGCAGGCAGCTGTGGATTTGTGGAAAGAGCAAGATCTTCGGGATCAGAGAGGCCTGGACTGATCTTGACTCCTGTGCCCCTAGCTCTGCGATCTTGGGTCATTTTACATCTTTGCATCTCAGTTTTCATGACTGCAAAACTGGGATAATAATTCCCACCTCCATGCACTAAATGAAATAATATACATCACAGTACTTAGCACAGGGCCAGGCACATGGGAGGTGATTTAGGGGCAGTTGTTATTTTATTTGTCATCTCTAAAGCCATCACTTCGTCCCTGAGCAGTCCCCACCCAGTAAACCCTTCGGATGCTGGGCTCCTGTTACAAAGGATACCGTGGCTGCCTGTGGGGTCCTCCCCGACATGAGCTGGAAGAGAGTCTGCAGTGGATCGTTGAGCGCCAGGGTGCTGGTGAAGCTGCAGAGAGAGGGACCGACCATCAGTGGGGGCTCAATCAAGAGCACCTTTAACCCATTGCCTTGTGGTGGCTTCTGTTGAAACTTGAGTTTCTCTCTGCTTTTCGGTTATGGCTCAGCTCCATCCCACTTTCGGACACCCATCCCACACACCCCAAACAGACCTCACCACCCAGGGAGACCGGCACTTCAGCACTGACACCTTAACTCCTGAGCAAACCATTTTTATAGACCTTCGTCCATCACGGAGATGAGCCACACATGAGTCGATGAACCCCGAGAGCCCAACGGTAAACCGGAACCTCTCCTTTCCAGACCCCTCCTCCCCAGCCCCCTCGAGACCCACTGCCCCAAGGCAGTCCTCCTCCAGGCCAGGCCTATGGTTCTCAGTGCTGTTCTGGGGGGGCTTCTCGCTAACCTGGGTCTCTTGTGCCTTTGCTCACAAGTACTAAATACTCATTTTCAGTAACTGAAGAGGCGTTAGAGCAGGGACCAGAAATGATCCTGCTGATGACAAACCGTGGGATCTGCTTAACAAGGATATAATAAGCTCTATGGCTGATTTGAGATTTAAGCATACTCAGTAAGAGAGATATTTCACGATTCACTGGGCCCCATCAAACATCAATGGCCCAAGGCGGAAATCCGTAGCAGAGATGTATGCTACAGCTCAGGGTTGTGGGATGCTTGCTTCCAAAATCTAAAGGAAATTTATCCCTCAGAATGCTGTCTTTAAAAGCATCCTTCCTCCAGAGCTGGGAGTGCTTCTCCTCATAGAAGTTCAGTGATCCTCACTATTTTGGCCTCTGAACATAATGAAGAACATGGTGGTCACTATTTACTGGGAAGACTGGGGGTCAGAGAAATAGAGAGACTCAGCAGGGGCCATGATAAGAACAGACTCCCAGACAGTGGGATAGATGTGAGCACCACAGACCCAACTTAAAGTGGGGGTGTCCATCTTCTTATCCAACTCTGCCCAGCAGGATTTATGGCCAATTTAAATATAAGATGGCTTCCCTGGTGGCTCAGATGGTAAAGAGTCTACCTGCAGTGCAGGAGACCCAGGTTCAATCCCTGGGTTGGGAAGATCCCCTGGAGAAGGAAATGGCAACCCACTCCAGTATCCTTGCCTGGAAAATCCCATGGATAGAGGAGCCTGGTAGGTTACGGTCCATGGGGTCACAAAGAGTCAGACACAACTGAGCAACTTCACTTCACTTAAATATATAAGATAAACCTTCCCTGGTGGCTCAGCAGTGAAGAATCTGCCCGCCAAATGCAAGAGACTCAGGTTCAATCCCTGTGTTGGAAGACCCCCTGGAGAAGGAAATGGCAACCCACTCCAGTATTCTTGCCTGAGAATACCAGGGACAGAGGAGTCTGGCGGGCTACAGTCCAGAGGGTTGCAAAGAGTCAGACATGACTGAGCGACTAAACAACGAGCTGAGAAGGTAGCTTCAAGGCTTTAACACACACGAGAAGATAAATTTTGAGTTAACATCCTTCTCACTGTCTGATCCAAGCCTGCTCCTTATGCGAGGCCCCCACCCCCCCC
>SJYT01032241.1:479916-544906 GCA_006410635.1 Cephalophus harveyi | reverse complement strand
CTTGTCTCCTTTGCTTTTCGCCTCTCTTCTTTTCACAGCTATTTGTAAGGCCTCCCCAGACAGCCATTTTGCTTTTTTGCATTTCTTTTCCATGGGAATGGTCTTGATCCCTGTCTCCCGTACAATGTCACGAACCTCATTCCATAGTTCATCAGGCACTCTATCTATCAGATCTAGGCCCTTAAATCTATTCCTCACTTCCACTGTATAATCATAAGGGATTTGATTTAGGTCATACCTGAATGGTCTAGTGGCTTTCCCTACTTTCTTCAATTTGAGTCTGAATTTGGCAATAAGGAGTTCATGATCTGAGCCACAGTCAGCTCCTGGTCTTGTTTTTGTTGACTGTATAGAGCTTCTCCATCTTTGGCTGCATAGAATATAATCAATCTCCCACAAATATGGTTACCAGTTACCTTTATCTCTTGAGAAAATGTCATGAGCCTAAGCACCGAGAATGAGAGAGGCATTCCACACCAAGGACTGAGTCTCTAAAGATGAGTTGTAAGATGGTGTCCACAGGGCATAGTAGAGGAACTGCTTATTAACAACTGTGGCAGAGACACCTAGTTCCTCACCCAAACCCATGTCCCCCTTCCTGGGCCAGGAGCTGGACCGTATTTCCCACCTTCCTGGCACTGAGGTCTGGCTGAGCTCTAGGTTATCAGATGGGAATGGAAGCAATGTGTGCAGCCTCTGGGTCTGGCCCATAGGACTTCCCATGCTCAATCCTCCATGGCCTTTTTCCCCTCTGGCTGGGATGCAGATGACACCCAGGAGCCTTAGAGACTCTGTGTTGAAGATGGTAGAGCCTCACACAGCTGAGTCCTTGGGCAGCTTATGGAGGAGGGCTGTCCCATCTTCTCTTCACCTGCCCAGTACTGTCACATGAAGAGAAAAAGGCTGCTATTATGTTTAAGCCAGTATACACAGCCATTATCCTACCCCACCTAACACTACAACTAACTGCTTACGAAACATTAAGTGCTTATTAGTTAACTAGTCAACTTCATATGTCAAAGTAATCACACCATTAATTTGGTGACATGGATCAAAAGCTGCAAATTTTAAAACATACACATACATATATTTATCTCTTCATTTAATTTTCAAAACTATTCAGTAAGAGTTTAATTTATATGTGAGGTTGAGTAGTAAAGAAGCCACCTGCCAATGCAGGAGACCCAGGAGACACAGGTTTGATCCCTGAGTCAGAAAGATCCTCTGGAGGACGAAATGGCAACCCACTCTAGTATTCTTGCCTGGAAAAATCCCATGGACAGGGGAGCCTGGTGGGCTACTATAGTCCATGGGGTCACAAAAGAGTCAGACACAACTTTGTAACTGACCACACAATTTCCTTACTGTCCCCAAAATAATTTGATTTTTGGACAGGAGATTACTAATGAGGTATTTCCACCTCCAAATGAAAATGTATTTGATTATCCCAACATCTCCCACATTATCATATTTGAAGAGAGAATAAATTTAAACAATCACAGTTAGGAAATTCAGCCTCATAGTCAGTAGAAGTAAAAATGACATTAAGATTGCTCTTTTTCAAACAAGTTCCTACTGTATAGCACCAGGAACTATATTCAAAATCCTGTAATAAAATATAATAGAAAACAATATTTTAAAAAAGTGTATCTATAACTGCATCACTCTGCTGTACAACAAAAATTAACACAACATTATATATCAACTATACTTCCATTTTAAAAAAAGAAGAAACCCAGGTGAAATCTTAAAAAAAAAAAAAAAAAGAAATGTTCTTTTTGGGGAAAAGAAGATTGATACTTTTGTATGTTAAACTATTTCATAGTAGTATTTTTTAGAAGGATTTACTGAAGACTGGTAAGCTTTCTTATCTCTCCTTGCTATTCTTTGGAAGTCTGTATTCAATTAGGTGTATGTTTCCCTTTCTCCTTTGCCTTTTGCTTCTCTTCCTTTCTAAGCTGTTTGTAAGGCCTCCTCAGACAACCACTTTGATTGGTGGGGAATTACTACCTTAGTCAAAAATCTGCATCGCATCCCCAAAAATATAATTTAAGAATAAGTGATGAATTGAAAACTTATATGGACGATATCAGTCTTGCACAATGCTGGAATTAAGACCCTAGTCAAGTGTTAATATAAGATTTTAAAAATAGTGTGGAGTCCAGCTCCTCACAGATCACCCTGAACTCCCACAGGGCTCTATCTACCCTTGCTACCTTTGGGTCATAGTATGACAGATGATGTGGTGGGTGGTTACAAGCCCAAGCTCAGGTACCAGGCTTCCTAAATCTAACTCTTGCTTTATTACTAACTTTCCTTATTTATAAATACATAGAATAAGAACAGAACCTAAACTATAGGGTTTCTATGAAGATAAATGAGATAATGCATATAAGCTGATAGGTGAGTATCTGGCACATAGAAAGTATTTTTCAAATACTTTATTTTATTATTGTTGTTGTTGTGGCCATTACTTATTCTTAAGAAAGAGATTATCACTGATTTATCTCTGTATTCCCCTACTGGGTTTGATGCCTTAGAAGTGGCTGCTACATAAATGTTTATTGAGTAAGTGAATCACTGGTGAAATAGCACTCCCTACTATATAGTGAATATATATATTAAATATATAATAACTATATACACACATACATATGCTATAAGTTGATCCCATTTTCACTATCATGTCTATCTCTCATTTAAAAGATAACATCACATACAAAGACACACACACAATTAAAGATTTAAAGGTAAAGGTGAAGTTGCAAAAGTATTTCAACTTTATTTTCATAAATTAACTTTGAAGCAGGAAAAGCCTTTCTATATATCACCCCAAAAAAGTGATTTCAGACAGAAAATCCTTAAAAAGTAAAGAGCTCCTACGAATCAATATGTGGGTATCAAAACTCCACAGAAAAATGTGGAAAATCCATGACAAAAATACTCACAGATTAAAGGATATCCAGCTTCATCTATAATAAGAAAAGTGAAAATAACTACTATACACTTTTTTCACCTCTCACACTGGCACATATCAAAAAGAAACATGCTGGGTTGGTGAGAGTGGGGGGAAGCAAGCACTCTCGTATATTGGTAAAGTAATCAGTACAACCTCTAAAAAGTCAGTTTGTAAATATCTATCAAAATTAAAAACCATATACCCTTTGATCCAAAGCTTCCACTTCTATAAACTTTCTTTATGTATATTCTCTCCAGAGGGCAAAATGACAGTGTTATTCATTGCAGCATTATTTGTAATTGCAAAAGACTAGAAATGACCTAAGTGTCAATCTACAGAAGTTCAATTGAATTGATTATAATTCACCTATAGAAACCTATGTAGCTGTAAGTAATAATGAGGAAGGTATTTGTATATAATAAGAAACAAGAGTCACCAAAATGTGGCCAGAAGACCCAGTTCAGCCCACTGCCTGTTTTGGTACAGCCTACAAGCTACGAAAGTTTTTACACTTTTAAATGATTGAAAAAAGATCAAAAAAAGAATAATGCTTCATTACACATGAAAGTGATATATTCAAATTTCTATGTCCATAAATAAAGTTTTATTGAAACAGCCACACCCATTTATTAACAGATTATCCATGGCTGTTTTCACACAATAACAACAGAACTAAGTAGAGCAAAGCCTGCAAGCCTAAAATATTTACTATCTGTTCCTTTATGGGAAAAAAATTTACCAATGCTAATATTGAGTGTTTCCTGTAAGATTTTGTTAAATGACAAAAGGAAGGTGAAGACATGATATGTGATATGCTATAAGGGCAAAGAGGGAGGAAATAATTATATATGGAGGAAATACCTCCGTATATTCCAGAGAGGAAAAATCTTGTGGCTGGGAGGGAGCAGGGAACAGCATTATTTCTCCTGTTATATCCCTTTTATCTTTTGATTTTTAAATGATCCAAATTGATTTCAACCATTTATGCAAATATTTAAGTTTACTGAAATGCAACTCAATCCAGTATTCTTGCCAGGGAAATCCCATGGATAGAGGAGGCTAGTGGGTTACAGTCCATGGAGGGTAGCAAAGAGTCGGACACTACTGAGTGACTTTCACTTCACTTCACTTCAGACTTTTGTAAAATGTGAGCTCAACTTCAAAATTAGGGTATAAAATAATAGGGACATATGTGAGGTGATGTATATGTTAATAACTCAGTGAGGGGAATCCTTTCACACCATATATCAAATCACATTGTACACTTTATCTTGCCATTTCATTTGTCAAATATACTTCTATTTAAAATTGAATAAATAATATAAAAATGTCAAAGTCTAACTTACATATCAAAAAATACAGAAGACATCACTTCATCAGTGGAGTTAGAGTATTCAGTATTGACATGTATATTTTAGATATAGTTGATGGAGGTATTCATTTGTAAACAAACTTCCTGGAAACTAATTTAGTGTATATGTGAAGAGCCTTTTAAAAGTACATACTCTTTAACCCAGCAGTTCCACTTCTAGGAATCTATCTTAAAAAATAATAAAAAGACCATCCAAAGATTTATATAACAAGATTTTTGAATTGTATAATTATGGTGGTGGTGGTTTAGTGGATAAGTTGTGTCTGGCTCTTGCAGCCCCATGGACTGTAGCCCAGCAGGTTCCTCTGTCCATGGGATTTTCAAGGCAAGAATACTAGAGTGGGCTGCCATTTCCTTCTTCGGAGGATCTTCCCCACCCAGGGGTGAAAACCTGGTCTCCTGCATTTCAGGTGGATTCTTTACCCACTGAGTTACCAGAGAATGGCAAAAGTGTACATGGCCTATATAGTCAATGACAGTGAATTGTGCATAAAATATGATACATTCATATAATGGAATATACTCTAGATTTTAGTGGCACAGTTTAATGCCATGAGAGGGTTTCACCATATAGTCTTAAGGGGAAAAAAGAAAAAAATTGTGTATGTAATTAATTTAACTTTTAATATTGATACATATGCATAGAAAATACTCGAAGAAATATATCAAAATGTTAACAGGTATTATCTTTTAATGGTAGGACTTTGGGTTTGTTTTTTTTTTCCTTTGTACCTTTCTGAACTTACTGTTATAAAATGAATTGATGTCACTCATATCATGGGGGGAGGGGTGAGCCATAGAGCTGCCCAGACTATTTCAAGCAGGAGTGGGCGCGGCACTTGCCTTCTTTCTTCCATGGTAGAGCAGCTTGGTGAATTTCTCCACGATCTGCGCAGGCGTCTCCACGCTGGGAGGAATCTCCCCGGTGAGCAGGTCCCGGGTCCCCGAGCTCAGCACTGGCCAGTCCTCGTCCGTCAGGTTGATGAGGTTGGCGACAGGCGGCTGCCGCTTGTACTTCTCCAGCTTCTTGCAGTCCTGCATCAGCAGCTCGGCGATGTCAGACCCCACCATGGACTGCAAGGCAAAGAGAATCCCGTTCGTCGCCATGCTGGTACCCCCGGCTGCAGAAGGGCCCCCGCCCGCTTCAGGAGGAGACCCACAGGTAAACACAAGACAGTCCTTTTTGCACTGTGGTAGTTGAAACTCCACCTTCATTCTCATGGCTATTTTCTGCCTGTCAGGAGCCACAAAGATGACCAGAAATATGCACACTCTCATAGGTGTATTATCTGCTTGGTGCGGTAACCCAAGAACTGAGCAATAACCAGCGGCTAGTGGAGAAGGGCAGGGAAAAGTTAGCGTTTGCACTCTGCCATTGACCTCAGCAGTTTCTTTTCTTGAGGCCATTTGTTGCTTCTTTAATGTTACCTTTTATAATTATGCCCCAAGACGAATCTTCTCTCTCCCAGGAAAATTTAAATCTCAGTCCAGCCGGCACCTGCCCACCCTCCGGCCGCGGTGATACTGACCCCGTTCTGCCGACAAAGAAGAACCAACAGCTGCCAGAGTAGAGCCGAGTCTCTGCTCCCCGGAGTCTCAGATTTGCGGCTCTGTGCTGCCTTCTGCTGGCAAAACGTCATGATGTCCACCTTGTGCACATCTTCCCTAGGGAGAGATTTCAAGGAGCAAGGAGTGAGGGACAGACTCCTCCCCCAGGCAGGACCACAAGCCCCTCCTACAGCGTGAGGGCGCTGCCTGGGCTGGGACTGAGACAGTAACAGAAACAGGACAACCCAGGATGAAGGCACTGGCGCCCCACTCCAGTACTCTTGCCCGGAAATCCCATGGACGGAGGAGCCTGGCAGGCTGCAGTCCATGGGGTCGCCAAGAGTCGGACACGACTGAGCGACTTCACTTTCATGCATTGGAGAAGGAAATGGCAACCCACTCCAGTACTCTTGCCTGGAAAATCCCATGGATGGAGGAGCCTGGCAGGCTGCAGTTCATGGGGTCGCTAAGAGTCGGACACGACTGAGCGACTTCACTTTGACTTTTCACTTTCATGCACTGGAGAAGGAAATGGCAACAGACTTCAGTGTTCTTGCCTGGAGAATCCCAGGGACGGGGGAGCCTGGTGGGCTGCCGTCTATGGGGTCGCACAGAGTCAGACACGACTGAAGTGACTTAGCAGCAGCAGTAGCAGCAACCCAGGATGGGGACAGTGAGTCTGTAGTTACAGTACAGTTGTTTCCATGTAGAACAGGAAGGGACCTCAGAGATTCTCTCATGCACTGTCTCCATTTTACAGAGGAAGAAACTGAGGCCCAGAGACCTGAAATGACTATCTGGGTGGCAGGTTAGAGCACAGACTTTGAGATCAGACAACCCTGGATTTAAATCTAGCCTAAATGTCTTCCCTGGTGGCTCAGATGGTAAGCATCTGCCTGCGATGTGGGAGACCTGGGTTCGATCCCTGGGTTGGGAAGATCTCCTGGAGAAGGAAACGGCAACCCACTCCAGTACTCTTGCCTGGAAAATCCCACGGACGGAGGAGCCTGGTAGGCTACAGTCCATGGGGTCGCAAAGAGTCGGACACGACTGAGCAACTTCACTTTCAAACTTCTCAGTCTACACAAGCTGCTTATCGCCTCTGAGCCTCTGCTCTTTGTGATTAAACAGGGCCGATTAAAATGTCTACCTCCAGGGCTTCCCTGGTGGTACAGTGGATAAGAATCTACCTGCCGATACAAGGGACACAGGTTCAAGCCCTGGGCTGGTAAGATTCCACATGCTGTGGAGCAGCTAACTCATGTGCCGTAACTACTGATCTTGGTGCTGCAACTACTGAGCGTGTGTGCCACAGCTACTGCAGCCTGCGTGCCTAGAGCCTGCGCTCCACAACGAGAGAGGCCACCACAGTGAGCAGCCAGGGCACTGCAACAAAGAGTAGCCCCCGCTCGCCGCAGCTAGAGAAAGCCCGCGTGGAGCAACGAAGACCTGGTGCAGCTAAAATAAACAAACAAAATAAAATGCCTTTAAAAGTCTACCTCCAACTCAATGTCTTATAATAACCTATAATGGAAAAGAATCTGAAAAGGAACAGATTTATATATAACTGAATCACTTTGCTGTACACGTGAAACTAACACAGCATTGTAAATCAACTATACTTCTATTAAAACACTGTTTTAAAGTCTACCTCATACAAAAAGGAATTAGCCAGTTGTGTAGCATATATAAAGTGCTCAATAAACAGGAATTATTATTTGCTTGAGATTATTTAATGAAGTCAATCCAATGGGGATCAGTACCCTAGGTGTCCAAACACCCAACTCGGTACTCTAGGCCACATTGCTACTACACCTGTGTGTAAAAATGGAGACAATCCATTTTTACTTGGAGGAACTGTCAAAATATCCTGGGGATTTTCTTGGAGGGAGAAGCTTCAGGATAAGGACACATCTGTATAGTTGTGATGATATTTAACGGGCTTCAGAATGCATTATCTCACCTCTGACACCAGCCTGAACTCCTCTCTACAACAAAGAACATCCTCAGTATTTATCAAGAACATGACTAGGAATGTAAAAGCAGTTCCAGCTCAATCCTGCAGAGGGCAGACTTGCACACTGTCTAGTAACACGTTTTCCATATGAGCAACTTGCCTATGATTTCCCAGGCTGTGCTCCACTTTTCTACCAGTTTAAGTATTATTAAGTACCCAGAACATTAAAACCTCCTACCACATAGCCTTTGTAAAATAGAACTGATTTCAGATTTTTAAACCTTTTTCTGTCTTTCAACACTCAAATTGCTTGTCAAAATGGCTCAGGCCACATCTGGCTCCAACTTATAGCACAAAGATTCCATTCCAATGGGGACAGATATTTTCTTTCAAGGAAGCCAAGCCCAAATCCCCAAATGCTGACTTGGGCAGGAAGATTTTATAGGTTTCAAAAGCCCTTATTTGGCAACTTTTATGGTGATTTACCTGATCAGCGGTCCTGAGAAAGTCCTCATCTCTTCTTGTTCCTCAGAATCATTAAGAATAACCTGGAACAAAAAAACTCAAGTTTGGTCTTCAAGACTATGTCCCCCAGTGCCCCATTCCTCAGCTGAGTCCAGTATCAGAACCCAGAGCTGTGGTCCTAGAATGTGGCTCAACGCCTCACAGAGAAAGCAGAAAGACAAAAATGAGCTCTCTAGTTGCTGGATATGAGCCAACAGCATCACAGGTAAAACACCAGTCTAGCATTACTTCTTTCAGAGAAGAGCCCCACACATTCCTACACACACACACACACACACACACACACACACACACACCCCAATCCACAGGGTACATGGCTCAGGGCCCTCCAAGAGACTCTATTCCTGGAGATGCCAGGGCTCAGGCAAGGGAAGCAGGGAGCAACGTGCTGACATTCAGGGGACACAGAATCTTGTTTACCTCCATACTGTGCAGTTCAACAAGGGCTGTCTGTCCATCACTGGGAGAGCTGGGACTCACACACACCAGCTGACCTCCTGGCCCAAAACTCACAGGCATGTGAGGAACATAGAACTTCATGGGTTCCTTGGGACCAGCTGCTGAGATGTCCTCTGACCAACCAATACAGGTGGACACTGTTAGCATTACTACCACTGCTTTGCTTTATGTAAGAAATATTCCACAGTCATATTTCTTTCCAAATTTCACCTGGGACCAAGATAAGATTCTGGGTGGGTTACATAATTAGAAGAAATACATGCTCTAAGTCAGATTTAGGCCTTTAAGAATATGTCAGACTATAATGCCAAATCCAACAACATATTACAAGGATTATACACCATGATCAAGTGGGATTTGTCCCAGGGATGCAAGAATTCTTCAGTATATGCAAATCAATCAATGTGATGTACCATATTAACAAATTAAAGGATAAAAACCATACAATCATCTCAATAGATGCAGAAAAAACTTATGACAAAATTCAACACCCATTTATGATTTTTAACAAAATTCTCGAGAAAGTGGGCATAGAGAGAAACTACTTCAACATAATAAAGGCCATACATGACAAACCCACAGCAAATATCAGTCTCAGTGATGAAAAACTGAAACCATTTCCTCTAAGATCAGGAACAAGACTAGGATGCCTGCGCTCATCACTATCATTCAACATAGTTTTAGAAATCCGAGCCATGGCCAAAAGAGAAGAAAAAGAAATAAAAGGAATCCAAATTGGAAAAGAAGTAAAAATATCCTGTTTGCAAATGACATGATACTAAACATAGACAGTCCTAAAGAGGCCACCAGAAAACTACTGGTGCTAATCAATGAATCTGGTAAAGCTGCAGTGTACAAAATTAATGCACAGAAATCTCTTGCATTCCTGTACAGTAACAATGGAAGATCAGAAAGAGACTTTAAGGAAACAATTCTATTTACCATTGAAACAAATAGAATAAATACCTAGGAATAAACCTCCCTAAAGAGGCAAAAGACCTGTACTCAGAAAACTAGAAGATACTGATGAAATATTTCAAAGACAACACAAAGAGATGGAGAGATATACCATGTTCTTGGACTGGAAGAATCAATACTGTGAAAATGACTGTACTACCCAAAGCAATCTACAGATTCAATGCAATCCCTATCAAACAACCAATGGCATTTTTCACAGAATTAGAACAGAAGATTTTATAATTTGTGTGGAAGCACAAAAGACCTTGAATAGCCAAAACAGTCTTGAGAAAGAAAAGCAGAGCTGGAAGAATCAGGCTTCCTAACTTTAGACTATACTTACAAAGCTACGGTAATAAGACAGCATGGTACTGGCATAAGAACAGAAATATAGATCAACGGAACGGGATAAAAAGCCCAGCGATAAACCCACATACCTATGGGTACCCAATATTTGATAATGGGAAAAAGATAATCTCTTCAATAGTGATGCTGGGAAAACTGAACAACCCATGTAAAAGAATGAAATTAGAACACTCCCTAACACTATATATGCAAAAATAAACAGAAAATGGGTTAAAGACCTAAATGTAAGGCCAACACTATAAAACTCTTAGATGAAAACAGGCAGAACACTCTGACATAAATCGCAGCAAGATCTTCTTTTGACCCATCTCCTAGAGTAATGAAAATAAAAACAAAAGTAAACAAGTAGGACCTAACTAAACTTAAAAGTTTTTGCACAGCAAAGGAAACCATAAACAAGACAAAAAAATAATAATAACACTTAGAATGGGAGAAAACATTTGCAAACAAAGCAACACACAAGGGACTAAATATATAAACAAAATATATAAATATATAAAAATATATAAACAGCTCATGTAGCTCAATATCAAAATAACAATCCAATCAAAAAATGAACAAAAGACCTAAATAGACATTTCTCCAAAGAAAACATACAGATGGCCAAGAGGCACGTGAAAAATGCTCAACATCACCAATTACTAGAAAAATACAAATCAAAACTACAATGAGATATCACCTCACACTGGTCTGAATGGCCATCATTAAAATATACAACCAAATGTGCTGGAGAGAGTGTGGAGAAATGGGAACCCTCTTATAATGTTTGGAGGAAAGTGGATTGGTTCAGTCACTATGGAGAACAGTGTAGAGGTTCCTTAAAAAACTAAAAATAGAACTACCATATGACCCAGCAATCCCACTCATGGGCATATACCTGGAGAAACCCATAATTCCAAAAGATACATGCACCCTGATGTTTACTGCAGCACTATTTACAATAGCCCAGACATGGAAGCAACCTAAATGTTCATTGACAGAGGAACGGATAAAGAAGACATGGCACATATACACAATGGAATATTACTCAGCCATAAAAAGGAACAAAATTGTGCCATTTGCAGAGATGTGGATGGACCTAGAGACTTTCTTGCAGAGTGAAATAAGTTAGAAAGAGAAAAACAAACATCATATATGAAGGCATATATGTAGAATCTAGGAAAATGGTACAGATGAACCTATTTGCAAAGCAGAAAGAGAGAGACAGACATAGTATGGACACCGAGGGGGGAAAGGAGCATGGGATAAATCGATAGATTGGGATTGACATATATACACTATCAGGTATAAAATAGAAAACTAAGAGAAACTACTGTATAGCACAGGAAACTCAACTCAGTGCTCTATGGGACCTAAATGGGAAGGAAATACAAAAAAATGTGAATATATGTATATATATATGGCTGGTTCACTTTGCTGTACAGCGGAAAATAACAACATTGTAAAGCAACTATACTCCAAAAAAAATTAATTTTAAAAAGAAAAAAGAAGAATATAATGCAAGGAGTTGATGGTTTAGTCCAAATGATAATGTACCAGGCCGAGACTCTCATGAGGGTGACAGGTTGGGGATTGGCTCTCATAGCCCCAATACTCAGGGCAAATCTCCTACATCCAGACCTTTGTGACCTGCCTTGACTTTCCCAAACTGACTCTGGTCTTTACTTTCTTCCCTTGTTACCTACAGTACCTCTGAGGGCCTCCTCTCCCAACCTGATGATGGCCATGGGCCATGTTCCTTTCCAAGAATCAGCTATGATGCATTCTTCAGTATAAAAGAAAAGACGGGGAATGGAGCCAAAGCTGGCCACTCTGCCCAGGGGACCTACATATACAAATGAGGCAGACAAGGGATCTACTCTTGGAAATACCAGGTAAAGTTGACCTTCCAAGAGCTGTGCCACCCAGCCCTCTTCTCATCAGACTCAACCTACTCCTTTAATCACGTCAGTACCCACCAGCCTGAACTGGGCTCCAGGCTGCTGAAGTCCTGGGGTCATAGAGCTCGGAAGCATCTGCCATGTACTGACTGAGCTCGTAGCTGCTGGAGGTGAGACCAGACTCATGCTGCCAGAGAAGGTTGGACTCCTCCATCACTGATGGCTGGAAGTTAAAAACGACAAGAACACATGGGAAGAATCAGAACTTTCAGAGAGACAGTCCTCCGAAGTGTTTCTTCAAAGCAACAAAATTCAAACTTTCAAATAAATCTAATGAATGTGGACATATTGAAAGGAAAAGAAGGGATCATTCAACTGACAGTTCTCATTAAGGATTCATTTTGGCCCCATGGGTACAGTGCAGGTCCTGGAGTCAGGGGGTTTTAATTCAAATCCAAGCTTTGTTAATACCAGGCTCTGTAACCTTGAACAAGTGACGTAGACGCTCTAAGCTCAGTACAGTACCTTCATTTGTAATGTAGATAATCATACCTACCCTATATAGTTCAAGTACTTACTTTTTGCATTCATTCACCAACTGTTTAATGAGCACTTACTATGCTCCAGGTGCAATGCTTTCCCTAAGGATACAGATACAAAAGGACTTCCCTGGTGGTTCAGGGGCTAAGACTCTGTGCTTCCAATACAGGGGGACGAGGTTCAATCCCTGGTCAGGGAACTAGATCCCACATGATGCAGCTAAAAATTTGCACACCACAACTAAAAGATTCCACATGATGCAGCTAAAAAAAGTCCTGCATGTTGCAATGAAGATGGATGCCGCAACTAAGACCCAGTACAGCCAAATAAATAAATATTTTTTAAAAAATAAATTCACAGAGCTTATATTCTGGGAGGATTGTAAAACAGATGCAAACAATGGATACAAAAGCTCTTTGTCCACACTGTAAAGTACTGTACTCATACATGACTGCTGTTATTGTGTTGTTACTGTTAGTCCTAATAGGTGCCCGGCCCTGTTAAGTATTACGTATACAGAAGAAACTGTTCGCCCAAATCAAACGAATCTAATCAGGGATAGAAGATTAATAGAAGACTGTCAAAAATTAAGACCTTGTCTCTTGTAACTTTTCCATAAATCTAAAGTTATTCCAAAATTGAAAGTTTAAAAAATTCAAGAGCTCCATTTCATAGCCCAACTGGTACACACAGTAAGATTTCAGAAGAGAGAAATGGAAGAGTCAAGAAAGGTTTCAAATTCTGCTTTTCATACTCAAATTAAAAGATGCTAGCAACTTCCCACTTCCTAAGTAAACCAAATTGCTAGTCCACCGGGGTACCAGTAACACTTCTTTTCTTTCCCACCTTGGAGTGACTTGGGTGATACTTCCTGACAGCTAACTTGGCAAAAAAAATGCAAAAGGGCTCAATAAGGGCCCCAGACCCAGAAGGTTGAAACAGGAATCAGGGAAAGGAGGACGTAGGCATGGAGGCTCTGCCAAGAGGGGAGGAATGGTACCCCTTAGACTGCTGGCACTAGGGACCCCCACCCCCAGGGCCCTGCCCTGCCCCTGCTGATGATGTCAGCTCTGATGCACTGTCACAGACCACCAGCCCTGTGTCACTTCAGGTTACCTTGTTTTTCTGTGCCCCAGTTAGCGGACTCTCTTTGAACAGGTCCCCGGGCCTCTCCTGTCCAGAGTTAGAAGCAGGACTGTCTTTATAAGGATTCCGACTCTTAGATCTGCAGCAAAATGACAGGAGCATGTGAGAGGGGATCCAGGGCAGACCAGCAAGGCTGAGCTGCTCGGGACTGGAGGCTGCTCTGCCGCAAAGTGTGGGCAGGTGTCGGGTTGGCACCTGTGCCACAGGGAAAAGCCTTGTCCTCCCTTGTGCTGCTAGTCTATTAAACCAGAAAAACAGGAACTCCCGGGGTTCATAGCACAGTTACTAGAAGTGGCCCCAAACTCTGCAGAGAAGGCTGGATCTCTGTGGCCTGACATCCCAGAATGACTTAAATCAGAGCAGGCAGGTTGGTGAGTTTCAGGCAGGGGAAAGGCCTAAGGGTACCAGACAGGTACATGTACAAAATGCTCCTCCCTGCTCTTCTCACCCCAGGGGAGAGACCATTCTTAGGGCACAGGACCGGGCAGAGGAGAAGCACCACATCCCCAGGCAGGATGCAATCATGAGAACTTCTGCAAGGCCTCATCTGTTCCAAGGCCAACATAGAATTAAGGCCCTCCTTCAACATGGACCTCAAGTAACCTCACAGGATTGGGGACTTAGGCAGGTTTGGGGAACTGCCGCTCAGAATTAAGAACCCCTCCTTCCAGGGTCCCTGTGAACAGCTGGCTCAGGCCAGCATGAGCTCCATCCTTATGGCCAGAACAAAAGCAGACGGGCTTCTGAAGATGAAGGACCAGTACCAGATGACATCAATTTTGCCAAACGTAGTCTGAGTTTGGCTGAATCATGTTGAACCAGCTTCTCCTTTCGCACTTACTGGAACTGGGTCTCCCTATTTGTTCCAAATGGACTATTCTGGTTTTCATGTTGATGATCATTGAGGTACTTTTGATCTCGATGATCTTCCTGCCAGATATAAGGACTCCCTTGCCTTGGCACTGCACCCTCAGAGAAAACAAAACAAAGACAGGTCACTTCTATTCCTAAAAGTTCAGAGATTCTAGCAAGTTGTGAAGCTGGGTTACTGGAGCAAGGCAGGTATAAAGACATACAATCATCCTTCTGTATGCTTTAGGGGACTGGTTTCAGGACCTGAGAAAGTTAAAGTCCCTTATATATTAATAAAATGGTGTAATATTTGCATATAATCTATGCACATCCTCCACAAACTTCAAATCATCTCTAGATGACTTCTAAAACTAATAATACCATATAAATGCTATGCAAATAGTTGTAAATACAACATAGGTGCTATGTAAATAGTAGCCAACAAGCAACAAATTCAAGTTTTAAGTTTTGGAATTTTCTTTTTTTCAAATATTTTCAATCACCAGTTGGAGGCAGACCTGCAGATTCGGAAGGCTGACTATATTTGCCAAATTGAATCAAGTTGGTAAGTGAAAGCCAACAGTGAAAGTCTGTAAGATGAATCTCAGTCTTCTCTGAACCAATCAGCATGACTGTATAGGATAGTACAACAGTGGGGATCGTGTGTGTGTGTGTGTGTGTGTGTGTGTGTGTTTTCAGCACTGAAACAGATTTTTCTCTTTACTAGCAGGTCAGAAGCTGCCATTAACACATACCTAAATCCTTGCTATTGGTATAAGGTATAAATTCCTTTTTGTGCAAATGTGCCACTCTGTGATGGTCAGACTCATTACAGCCCATCCACACACTTGATGACTTCACTGTTAAGAACTGACTTTACTGTTACTTGATCAGGGAGAGACTATAATCTTGGTTATACTGAGTAGAAAAAAAAATGGATGAAGTACAAACTATCCATAATACTCATAACATAATAATAGTTTCAGTACCATCAACTACACCTACAGGTACAAAGAAAAATGACTCTTTTCTATCTCTTCTCAAGACGTCTAGCAGCAGTGTGTTTGCTGTGGCCTCATCTGACTAAGCAGAGAAGACAATGGCAACCCACTCCAGTACTCTTGCCTGGAGAATCCCAGGGATGGGGAAGCCTGGTGGGCTGCCATCTATGGGGTCGCACAGAGTTGGACACGACTGAAGCGACTTAGCAGCAGCAGCAGCATCTGACCAAGAAAGAAGCAAGTGGGAGTGGGAGTGGGAGGGGGTGGAGGCCTAGGATGAGGCTCTGAGCATGGCCCTTTTGGCCTCTGCCCTGTCAGACCAGTGGTACCATCCCAAAGGCTTCTTGGAGATTATTCCATACCTCTTTCTTCCTGAAGCTGCTGTGGGTGTCCATGGTAGTAATAACTTCCATAAGCATATTCTTCCCTTAGGGCTGGAGAGTAATAGCTCTGATAGAGATCCTCAATGCTCCACCTAAAGAATCACATAAAAAGGCCACTCATTCAAGGAAGAGCAGAGCAAAGAGAAAAACCAATGGAGAGCAACTTTCCTGGTGTACAACAGTGGGGATCGTGTGTGTGTGTGTGTGTGTGTGTGTGTGTGTTTTCAGCACTGAAACAGATTTTTCTCTTTACTAGCAGGTCAGAAGCTGCCATTAACACATACCTAAATCCTTGCTATTGGTATAAGGTATAAATTCCTTTTTGTGCAAATGTGCCACTCTGTGATGGTCAGACTCATTACAGCCCATCCACACACTTGATGACTTCACTGTTAAGAACTGACTTTACTGTTACTTGATCAGGGAGAGACTATAATCTTGGTTATACTGAGTAGAAAAAAAAATGGATGAAGTACAAACTATCCATAATACTCATAACATAATAATAGTTTCAGTACCATCAACTACACCTACAGGTACAAAGAAAAATGACTCTTTTCTATCTCTTCTCAAGACGTCTAGCAGCAGTGTGTTTGCTGTGGCCTCATCTGACTAAGCAGAGAAGACAATGGCAACCCACTCCAGTACTCTTGCCTGGAGAATCCCAGGGATGGGGAAGCCTGGTGGGCTGCCATCTATGGGGTCGCACAGAGTTGGACACGACTGAAGCGACTTAGCAGCAGCAGCAGCATCTGACCAAGAAAGAAGCAAGTGGGAGTGGGAGTGGGAGGGGGTGGAGGCCTAGGATGAGGCTCTGAGCATGGCCCTTTTGGCCTCTGCCCTGTCAGACCAGTGGTACCATCCCAAAGGCTTCTTGGAGATTATTCCATACCTCTTTCTTCCTGAAGCTGCTGTGGGTGTCCATGGTAGTAATAACTTCCATAAGCATATTCTTCCCTTAGGGCTGGAGAGTAATAGCTCTGATAGAGATCCTCAATGCTCCACCTAAAGAATCACATAAAAAGGCCACTCATTCAAGGAAGAGCAGAGCAAAGAGAAAAACCAATGGAGAGCAACTTTCCTGGTGGTCCAGCGGCTAAGACTTCGTGATCCTAATGCAGGGAACCTGGGTGTGATCCAGGTCAGTGAACTAGATCCCACATGTTCCAACTAAAGATTCCACATACTGCAACGAAGATCAAATATCCTAAGTGCCACAACTAAGACCCAGCACAGCCAAATAAATAAATGATTTTTTTAAAAAAAGAAAAACAATGAAGGGCTTGACAAACAAAACAACTTCAGAGGACAAAACTGTGATACCCGTCTAGAATCTGCTCTAAAGCTATGGTTCATCCTACAACCAAAAATCTAGAATCAGAGCAGGAATAGGATCATTGTGTCAGAACAAGGCTGCAATTTTTACAGTAAAACCACAGCCAAGTGTCTCTTCTCCTTCCTCATGATCCCTCTTACTCCTCAAATACACACATCCAACAACATGAAATATTATCTAAGAAAACCCTGCCCTTATATCACCTTAGGAAACCCCTGCCCAAGATAATTATGTAAAGTACCCAATACACCACTGTAATTCCCATGCATATTATAGATGGAAATGAGATGGAAAAGTCAAATTGGACCATCTTAAATCTGCTTGCTGTTATTGCCTCTACCGTTAACAGACCTTCTTTCAAGAATTCAACACTATTTTTATCAATTAATAATTCTTTACTGTTTCATAGGGGCAGAATTCTTTATAATAACTGTCATAATTTCAACCTTAAACTTAGAAGCAGGAAAATATCATCTCACCTGAAAAAGCTAAAGTAAAAAAAAAAAAAAAATAGATGGCTTGCAACATTCCATAAAATATGAAGGCCAGAAGTAGAAACTCAAGATTCTCCCAGCATTACCTCACAGAGACCTTCTCATTCTAAACTTGGAGACTCCAAGCTTCTATCTGCTCTCTGATTTTTTTAAGTTCCCAATCAGTCACTCAATGTATATATTTTCTGTGTAGGCATCACACTGTAGGTGCTGATCTACGCACTAGGACTCTTAAGTTGCTGGTGGGTTTGGTGCTAACCCTGAGTTAGAGTCATCAAAGAGGATAAGGAACTTTTTACAGACATCCACAGGAAAAGCTTTCCATAGTCCACAAATCCTGCCTTTTGTGATCCCAGAGTAAGAGGGTCTCATCTGTCATCTTGAATTTCACCATTCTTTCTACCCTCTCCTCTGCCCCCAACACCCAATCGCGTTGTGATGGCTTCTTAAGAAGCTCCCCTAGGGACTAACAAAGGGAAATAAACTATATTTTCAGTCACCAAAATCCAGCCTGGGAGAGGAAAGTGTTTAACTAAGTCAGTGGAGGAGGAGGAGGAAAAGGAAGAAGAGAAATAAAAGAAAAAGGAAGACGGAAAAGAACGATCTGTTCGTAAGCATTTAGGAGAGCTGGATCAAGTCCAAGCTCTAAACTCATACCTTGGATACAATTGACTGGGATAACCGCCTTCGTAATAGTCAACCCCAGACACAGGTGGATGCCATTCCCCAGATCTGGCTGCATAGTGAGGCTCCTGGTGGTCTGCTCTGGGGTCCTGCTGTGGCTGAGGGCTCCTGCCCATGTCTTGCCTTTGATGGACCCTCTCTCCATTGTGCCTAGAGTGAGGAATAGGCTGATAGTATCTATCTCTCCGAAGCCCTCGGTCTGGATCCTTTGATGGTGCTGGGGGCCTCCCCGATGGCTGAGGCAGCCACTGGGGAATCCAAGGTTCCATCCTAGATCTTCTGAATTTCTCTAGTGTTTTGAGTCGGCTGTGCAGTTATTTTATCTTCCTGCCAGACAAAAAAAAAAATTATCATGTTAGGCCTATATCCAAGCATGATGCTTAATTGGGTTTTGTGAAAGAAGCACCCATGGTCCTCAAAAATCTTTTTAAAAAATTTTTTTAAATTTATTTATTTTAATTGGAGGCTAATTACTTTACAATATTGTATTGGTTTTGCCATATATCAACATGAATCCTCCACGGGTGTACACGTGTTCCCCATCCTGAACCCATCTCCCACCTCCCTCCCCGTACCATCCCTCTGGGTCATCCCAGTGCACCAGCCCTGAGCATCCTGTATCCTGCATCGAACCTGGACTGGCGATTCTATCTAAAACAAACCACACAGGCACTGAGAGAGAGACATCTGAAAAAATCACAAGCAGATACTTGAAACAAATAACAGGCTAGACTATTATATTGAGGTTGTTAAAAAAAATTTTTAAGTATATTTGGAACAACAATAGATGTGGGAGGCCTGGGAGAGAGAACAACAATATATGAAGCTCCAAAACACAATCAAAGTATTCCAATTAAAGACATGTGTGCTCACCTATTCCACCAACAAACAGTCATTCAGGAGGCCCTGTGCTGTCGTAGAAGTAAAGTGGGCTTTAGACAGAGCTAGACCCAGTTCAGATCCTAACTCTGAACTTCTCTGGTGGTAAAGTGGATAAGAATCTGCCTGCCAGTGCTAGAAACTAAAGAGACACGGATTCAATCCCTGGGTCGGGAAGACAATCCCGACCAGAAGGAGAAGGCAATCCATGCCAGTATTCTTGCCTGGGAAATCCTATGGACAGAGGAACCTGGCGGGCTACAGCCCATTGGATCACAAAGAGGTGGACACAACTGAAGTTCCTAGGCACACCAGGAAGATTTCGCATGCCAAGGAGTAGCTAAAGCCTGGGAGCCACAACTACGGAGCCTTGTACTCTAGGGCCCAAGAGCCACAACTACTGAAGCCCACATGCCTTAGAGCCCACATGTTGGAGCTACTGAAGCGTGTACACCTACAGCCTGTGCTCCGCAACAGGGAAGCCACCGCAATGAGAAGCCCATGGATGATAAACGCTCCAAAACTAGAGAAGNCTACGGAGCCTTGTACTCTAGGGCCCAAGAGCCACAACTACTGAAGCCCACATGCCTTAGAGCCCACATGTTGGAGCTACTGAAGCGTGTACACCTACAGCCTGTGCTCCGCAACAGGGAAGCCACCGCAATGAGAAGCCCATGGATGATAAGCGCTCCAAAACTAGAGAAGGCTGGCATGCAGCAACAAAGACCCAGCACAACCAAAAATAAATAAATAAACACATTATTTTCTAACTTAAAAAAAAAAATCCTGACTTTGCCACTTATTAGCGAGTTAAATTTTTCCAGCCTTAATTTCCTTACATAAAATAAGGACTGTAATCATTAGCTGACAGGGTTACGTCAGCGTTAGGGATACTTATGCAAAGTGCTGAACACTATGCCTGGTATACAGTAGTGGTTCAATAAATAACAGGGTTATCAGAGATAGAGATTAGTGTCGGGTGAGTAGCTGAAAAGACTTCCCAGATAAAAAGAAGCTTAGGGGCTTCCCTGGTGGTCCAGTGGTGAAGAATCCTCCTGCCAATGCAGGGGGCACAGGTTTGATCCCTGGTCCAGAAAGAACCCACATGCCTCGGGGCAACTAAGCCTGCATGCCATGCTGAAGCCTGCTTGTTCTGGAGCCCGCGCCTGCAGCAAAGATCCCACTGCCACAGCTAAGACCCAACATGGCCAAATCAACAGATGTTTAAAAAGAAGAAGAAGCTTAAGGTGCCTTCAAGAGACATCGTTTCCAAATCCTTAAAGTCTTAGAGAACTATGCTCTATAACTTGCCCATGCCTGCCCCTCCCCCAGGAGAGGTGAGGAGACACAGGGTTTGGGATTGCTTCTGTGACAAACTAGAGAGCCGTGTCTCAGTAATCTTCCTGCCTGGAGATTTTAAAACCTGTAAGTCTCCCCAGGATCAAACTGGTTTTCCCCACTTATTCTACAAACTGGGATATAGCTCCTGATGATGAGTTACCTTCCAAGCTTCTCTGCTTGTATAACAGAGCAGCACCGGCACCCAGCTGCCTTCAAAGAAAAGCACCCATCACCCCTTACAGCTGCTCAGGAGTCTCCTGTGTCAGGAGGATACATAGCTCCATCAGACGCCATGTTCCTTCTCCCTTGGGAACTACATTAGGTTGAAAAGTTACTGATCAGATCCACAACGTGCTCCCACTCCTGAAACTCCCAGCTCAATATAATAATAAATATCAGAAGGAAAGGGATATTTGCTTTGATATTTGACCCAAAGGTCAAAGGGTATGTGTGTTGAAATCAAGATGTCACTCTGCTCCAATGCCGCGGAGCCAGGGTCCACAGCTATGAGCAGAGAGCTGTAAGCAGAATGCTCCAGAAGAACAAGGAGCAGAAATGCCTTCTACGTCCAGAACAATCACAGCTCAGGAAAACTTGCATCTTCCTTCCCATGTCAGCTTACTTCCTTGAAAAAGTCAGGTGTAACGAGAGCCTTTTCCAGCAAATCCCAGCAAAGGCCAAATGCCCCAGACACAGTGAAAGGCTACCTGAGTCCTTCCTGAAGGCCTATGGGATTTGAAAGCATTTGGACACAAGGAAACTCAACAAGAAGAAAGCCTCAGGATTTCCCTGGTGGTCCAGTAGTTAAGACTTCACCTTCCAATGCAGGGAGTGTGGGTTCAATCCCTGGTCAGGAAGCTAAGATCCCACATGCCTTATGGCCAAAAACAAAACAAAACATAAAACAGGAACAACACTGAAACAAATTTATAAATAAAAACTTTAAAAATGGTCCACAGCAAAAAAAAAAAAAAAATCTGTTTAAAAAAAGACGAAAGCCTCTTCCACCGCATCCCCAGATATTTTCACTAGACAGCCCTTCTCTGACTGCAAAGACACATTACCCACTCCCTTCGACAAAGTCAACTCCAGTTGATTTCTGTTGCCAAGATATCAATACCAGCTTGTTAGGGCTCAGGTTACAATTAAGGACCCCAAATGAAAAGCACTTAAGATACTCCAAATGAAGGCATTACATGCACAGGGACAAGTCATCCTCACACATCCACATAAATGACCTTCCCTGGCCCCACTCAGGTCAATATTGCCTTTCCTAACTTGACAGCACAGCCAGCACAGCCAAGACAAAGCCCACAAGCGCGCAGAGTCCCCACACACCTGCTCTGACAGCTGCCACCTTCCCTTCGCACGCTCCAGGAGTGTCTTCTCCCCTCCTAGGCGCTGTCAAAGTCCAGGTGCCACATCTACCAAGACTTACCTGGCTCTCAGATCTACAGCCTGTCAGCTACCTTTGCAACTGCCCAGCCTCCACGGGCTGATTCACGAGGGCAAAGTACAGCCCAGCTCCCTCCTTCGTCCAGACCCGGCTTGGCGTGTTTGCCCAGAACCCAGTCAGAGGCTGCTGCTTCTGTTTGCCTGGTAGTGGGCTGAGCCAGGTTCCTGCACATGTGAAAGAATCCAAACCTGCACAGCAAACAAAGAACAGAGACCCGAAGGAGAGGAAGTGCAGAAAGCCCGGAGGCAGCCTGGCCTGGGGAAAGGAGTGCCACCTATGCGTTATTGACTCCTGTCTGGGCCACGGGAGGCTCTATTGCTCAACCTCTGTTTCTTCTCTGAAAGAGGAATAACAAGGTGGGTTTTCCCAGGTGGCTCAGTGGTAAGGAATCCACCTGCCAATGCAAGAGACTCAGGAGACATGCGTTTGAACCCTGGGTCAAGAAGATCCCCTGAAAGAGAAATAACAATACTTAGGAGGGTCATCATGAGGACCACAGGCTGACTTCAGAGATATTGCAAGTTCAATTCCAGACCACTGAAATACAGTGAGTCATACATATCTGTGGGTTTCTCGGTGCGTATAAAAGTTATGTTGTACATGATACTGTAGTCTATTGTGTGCAATAGCTGTATGTCTAAAAAAATATTAAAAATGTAGGACTTCCATGGTGGTCCAGTGGTTGGGAATCCACCGGCCAATGCAGGGGACACAGGTTAGATCCCTGGTCTGGAAGATTCTACAGGCCATGGGACAACTAAGCCCATGCACCACAACCACTGACCCTGCACTCTAGAGCCCATGCTCTGCAACAAGAGAAGACACTGCAATGGGAAGCCTGCTCGCTGCAACTGGAGAAAGCCCACGTGCAGCAAAAAAGACCCAGTGCAGCCAAACATAAATAAAGAACAAAATTTTTTTAATGCATATACCTTAATTTTAAAATCCTTGGGGACTTCTCTGGTGACCCAGTAGTTAAGAATCTGCCTTCCAATGCAGGGGACACGGATTTGATCCCTGGTTGGGGAACTAAGATCCCACATGCCACAGGGCAATTAAATCCACAACTACTGAGCCCTCGAGCCACAACCAGGTGCTGACACAGCCAAACACAAACAAGTAAATAAATATAAAATACTCTACTGCTAAAAATTGCCAAAGCAATTATAATAGTAGTATCAAACATCACTGATCACAGATCACCATAACAAATATGATCACAATGTAAAAATCTAAAATACTGCCAGCTTACAAAATGAAAAAGAAAACAAGAGAAATATTGCCAGAATTACCAAAATGTGACGTGGAGACACAAAGTGAGCAAGTGCTTTTGGGAAAGTGGTGCCATGAGACTTGCTCAACGCAGCTTTGCCC
The DNA here is from genome assembly GCA_006410635.1 of Cephalophus harveyi. Lineage (NCBI taxonomy): Eukaryota > Metazoa > Chordata > Mammalia > Artiodactyla > Bovidae > Cephalophus > Cephalophus harveyi. The sequence continues at coordinate 521,397 of SJYT01032241.1, read as the reverse complement.
CAAGACTTCAGGTTGTAAAACAACACGATAAAGTGAAGCGATATAAAATGAGGTATGCCTTTAAATGTTGGTAATGATATATAATTATGTATGCTTTATAAATAAGTATTATCTTTTTGTTTCAAAGGAGATGAGCTAATTCTACTGGCTGAGGTAGGCAGAGTACACACTGTGTGTGCTATTTGCTCACTCATGTGCGACTCTTTGTGACTCCATGGACTGTAGCCCACCCAGCCCCTCTGTCCATGGGATTTCCCAGGCAAGAATACTGGAGTGGGTTGCCATTTCCTTCTCCATGGGATCTTCCCAACCCAGGGATCAAACCCAGGTCTCTTGTATTGCAGGCAAATTCTTTACCATCTGAGCCACTGGAGAAGCCCAGAGTATTCACTGGTGGGTAGTAAATGGCTGGTTTATGTTTTTCTCATTTGAATTTCTCGCCATTGGATTCTGACTGTGCATCAGTTGTATTATCCAGATGGAAGGCAAGTTTAAATGCTCAATACTGAATTGAAGGCACTGAGAAGTTTCTATTACAACAAGAAAATAATTGCTCTTGTTCGAAAAATAAATTTCTTCAGGTGAACACAAAGAAGCTCATGTCTACTTTGAATTAATATTTTAAAATTTAGCAAATCATCATGCTGTCTACCTTAAATGTGTACAATGTTATACATCAATTACATCTCAATAGAGCTGGGAGAAAAATACAAATCAAACTCAGAATTTGCTCTAAAAAGGCTCAGATGTTTATCCTTTCTTTCAACAAACACTTACTGAGTCCTTATTATGTGTCAGGATTTGACACACATAAATATGAAGGACACAGTCCTTGTCATCAAAAATCTTTGAGCAAATTAACCTGTCATGCTGTTTATTAGTCCAGGGAAGGCCCAGACTAATGGTCCATGGTTGATCTCATGATCAGATAGGCTAAGGTATCTAAGCTATAAGATTATGACACAGAGAACTTCCATGGTGGTCCAATGGTTAAGAAGCCATCTTGCAAGGCAGGGAACAAGGGTTCAATTCCTGGTTAGGGAACTAAGATCCCACAGGTCATGGAGCAACTGAGCCCACACAATCTGGACCTGAGTGCCACAACTAGGGCGTCCATGCACCACAAGGAAGATCCTACACGCTGAAACTAAGACCCTGACAGAGCCTAATTAATTCATTAATTATTTAAGAAAAAACTTTGCCACAGCCCTTCAACGGATTCCAAGGTCATGACAGCTGAATGCAGAATTCTCTGACTCTGGGTCGTGGTTTCTTACCCCACTGGTGGGCTTTGAGGCTTGGCTCACTAATAACCTGTCATTTTTAATCCTCCAGGGAAGAGGTACTGGAAAAGGACACACACAATGACCACAGGAATCAGAACATGGTTGATTACAACACAGTCTCAGATGTCAAATTATGTGTCCCAATATCTCACAATAACATGCATGAAAATCTGATATAACTCTTTTGGCTTAAAACATGATGTGAGCCCTGCCCCAAGAGCTCCCCTGGTAGCTCAGCTGGTAAAGCATCTGCCTGCAATGCAGGAGACCCCAGTTCAATTCCTGGGTCAAGAAGATCCTCTGGAGAAGGGCTAGGCTACCCACTCCAGTATCCTTGGGCTTCCCTAGTGGCTCAGACTATAAAGAATCCTCCGGCAACGCAGGAGACCTGGGTTAGATCCCTGGGTTGGGAAGATTCCCTGGAGGAGGGCATGGCAACCCATTCCAGTATTCTTGTCTGGAGAATCCCCAAGGACAGAGGTGGCCTGGAGGGCTACAATCCATGGGGTCACAGAGTCAGACATGACTGAGCGACAGCACAGCACAGCGCAGCCCTGCCCTGTAACACAGCTCTGTCACTGAAACGTTAGCTTTGGAAGACCTTACAGGTTATTTTAGCAACTTCATTTGGTTGGTGATAAAACCAGATCCAGAGAGGTAAAGTGATTTAGTCAACATCACAAAGCTAGCTAGAAGCTCAGTTCAGATGATCTAGATGTTCTGGACTTGTGTTGGGCTTACCAAAGTGTGATTATTAATTATTCAAGAATTATGTGAGCCAACAGTAAAACTGTTGATAATTTGAAATCCACCACAGTGGGGGTATTTACAGCACAGAAACTGGCAAGTGTTGCAAAACCAGGTTGTTGTTTCCAGATAATCACTTTCCCGGCACAGTGGTTCCAGCTCCTAACTCCTATTCCAGTGTTCTTTCAACCACAGAATTGTCGTTCTGTTTCTGGCTTTCATCTCACACTTCTGGGTTAAACATCTAGCCCCGTTATTGCAAATGCTCCTTTTGTGACATCCCAAAGCATCTCCAGTCATCTCAAGAGTTATTATGAAACTCTTCATATACTCACCAACCAAAATTAATTTTAATTAGCTTTAATTATTTTATATAGACATATGGCATACCACAGTTATGTGGGTCATGAAATGAAACAGATTGTATGGGGTTTCAGCACTCCAAAAGGTTTGGGATTTATCAGTCCCTGCCTTCTCTAGCCCCATAAATCAACAGTTACTAAGTCTTTCAACCTGGCAGCTCAAGTCTTCCTGGTTTCTAACAAAGTTCACTCAGTTTGACAGTACATTAGCAGCTCATCCCCAACAGGAGTTGGGCTAAAATTGGTCTTGTCACCTCAAGTCCTGACTGCAGGGCCCTCACATGATCCCATAGGCTCTCATACACTGAAACAGTTATAGTCTTAACATTTTTCCCTTCCCCAAGTGTCCTGTCCTCTTGCCCAGTTTCTATTCTGTATGCCAACTGTCCACCGGAACTGGAAAGAAAAGTGAAAGTGAATTCACTCAGTCGTGTCCAACTCTTTGTGACCCCATGAACTGTAGCCTATCAGGCTCCTCTGTCCATGGGATTTTCCAGGCAAGAGTACTGGAGTGGGTTGCCATTTCCTTCTCCAAAGGATATTCCTGACCCAGGGATAGAACCCGGGTCTCCCACATTGTAGGCAGACGATTTACCATTTGAGTCACCAGGGAAGTCGAACCCTGGAACTGGAGCCCTGGTCAATTACTAATTGTTGCGAATTTCCTTTCTCTGCCTTCCTCTCCAGATACCAGATCACCAAGAGGATCTTGCTTCAGCCAGGTGCAAATATCCTAGTTTGACATCTATCTAACAAAAGCATCATCACTGCTAATACTGCAGCTAATCTCTTCCCACCATAATAGTGCTGCTAGATGTGAACACCCACCTAGATCCAGGTCAGGTTTGCCATGAATCCCTGAGCACTAGGATTCAATGACTGGTGAGCCTTGCAAAGGCCAGCTCAGTAGCTGAGATACTCTCCAGGAGTGACCCCATTTCTTTACTGAAAGTAAATATTTAGGAAACGAACTGAGAGGCCTTATGTCAACAGATGACCAGTAATTATTTGTCTGGGTAATGGGTCTATGGATGATTTTATTTTTTTCTTCTAGTTGTTCAAGTTTTCTAACTTTTTACAATAAACCTGTTTTCAAAGACAAAATCAACTAATTATGGTTTTTAATCAATACTATATCCAAATGTGGTCCCGTCATAGCAGTAATTAATTATTTACCCAAGTCACTGAAATGGAGCAGTGAGCCCCCAAAGCTTCCAAGATTGGTTGGCTGTGCTCAGTCTGCTCTTCTGGAAAGATGATTCTGGAAGTCATACATTCATGAAACAAATCTTTATTGAACACCCTCTCCATGCCCAGCATTGTCACTTGCAATGGGAAAACTGAGATTAATAACATAATCCTTTCCCTAAAGAAGTTTTCAGTTCACTGAAGCAGTAGATATTGAAAAGCTGGACACAGAAAGAGGAGCCTGTGAAAGACAATAATAAAGGTGGGCCGAAACCCAGGAGAGAATGGTATCCCAGAAGCCAGGGAACTGGCTTCAGAAATGGGAGAGTCATCGACAATGCCAGATTTAGGAGAGACACTGAAAGAGGCAATGGTGAAAGTATTCTCCCGACACTGGTTTTACCAATAAGGAGGTTTGATGATTACGAAACAAACAGTTTCCTTGGAACTATAGTCAATGGTGTGAGGAATCAGACACAGAAATCAATTGTGCTGCAAATGGAAAGTAAGTAAAAGGAGACAGTAAGAATTATTCTTTTGAGAAGTCTGGGTATGAAAACGAGGGGACAATAGCCAGGACTTCTATGAAGCACTCAGGATTGAAGAACTGGCTTAGCGTGGACAAGATGAAAAAGGTTATATGCTGATTCATGTGGAGATCGGAGATACAGAAATGAAATACAATTACTGAAGGACTAAATCTCAAAAGAGGCTGATCACATGGAAGTATAGAAGTAAAAGTTAAGCCTAGCTTAAAGAAAGGGCATTTCTTCCTCCAAGAAAGAGATAAAGGTGGTGAAGATAGGCTTGGATGGAGACAAGTCTGTTCAAAAAGGGACTGGGTGCTTACTGAGACTTCTCTGCAGAGTAGACTGCTAGAGATCAAAGTGAGATTATATTGATAAACTTGAGAAATATGGTGATGGTTTGGATTGGCCAATCTGGAAAACAGGAGTGGGCTTTAACCAGGAACATGTCCTCAGAGGAACCAGTAGGCAGGAAAGGCAGCTGTTACTGGACCCTTGAATGGATTTGAAGCTCCATGAGGATATTGAGCATCTGTGGTTTTGTCCATGCTATGACCACCAGGCCTAGCACAGCATCTGGTGTGTGACAAAAGCACAATAAAGACTTTATCCATAGATGAATGGACCTCTGAAATGTACAGCAACAGTCTTGGCTGCAGATTGTATCCAGTAGTTTTCCCAGCCTGAGTATAGAATTAAACTCTGACAAAGAGTTCCTAGGGAAAGTAAAAGGGAATGTTAAGGCGGTGAGTTAAGGGGACTGACTGAAGAGTGGGTGAAGGGGTGCCACATAGGGCATAAATGAGACAGAAACCCAAATCCTCTGCATACCTTGTTTAAGGGAGGTGCCTAGAAATACATAAGAGGCCTCTCCAATAAGACAGCAAAAGAAAAACATTCAATCATGATTCAAAATGTAAAACTTCAGTTAAAGGGGAATGACTGGATAATGCCGACCCCAGACTTTCCAAAAACATCTGATACAATGAAGTGCTTTTAAGTCAGCTAGCATCTCATAGCTCTGGCTCCAGGAAGCAGTCGGGGGCGGGGCGGGGAGGGGAAGGTTTAGCACAGAGCAGCCTGTAGACTCCAGCAAAGCCAGCCCCTGGAGCCTGCCTTGGAGATAAAGAGTTCATGGCCTCAGCCAGGGATTGGCAACCAAGGGTTTAACCTCCTTCTTCAGGAGGGTTGGGTGGCAGGTGAGAGGCATAGCAGCACATGCCTATCAGCAGTTCCATTATCAGCAAGGACACGTGCCAGGAAAACCTGGTATAAGGCCAGAGACAATTAACCTGGCGCAGGCAGCATGAGCTACCCATGCCAATCCTGGGACTGTTGCTCTTACCCTAGAAGTGAAGGAGACGGGGCCTCACTCTCCTCTCCTCACCCTTCCCTTTTTATCGATGGCCCCTGAACCTGGATGAGTGGGGTGGCAGATGGATACTGCTCTGACTTTTAACCCCACATCAAGCTTCCATCAGGCAAAGATGACTCATGCACCTGCTAATTGAAAGAAAAGGCTATAAATGCTGGGAGAGTCCTCCAAGCCCCCAAAGCCAACTGGAAATAGGCAGAATAAAGCTGAGTGTGAATTTCTGCTCCACTACCTGCTAGCTGTGTGAACTTGGGCAAGTTATTCTATATCTCCTTTTCTTGCTCTATAAGATGGGAACAATAATAACAGAACCTTTCTCGGAGAGCTATAATTTAAGGGTACGTTTTTAGATTAAAAAGCTGCAAATGTGATGTATACTAAATGCTCAATAAATGTTAACTGTTACCATTTCCCTGAAAATGCTATAACGTGCTCAGGAAGCATTTAGTACAAGTCATCAGTCAGGAATTAATTGGTTATCCATTACTGCTCTGAAATCCACAGCTCCTCCTCCACATTTAACCCAGTGTCCCCACTGAAACATGAGATCAGGGAAAAATTGAGAGACTATGTTACACAACTATGTATGACATAAAACAATGGGTTAAGGTAGGAACATCAGAATTAGAAATTTACGACAATGCAGTCCCATGCTTCTCACACTGGACAGCTTGTAGCCACTGTCAGGATGCCACAGGATCAGCACTAGTTTTATTTTATAAGCAAATTAAAATATTACCTTAATTTTTAACAAACAATATTATAATATGGAATATAATGGAATAAAACTCAAATCTGTATTACTTTTTACAACAAAACATGAAAAACTTCAAATAATTTTTCATGCTTGCACCGAGACAGGTACACACACATCCCACACAGACACATGTTCACATACACATACCTTGCATCCCCAGGAGTCACTCCCTGCCATTTGATGGAAAGGTCTGAGAGACACATTTGAACAAGAACAGACATTTGGACACATAATTGATGAGCTGGAAAGAATCTCTGGAAGGAATCCATCCATGCAGGTGATGCAGTGTCTAAGCCAGAGAGACTCAGGCCAAGGCATACAGCTCTTTGATTTCCAGACCTGTAGCACTCCAAGCTTTCCACTGCTGGATAAAAATTCTCTCTTACATAAGACTCTATAGAGTACCTAGGCGGCCAATGACTCTCTTGCTTTACCTGGGGCAGGAAGTGTTTGTTCTCCAGTTGGTAAGTCCTCAGACTCCTTATAGAAACACATCTCAATATTTTAGAGTTAAATTATTCTCCCTTTGGGCTTCTTGGTGGTCCAGTGGTTAAAAATCTGCCTTCCAATGCAGGGGACACGGGCTCAAACTCTGGTTAGGGAACTAAGATCTCACATTCCACAGGGCAACTAAGGCCACAATCTGCAACTACTGAACCTGTGCAACCAAGAGCTGATGCAGCCAAATAAATACATATTTTCAAAAATAAAGACACTCTTCCTTGATGGTAACACACGTACATGACTCAAACTCACTTAAATGCCTCAAATAGGGGGAAATGTCCTGCCACTTAGCCTTCTTCTTCTCTCTAGGTTTCACAGCCCCAACCCATTTATGTTTCCTTGTGCAATTTCCTTCCCTCAATCACTTTGGGAAGTAGCAAAGGCACAGGAGAAAGGAAATAGGAATTGAAATCTGGATTTAGTTTTAACATCGCCACTTCTCAGCCATGTGCCTTTGGAAAACCATCATTCCAACCTTATCAGTCCCAGTCTCCTCATTTTTAAAATAAAGTCTAAAAAGTACCAAAGAAAGGCAATGTCAAAAGAATGCTCAAACTACCACACAATTGCACTCATCTCACATGCTAATAAAGTAATGCTCAAAATTCTCCAAGCCAGGCTTCAGCAATACGTGAACCGTGAACTTCCAGATGTTCAAGCTGGTTTTAGAAAAGGCAGAGGAACCAGAGATCAAATTGCCAACATCCACTGGATCATGGAAAAAGCAAGAGAGTTCCAGAAAAACACCTATTTCTGCTTTATTGACTATGCCAAAGCCTTTGACTGTGTGGATCACAATAAACTGTGGAAAATTCTGAAAGAGATGGGAATACCAGACCACCTAATCTGCCTCTTGAAAAATCTGTACGCAGGTCAGGGAGTAACAGTTAGAACTGGACATGGAACAACAGACTGGTTCCAAATAGGAAAAGGAGTACATCAAGGCTGTATATTGTCACCCTGCTTATTTAACTTCTATGCAGAGTACATCATGAGAAACGTTGGGCTGGAGGAAGCACAAGCTGGAATCAAGATTGCCGGGAGAAATATCAATAACCTCAGATATGCAGATGACACCACCCTTATGGCAGAAAGTGAAGAGGAACTGAAAAGCCTCTTGATGAAAGTGAAAGAGGTGACTGAAAAAGTTGGCTTAAAGCTCAACATTCAGAAAACGACAACCATGGCATCTGGTCCCATCACTTCATGGCAAATGGATGGGGAAACAGTGGAAACAGTGACAGACTTTATTTTGGGGGGCTACAAAATCACTGCAGATGGTGACTGCAGCCATGAAATTAAAAGACACTTGCTCCTTGGAAGAAAAGCTATGACCAACCTAGACAGCATAATAAAAAGCAGAGACATTACTTTGCCAAAAAATATCCATCTAGTCAAGGCCATGGTTTTTCCAGTAGTCATATCTGGGTGTGAGAGTTGGACTATAAAGAAAGCTGAGCACAGAAGAATTGATGCTTTCAAACTGTGGTGTTGGAGAAGACTCTTGAGCGTCCCTTGGACTGCAAGGAGATCCAACCAGTCCATCCTAAAGGAAATCAGTTCAGTTCAGTTCAGTCGCTCAGTCGTGTCCAAATCTTTGTGATCCCATGAAATCAGTACGCCAGGCCTCCCTGTCAATCAGTCCTGAATATTCATTGTAAGGTCCGATGTTGAAGCTGAAACTCCAATAATTTGGCCACCTGATGCAAAGAAGTGACTCATTTGAAAAGACCCTGATGCTGGGAAAGATTGAAGGTGAGAGGAGAAGGGGACGACAGAGGATGAGATGGTTGGATGATGATTGACAGGGAAGCCTGGAGCGCAGCAGGAAATGGGGTCACAAAGAGTCAGACACAACTGAGCGACTGAACTGAACTGCATTTGAAAAAGTACCCGACAGGACTGTGATGCAGATAGACTGAAATCATTTATGGCAAAACACCACAGTGCCTGTTAAACAGAGGTTTGCCATAAATCTCTGCCTCTCTGTATTCCAGGTTCCTTCAGTTCAGTTCAGTCACTCAGTCGTGTCCGACTCTTTGCGACCTCACGAATTGCAGCACGCCAACACTATTTCCACTGTTTCCCCATCTATTTCCCATGAAGTGATGGGATCAGATGCCATGATCTTCATTTTCTGAATGTTGAGCTTTAAGCCAACTTTTTCAGTCACCTCTTTCATCAAGAGGCTTTTCAGTTCCTCTTCACTTTCTGCCATAAGGGTGGTGTCATCTGCATATCTGAGGTTATTGATATTTCTCCCGGCAATCTTGATTCCAGCTTGTGCTTCCTCTAGCCCAGCGTTTCTCATGATGTACTCTGCATAGAAGTTAAATAAGCAGGGTGACAATATACAGCCTTGACGTACTCCTTTTCCTATCTGGAACCAGTCTGTTGTTCCATGTCCAGTTCTAACTGTTGCTCCCTGACCTGCATATAGATTTCTCAAGAGGCAGGTTAGGTGGTCTGGTATTCCCATCTCTTGAAGAAGTTTCCAGAGTTTATTGTGATCCACACAGTCAATGGCTTTGGCATAGTCAATAAAGCAGAAATAGGTGTTTTTTCTGGAACTCCCTTGCGTTTTCCATGATCCAGCAGATGCTGGCAATTTGATCTCTGGTTCCTCTGCCTTTTCTAAAACCAGCTTGAACATCTGGAAGTTCACGATTCATGTATTGCTGAAGCCTCGCTTTGAGAATTTTGAGCATTACTTTACTAGCGTGTGAGATGAGTGCAATTGTGCAGTAGTTTGAGCATTCTTTGGCATTGCCTTTCTTTGGGATTGGAATCAAAACTGACCTTTTCCAGTCCTGTGGCCACTGCTGAGTTTTCCAAATTTGCTGGCATATTGAGTACAGCACTTTCACAGCATCATCTTCCAGGTTCCCTACCTGCTGTTAAAGGTATGACAATCTAAACTGTAGGCAAAGCTCATGAGTATGATACAGTATGATGGTTAAGGGCTCAGGCTTTGCAGTGTGAATTGGATTCGAGTCTCAGAGCCTCCCCTGACTAACTGTAAGACTTCAAGTAGGTTACTTAACCTGAGTGTTCTTATTTGTTAAGTGATTGTATAATAATAGATATCTTCACAAGGTTGTTGTAGAATTAGTAAGACAATGTACTGTTCATGGCATGTAGGAGGTGCTCAGTGAATATTTGATGTCAGATGAATGCACGAGCTAGGAAAAGCACTTGGCATGGTGCCTGCACATAGGAAGTGTTCACCAGTGCTTGTTGCCAGTGTTGTTGTGTAAAAGATCATAGCAGAAGCGTTCCCTTCTGGGCTGTTCAGGGTGTAAGTTCTTAGGTTCTCTTATCATAGTAGTTCATAGCTTTTATCTTAGCTGGTCTTTGTTATTGGCCTCAAATCTAAGCTTGGGTTATTGCTTTTAATTTTTCTCCTGATCTCTCTCTCATCATCATAATCCACTGCATTCATAGCTTGTCTTCCCCTGAGACAGGCATCCTTGGTTCTTTATTTATATCACCCAGTGGTATTGGCAGAGTTTGTCCGTTTAGGGGCAATGAAAGTGAGTCTAGAAAAGGTAAGAGATTTCACCAAACTCATGCAGTGTCAGTATCAGCCATCAAGTGGCAAAAAATCAATTACAGGACTTCTAGTCAAGGATTTGTTCAGAAAAGCGTACTGGTTAGTAAAAACCATGTGATATATTTAATACTGGGCTTCCCAGGTGGTGTTAGTAGTAATGAATCCACCTGCCAATGCAGGAGATATGAGACACAGGTGTGATCCCTGAGTCGGGAAGATCTCTGGAGGAGGACATGGCAATCCACTCTAGTGTTCTTGCCTGGAGAATCCCATGGACAGAGGAGTCTAGTGGGCTACAGTCTGTGGGGTGGCAAAGAGTCAGACACGACTGAAGCAATTTAGCACACATGCAAGCATATTTAATACAAAATTGCAATTATTTGACTACCCATTCCATACACTTCAAAGTTATCAGTAACTGTAAACAGGCTCATTGAGCTTAACATACATATAGGAATATATATTCATAAAAATAGAAACTCAAAGATTAGCTTCTGTGTTTCCCCCTTGTCTCATTTGTCAGTCAGTAAAGGTGCATACCATTTTGCTGGTTCTACTCCTCTGCCCACTGTTGCACATACAGAAATAGCCCATGTGTGCACAGCATGAGTGCATACGCGCATTTTAGCAGCACTCACATTCCTGTTCTCTCGGCCTGGAATAAGTGACTGCAGATAAAGCCAAGATCCCCAGGAGCGCTGTTCTAATGCTGAATTTAGCACATCAGGACAATTCCATAGGAGCCGCTTACGATGCCAAAAAACAAAGCTCAGATTTCAGTTTCTGGAGGACACTGAAGGACACGACAAGCTGATGGAGAAGTTTCTTTTCTGAGAATAAATGTCTGTAGTCATAGAAAGGGAGATGGCCAAAATTCATTATTTTCTAGGAGCTGTCCATATATGGATGTTATAGATTCTCTGCATGCTGAGAAAATACTTACTGCCTTGTTCAACATTGCTTCTGCGACATAGCTTCTGTACAAACCTCCTAAGAATACTTCCTTTTTCACTAAGGATGAATACTCTCTATGATCCATGACATCGTGACACTGCGACACCATGTCCTAGTGCTGGTCCAAACGGCATTCATTAGAGGGATGATGTCACTGAATGAACCTGACGGGTATATAGCCTCACCCTGGGAGAATTTTTAAAAATTATTTCCTTCATTCAGTAAATAATATTTTAAACACATATAATTCATTATTCACTGTAATAAGAATATTTTCTCCTGTATAAGTTGACCCTCCACAGTTTCTCTAATAAAGCTGCTAAGTGCCAGGACTATGTAGAAGAAACCGAAAAAAATCCCAATTCCTATTTAACAACCAAGAAATGGGTGAGAAGCTGAGTACTTCGTTTACCATGTATTTACTGAGTGCCTACTATGTGCCACACACTGTCTTAGGTGTTAAGTGGATGCCACAGGAAGTGACCAAGGTGAGTTTGTTCCTTATCCTCCTGGAGTTGACTACAGACAAGGTAACATGCAACTCCAGCAATCAGTGCTGGGAGAGGATGGCAGTAAGGAACAGATGAAGCACACACCAGAGGTGCCAAACCTAGTCGGAGAAGTCTTCCCAGCAAAGAAAGATGTCTCAGTGAAGACCACATGAAGGAAGACTCACATCCAGGAAGGATGTGAGTCTGTTAGCCTGGAAGAAGGGAAGGGATAGCAAGAGAGCAGGTGTTCCCAGCAAGAGGATGGATATGATAAGGGCTCAGAGGTGAAGGAGGACCTGCGCATTAGCACATCATCAATAGGTTTTACGTTCGTGTGGTTGGAGCCTAGAATGCAAAAAAGAGTTGCTAAGACTGAATTTTTGTATCCCTCCAAAATTCGTATGTTGAAACCTAATCCCCAGACTGATGTATTTGTGGAGACTTTGGAGGAGGGGTGATTAGGTCAGGAGAGCAGAGTCCTCATAAATGGAATTAGGGTCCTTATGAAAAAGACCCCAGAGAGATCCCATGCCCCTTGTGAAGACACAGGTGAGAAGATGTGAGAAGTGAGAAGACGGCTATCTATGAACCAGGAAGCAGGCCCTCCCCATACACTGAACCTGCCAGCACCTTGGCCTTCAGCTTGACAGCCTCCAAAACCATGAGAAATGAATTGCTGTAGTCTATAAGCTAGCCAGTCTATGGTATCACATCATAGCAGCTTGAGTGGCTAAAGACAGCAGTGATGAGGACTGAGACTGAACAGACTGTCCTAGCTGTCTCCGCCAGCGTGCAGAGCAGAGCGCAGCCCCAGCTGTCCCTAGCATCCAGATTGTTTGCACACAATGTGGCAGACGTGTGCTACTACTGCCTGCCTGCCTCCTTTCCTCCAGCTTCTGGTAATAAATCATTAGTTTTTCTATGATGAGCTTCCCTGCCCCCTCTCAGTTTATATAGCATGCATAGGACTGATCCCATCCCTGTTCTATGAATGGACACAAAATTCATACATGACAGAGTCCTGTGGCTCCCTGCCCGAAGTGATTCATTTGGTAGTTAGCACATGTCCAGGGACATATTTACAAAGCATGCTCCTCCAAGAGCTTATGCTTGAACTGCTGGGAAATAAGTCTTCCCATTGGATTGACTGAGATGATAGAATAGCAACCGGGAGCTGCAGGCAGCCATTGGCCCACCATTCATTCAATCCATAATAGTTTCTTGGCAACTATTATTCATTCAATCTATAATAGTTTCTTGGCACTTATTACTAGTATGTGCCTCATACTGTTGTAGACATTAGGGACACAGAAATAAGGATATAATTCTGCTTTTTAGGTTTTCACTATCAGCTGGAAAGGCAAACAAAATAATCACCTTAGATAAAAGTGATAAATGTTACATAGCTTCTTATATGATCACAGAAGGGCAACCAACTCAAGCAAATATTCCTAGGAGGAAGGAAAAAATGCATTAAACCTTATTGGATAATTAGGACTTATTCGGGTGAATTGAGGCATGGGGGTGGTTCCAGAAGAGGAATCAGTAAGTTCAAAGGCAGGGAGGGGAGGCCCAGCTGGACAGGCTCTGGTGACGCACCATATTCAATTAGACAGGAAGATAATGCCCTTTCAGGGGAGTATATATACCAATATACTTGTCTCGGACAGTGAATATGAGTCATGAGCTCCTGAGAAAAGTCTGCAGGGACGCAAATGTGTGGTGGGTGGTATTTATTTGTTTATATGTTGCTTCTTTCCTGAAGATTTGTATATGTTTTGATTTACGTGTTATCAGCACACAAGTCATAATGAAAATCATGGACATGAATGACATTGTCAAGGAACAGCACAGACTTTAAAATAAAAAATAAGATGAAGAATTAAAGGTAAAAGGCAAAGAAAGAGAAGTTCATGAAGACTAAGAAGGCAGCGTTGGAACAGCATCAAGGAAACCAAGGCATCAAGACATAGGAAGAGGTGAAGAGAATAAAAACAGTAAGAGATCAAGTTACATAGAAACTTGAAAGTATCCACGGGATTCCATAGGGTTCATGGAATGGCGAGAAAAGGGGTAGAACATTAAAGAGGGTTGTTTATTGGCTGGCTGCTAGCTTGGTATAAAATGGGAGACACTTGAACATGTTCTTCCCTATGGTGGAGTGGAAAGTCAGTGTAAAAGAGAAGCTAAAGAGATGGGGGAACAAGGGAAATGAGTGATGGATGTGGTCCCTTAGGAGGCCATAGAGGGATGGAGCTCATCGCCCAGGAGAAGGGATTACTTGGGTTAGGAAGTACACTTGTGCCATTGAGAAGGGCTGGAGGCAGCAAGGCACGTATAAATGCCCAGGTGGGTGCTAGGCAAGGCTGATGGGGGAACTATGCATACTAATTATGTTAAAGAAATTGATCTTATCCTTCAGATTCTATTAAAACACGCTAATGAGATGCCCACAATTTCCAAAGCTAAAANGCCATTGAGAAGGGCTGGAGGCAGCAAGGCACGTATAAATGCCCAGGTGGGTGCTAGGCAAGGCTGATGGGGGAACTATGCATACTAATTATGTTAAAGAAATTGATCTTATCCTTCAGATTCTATTAAAACACGCTAATGAGATGCCCACAATTTCCAAAGCTAAAAATGACTGAGCTGATGGTGCTGGGTTTCAGGAAGCTGAGGATGTAACACACAGTCACTTGTGGTAGGTTTTTTTTTTTTTTCCTACTCTATTGGAAGCACAGCCTGACTTATTCTTGATTCAATTTAATTTCTGTCAAGCTGTAGCCTGTGGGTCACACCTATTTTAAGAAATTTCATTTTCCTTAGTGCCAGGCTCTTGTGTCTTTGCTCCTCAAAAATCAGCAGCAGTTAGAAAAGTTCCAGTCGATAACCATTGGGAAATAGATATTTAAGATGAGTCTGTGTGGAATCGCTACCTTTAAGATGTCTTTTTCTCAGAAACAATCTTTCCTCCTTCCAATATCATACTATATGTGCACCCATCCAAAAAGGATCCTTCAAGTTTAGGTCACAGAAAATCACATTTTGGGCTTCCCTAGTGGCTCAGTGGTATAGAATTCGCCTACCAATGCAGGAAACACGGGTTTGATCCCTGATCCAGGAAGATGTCACGTGCTGCAGAACAACTAAGCCTGTGTGCCCCAGCTGTTGAGTCTCTGCTCTAGAGCCCAGGAGCCACAACCTCTGAGCCGGCACACCCTGGAGCCTCTGCTCCGCAACAAGAGAAGCCACCACCGTGAGAAGCCAATACATCACAACTAGAGAGTAGCCCCCACTTGCTGCAGCTAGAGAAAGCCCACGCAGCAAAGAAGACCCAGTACAGCCAAAAAATAAATAAATTATTTTAAAAAATAAAACCACAATTTGATAAAACCTAGTTGATGACATGTGAAATCTATTTCATAAATAACGTACTCATTCCCAAATAAGACATGGAGCAAATTCAATGCTGGGTAAAAAGCTGTTCAGCAAGGGGAAAACTCACAGTAGATAAGGAATCAATTACTGACAGAGTTACCCTCCCACCCATTCATTTTATAGCACAGAAACTGCAGTCCAGAGTGCCATATGGTTTGCCCAGAATTCAGGTCTCCTGACTCCCCACCCACTATTCATCCCTCTTCTCATAACATCTGCTTTTAATGCTGGGCAGCAAACATTATTGGACCAGAGACCTCTTTCATCTTGTTCACTTAGGTGCCCCAGCATAGAGGTAGCCATCAGAAATACCTGTTAGTAAGTTAACCACACTTACGGTGGACCACTGCTGATCCTTTGTGAGGTTTTATAAAGAGCTGAACATCAGAGTAAAAGATCTCAACAGGGAAAAAAAAAAAATCACCAACACATAAACACATGGTTTAGAAACTCTGAAAATACCAGAAACTCCAGACATGATTTCCAGGGTGGCAGTCTCAGGAACAGCAGCTCAAGGTAAGGATCCGTGCCAGGGCTTCATTTGTCATTGGGTTGGCAGGCCCCACGCCCCTGGTCATCTATATAGCTTGAGAACAGAAGTTTCCACTGCTGCCTCTAAGTCAGCTTTCACCAGTTTGAATCCACCTTAAATATTTAGCAGGCTCTCTCCCTCCCTCAAACACTCTAAGTGCTAAGCCTCCTTTGATCTTCCCATAACCAAACCTGCCTAAAATTTTTATCTTTGCTGAAATCACATGTCCTTTTTGCACATTAGCAATGCACTCCACCCCACAGGGGACAGCCCCTGCCAGAGTATGCAGGTCCTTGGAAGGGTTAAGACTTGAAAGGGGCGTTAGCCACAGTTAAAGCTTGTTTTTTTCAAACAAGACCCTGTGAGTTTCCCCTTCTGCTGAAAACCATGTGCCGGCTTGAAAACTTTCTACTCTGGTTAAGACCAAATGTTTCTCAATTGAATCTTCTAAGGGGTCTCTAGTGGGAACTGTATTCCCTCTTAGCCTTCTTCAGTTTGAGTTTGCTTTGTGTTAATTGGTTAATGGTCAAAGTAAGTACTTACATCTTTTGCCCCTAAATCAGGAGTTGCTGCTGCTGCTTCTGCTATATCCCAACATGACAGCCTGCTGTTCCTCACACTGGCAGACACTGTAAGCTGTGTTGCCACGTCAGCTGCCCAGAACCTTTCTGCTTCAGCAACAGTTTCCTGACGGAATGATTTGTATGTAGATCCTGAGGCTGGAAACATGATCTGACCACCATATTGAGAAGGTCTGGGTAAAAGAGATCACTACCTCTTTTATAACAGAATTACAGAAAGAAATCTCAGACCCTTTCATGTATCTAAATGAGAATTCCAAAAGAAACCTAAATATTATGATGACTTTCTAAACAAATATGACAGCAAGTTAATAATTAACCAAAAAAATTCAAGTGAAAAAAGTAAAATTTAGACTTGTAGACAGCATCATAGATTTTAGAAAGTTAAAAAATTATGAGCCTGAGCTTAAAAAAATTAGGAGTTTGGAATGGCAGAAAACTGAAAAAGTAAATGCTCATAAATAGAGAGATTTTTTAATGGATTACAAGACATTTAAGTTGTGGAATATTCAGGTATCTAATGAAAAATAATGAATTAGAGATATAATTTGAAGGGATTTGAAGGGGTTGATTTGAAGGGGTTTCTATGAAACATTAATGAGCCAAAATAAAAAAAGTATAATGTTATTCTGTTTGGGGTTTCTATGACATATAATTGAGTGAAAAGTATAATATTATCCCATATGCTATAATATATGCATATATATTATAATATGTGGTTATATATAACTATGTATCTATATAGATAAAAGTATACAAAAGATATATACCCAGCAGTTAATAATACTTGCTTTGTTTGAGGGGGAGGTGATACAAGGACAACGACCAGGGATGGATGTGATTTTTTTAAAGGCTTCACAATAAACAGCATTTATTACACCCCATGTATATAAAAGTATCTGTATGTGAATGGCATGTATACTTGAGAAGTGTGTGGAAGTTAACAAAAGTGTTAATTAGATATCTTAGGGTGGTGGGCTTCCAGATGATTTTTATTTTATTCTCTATAATTTTACATGTATTTCAATCTTTCTCAAAGAAAATTTTTCTTTATATAATCAGAACAAGCAATAAAACTGCTTCTGTTAGGTAAACATTATTGACAAGTGGTAACTTGCCTGAGCTCTTCTGTTTCTGAGGCCCTCTGCTGAATCTTAAATAGATTTGGGTTTTTTCCTTCATGTTCCAAATACACTCAAGAATTCTGAAGATGTTCTTGCGCTTATCTGGAGCAGACAAGCCATGCCAAAGAGAAATGTAAAACACTATTGTAGCCCAGCCCTCACATGGCCCTCCTCTCCTTTGAGACGGATAGCAGAGGGGGGTCATATCTTCACACCTTCCCTTGATGTGTGGTGCAGTGAGGGGGGGTCTATGGCATGTCCACACACAGAGCTGCAACCCATACTGCCTCAGATTATTCCTCTAGGGGTGACTCAGGAATCATTTGGGAAAATGCCACCTGAGGAAAAGGGAGCTGGAATTGTTGGACCTGTCAATCCCTGCTTTTAGCAACAAAGCCAGAAATTGAGAAATAAGCTCTTATTGATCAGTGACCAAACAACCAACATATTTTACATAATTAAACTACAGGCTGCCTAAAATTTTTATCTTTGCTGAAATCACATGTCCTTTTTGCACATTAGCAATGCACTCCACCCCACAGGGGACAGCCCCTGCCAGAGTATGCAGGTCCTTGGAAGGGTTAAGACTTGAAAGGGGCGTTAGCCACAGTTAAAGCTTGTTTTTTTCAAACAAGACCCTGTGAGTTTCCCCTTCTGCTGAAAACCATGTGCCGGCTTGAAAACTTTCTACTCTGGTTAAGACCAAATGTTTCTCAATTGAATCTTCTAAAGGGTCTCTAGTGGGAACTGTATTCCCTCTTAGCCTTCTTCAGTTTGAGTTTGCTTTGTGTTAATTGGTTAATGGTCAAAGTAAGTACTTACATCTTTTGCCCCTAAATCAGGAGTTGCTGCTGCTGCTTCTGCTATATCCCAACATGACAGCCTGCTGTTCCTCACACTGGCAGACACTGTAAGCTGTGTTGCCACGTCAGCTGCCCAGAACCTTTCTGCTTCAGCAACAGTTTCCTGACGGAATGATTTGTATGTAGATCCTGAGGCTGGAAACATGATCTGACCACCATATTGAGAAGGTCTGGGTAAAAGAGATCACTACCTCTTTTATAACAGAATTACAGAAAGAAATCTCAGACCCTTTCATGTATCTAAATGAGAATTCCAAAAGAAACCTAAATATTATGATGACTTTCTAAACAAATATGACAGCAAGTTAATAATTAACCAAAAAAATTCAAGTGAAAAAAGTAAAATTTAGACTTGTAGACAGCATCATAGATTTTAGAAAGTTAAAAAATTATGAGCCTGAGCTTAAAAAAATTAGGAGTTTGGAATGGCAGAAAACTGAAAAAGTAAATGCTCATAAATAGAGAGATTTTTTAATGGATTACAAGACATTTAAGTTGTGGAATATTCAGGTATCTAATGAAAAATAATGAATTAGAGATATAATTTGAAGGGATTTGAAGGGGTTGATTTGAAGGGGTTTCTATGAAACATTAATGAGCCAAAATAAAAAAAGTATAATGTTATTCTGTTTGGGGTTTCTATGACATATAATTGAGTGAAAAGTATAATATTATCCCATATGCTATAATATATGCATATATATTATAATATGTGGTTATATATAACTATGTATCTATATAGATAAAAGTATACAAAAGATATATACCCAGCAGTTAATAATACTTGCTTTGTTTGAGGGGGAGGTGATACAAGGACAACGACCAGGGATGGATGTGATTTTTTTAAAGGCTTCACAATAAACAGCATTTATTACACCCCATGTATATAAAAGTATCTGTATGTGAATGGCATGTATACTTGAGAAGTGTGTGGAAGTTAACAAAAGTGTTAATTAGATATCTTAGGGTGGTGGGCTTCCAGATGATTTTTATTTTATTCTCTATAATTTTACATGTATTTCAATCTTTCTCAAAGAAAATTTTTCTTTATATAATCAGAACAAGCAATAAAACTGCTTCTGTTAGGTAAACATTATTGACAAGTGGTAACTTGCCTGAGCTCTTCTGTTTCTGAGGCCCTCTGCTGAATCTTAAATAGATTTGGGTTTTTTCCTTCATGTTCCAAATACACTCAAGAATTCTGAAGATGTTCTTGCGCTTATCTGGAGCAGACAAGCCATGCCAAAGAGAAATGTAAAACACTATTGTAGCCCAGCCCTCACATGGCCCTCCTCTCCTTTGAGACGGATAGCAGAGGGGGGTCATATCTTCACACCTTCCCTTGATGTGTGGTGCAGTGAGGGGGGGTCTATGGCATGTCCACACACAGAGCTGCAACCCATACTGCCTCAGATTATTCCTCTAGGGGTGACTCAGGAATCATTTGGGAAAATGCCACCTGAGGAAAAGGGAGCTGGAATTGTTGGACCTGTCAATCCCTGCTTTTAGCAACAAAGCCAGAAATTGAGAAATAAGCTCTTATTGATCAGTGACCAAACAACCAACATATTTTACATAATTAAACTACAGGCAAGGTCACTATGTATTCACTGGCCACATTTTCTGAATTAAAATGAAATGAGGTATATGAATGTACTTGGATGTAAAACTCTTTGTATGGAAACACCACGGAGTTTTGTTTTTTTTTTTTAATTGGTACAATCATAGAAAATTCAAGATGTCCCATCACCATAAAGACTGTGTATTAAGTAGATGTGTGTATGAATCAGAAAGCATATATTGTGTGTATATATTCACTACTCTGGAATGGGTGAAGCTCTCAATTTTAAACTTAAATGAGAAAAAGACCTGATTTAGATAAAATAGTTTAATTATAGAAATTTTTTGAAAATAACTTTTTTAAAATAAATGTTGTTCCTTACTTCCAATTACAAAAATAATCCAAAGTAGAGGCCAAAAAACTTTAACCTAAAACGATCTTGAATTCACCTCATCATTTTAGATAGAAATAATTAGAGATGAGAGAGGTTAAATAACTTGCCCAAGGTCACACAGTAGAATTTAGGGCTCTGGCTCTCAGAGATCATCTCACAACACTGTGCTGCAAATATTAAGAATAGATCATACATAACCTGATTTGTCATAACTAGAGAAGACACCCATAGTTACCATTTTCTTGCTTTATATGCAAAGAACACCTCCTTAGATTTATGCAAAGAAGACTTAAATATGACCTGCATTTGCCATCTTGTCTTATGATTAGTTTAGACTCTGTTATCTTGTTAATATTCACTCACCTAGACAAATGAAGGGTACAAACAGAAATCTGTAAAAAGCAGATGTAAATAAATGCCATATGTGTGATGTCAGCTACAAGAGATGAGGAGAGGAAAATAAACCTAAGGTAATTTCAAGGATGAGAAGGAAAGGAATCGATGCAAAAAGAGATAGGAAAGAATATCGAAAATACGAGGTTTCTTGTTTGAGAACACATCTACTGCTCAGGCTATTATGGACGATACTGGGCCTTAGCTTACATGGGACTTGTGACCTGGATCCAAAGACGATCTAGCAGTCTCATTTTCCACACACTTCCCTCACTTAAAAAGAGACACATTAGGAAAAGATGCAAAAGGTATACCCATATTTTCACAAACTAGCATTTTCCTTGGCTCAGACATCTCCAGTAAATTGAAACGGTATAGACCTGTGTATACGTAACTGAACAACTGAATAACGAGGAGAAAATGCAATGACTGCTATGTTCCCAAATACATGCTTTCTCATGGGCACCTACTTCACAGTTTCACTAGCAGATTCAAGGAATTAACTCAGATGCTGGTGAACTACAACAGACAGCAGACCACAGTATGCACAAATGTTTCCTCTTGAAAGGATTTTAAGCTCCATCCCTTAAATTAAATTATTTCTAAGGACAGTCCAGTCTCAGCGTTTACCCACCGTAAAGCTAAGTTACTGTTGTTCAGTTGCTAAGTCATGTCCAAGTCTTTGGAATCCCATGAACTACAGCCCACCAGGCTTCCCTGTCCTTCACTATCTCCTGGAGTTTGCTCAAACTCATGTCCAAGGCTAAGTTATGAGAAGGGAAAACCTCTTAAACTTCCCAGGAGAGATTAAGCAAAGGGTTTTTGAGGAGAGGCAGTATACTTCAAGGGTTATGTGTGTGGGCTCTAAAGCCATACTACCAAACTGAGGTCCTGGCTCTGCCACTCTCTAGCCCCATTGATATCAGGTACGTCATTGAATAGCTCTGGGCCTCAGTTTTCTTATCCGTACAATGGGGTTAATAGTAACTCCCTCAGGGGTTGTTGTGAATAGGTATTAAATTATTACAGCTAAAAGCATTTAGATTAATTTACACAATCTATGCAGCTGCCTTAAGGAGTAGTTCTTATTATTGCTCTTCTTTCTTTTTTTTTGCACATTTTAAGCTTTATTTTTTTCTTTTTATTATTGATTCATAGGAGTTCTAATTCTGGATCTGAGTCCTTTGTTAGAGATATTTATTAGGAATATTTTCTCCCAGTCTATGGCTTGCCTTTTCATTTAACTGTCTTTTTTTTTTTAAGGTCTTTTTTTATCAAAGTATAGTTGATTTACTATGTTGTATATGTACTATGTATTTACTATGTTGTGATTTACTATGTTGAGATTTACTATGTTGATTTCTTATGTTGTATTAGTTTCTGGTATACAGCTAAGTGATTCAGATATATACAAGTATATATAATTCCAAGCTCCTAATTTATCCCTCCTCCCTCTTAACTGTCTTTTAATAAGCAGAAACTTTTAATTTTGATAAAGTCCAACTTATCCATTTTTCTTTCTTTTAAAGTTAGTGCTTTGGGGTCTCATGAAAGAACTCCTTGCCTGCCCCAAAGTTATGAATATATTCTCCAATGTTTTCTTCTAGAAGCCTCACAGTTTCAGCTTTCCCAGTTAGGTCCATGATCCACCTTGATTCCTGGGGGGAAGGGGGTGAACTTGGTAATAGCCAGCTAGGAGAGACGCACAGAACGAGGTATGTAGGAAGGCACAGTGAGCTCCCATGCCTTCTCTGAGCGTGCCACTCTCCCCATATACCCATGTCTCTATGTGTCACTGACGCAGGTCTGCTCTTTTCTCTACAAATGAGAAAACTAAAACTCACAGAGAATGAGCAGTTTGCTCGAAAGTCCCACAGCCAGCAAGGATAACCCAGATTTTGAATCCAGGCCTACAAATGTTTCATCATTGTTTATATTGCCTCCCAAGTCAGCAGTTCAAAAACATACAACACAGAGATGGAGAAAACAAACGTGGTTACCAGGTGATGGGGGCGGGGGGTGGTGCGGGGAGGGTAAATTGGGAGGTTGGGATTGACATGTATACACTACTATGTATAAAATAGATAACTAATAAGAACCTATTGTATAACACAGGGAACTCTATTCAATATTCTATAATGACCTATATGGGAAAAGAATCTAAAAAAGAATATGTGTGTGTGTGTAACTGACTCACTTTGCTGTATACCTGAAACCAACACAACATTGTAAACCAAATATACTCCAATAAAAATTTTTCAAAATAAACAGACAACATAGATCCTTTTGTTGTTATTGTTCGTTCACGCATTCATGTCTTCAGTCACTGGAGAGCTTAGTGTGTGCCAGGCTCTGTCCCCAGTGTTGGGGATCTAGCCATGACCTAGGCAAACCAGAAGCAAACTGTCTTCATGAAGCCTACCTGCTGATAAGGGAGGCAGACAAGCAAGCAAAGATCAACCCATCATGTAACAAAACAGACAGCAGTCAGTGCCCTAAAGAAAATAAGAAAGTGATGGAGACTAGAGAGTCTCAGGGCTGAGATGGGCTCCTTTAGGTAGAAGAGTCAGAGAATATTTCCCTGAAGAGAGACAGTTCAGTGAGGGGTGTTCCAGGCAAGATCTGGAGAAAGAATGGAAACAGGGTGAACTGTAATTAACACGTCATGAGACAGGAATAAGACTGGCCTGTTGGAGGTGTGAAAAGGCTCCTGCCTTGAGCTGGTCTGGAGAGGGAAGGTGTAAAAGAGCTTCTCAAAGAAAAGGGAAATGAATGAAGTAAGGAAACGAGGTAGCACTGCCAAATCCACTTGAGTGCTGTGTTCATAAAACCAAGACCAGTCAGGGGCTGTGTGTTTTCACTCAGTCACTTTCTGAGATCTGGTGCTTGGATGCAGACATGAACAGCTGAGTGAGGCCTATCAGATCCTGGGGTCTGCCAGGTGCAGGCAGCAGAAGGGTGGAGAGGCAGCAGAGTTGAGCTGGGTCACAGACTCACATTGGTGAGGTGGAAGGCAAGGCCAGGGAGCATCACAGACAAGTGGAAAGAGGTAGAGACGATGGCCTGCGGAACCTGGAGAGGTCAAAGAACGGTTGGAATCAGGGTTCCAAAGGGAGCGAGCTGGAAGTGAAGAAGTGGCAGTCACAGTGAAATGCCAGAAACCAACATTTTTAAGTGGGGACAGGTTCTAGTAATGGCAAACACCAGTGTTACTGAGCGGGTGTCTGAGAGGGGAAAAAGGATTGTTGAAAGTAAGGAAGTTTAAGGATCCGAGAAGCCAGAATAATACTTGGATCACCTCTACTGATGGTCTCAACCCTTCACATACTAGAATGACTGGGAGCTCTTAAAAACTACACAGACCTCCAACCCCCAAAGATTCCAGTTCAATCGACTGGGAGGAGGGGGAGTGGTGCCTGCGCTTTTTTTTTAAGCTTCTTGAATAATTTTAGAGTACAGTCAGCACTGGGGCTGACTGATCTAAGTGGTCCATCCACCAAGAGTGAGGACAGATGAGGGTGGAAGTGAGCCGGCAGGGGTTGAAGCATCACTGGATGAGGGGGTGACGGCAGGTTGGTGGAGGACTACAAGGCAGAGGTTTCTGGAGATTCAAGGGCCCATCTTTCAAATAGGTCTGGGAGTGTCCATGAGGAGCAAAGCAGACACCAATCCCATAATCAGGTCCTGGGACACCTGAGGGGTGTCCCCTCATTCCCAAGAGTGAGTCAGGTATCCAAGCAAAAAGGTGATAGGACATTCAGAGAAGAGGCTGAGGACATAGGAGACGGTTTGGGAGTCAGGAGGATGGGAGTCAAATAAGAAGATGTACAAAGATGTGTAAGGAAGGGGCCCTGGGAGTCTTACATTGAAGTAATGACCAGGGAAGGCATGATGGATTAGTACCAACGCCTTTCAAGGAAGATGGGTAATCGATTCTAATTAGAACCTCTCTTTTGCATTTTCTTTAGACTCTCAGGCAGTGAATTCATTTCCTCAGTTCAGTTCAGTCGCTCAGTCATGTCCAACTCTTTGCAACCCCATGAATCGCAGCACTCCAGGCCTCCCTGTCCATCACCATCTCTCGGAGATCACCCAGACTCACGTCCATCGAGTCCGTGATGCCATCCAGCCATCTCATCCTCGGTCGTCCCCTTCTCCTCCTGCCCCCAATCCCTCCCAGCATCAGGGTCTTTTCCAATCAGTCAACTCTTCGCATGAGGTGGCCAAAGTACTGGAGTTTCAGCTTTAGCATCATTCCTTCCAAAGAAATCCCAGGGCTGATCTCCTTCAGAATGGACTGGTTGGATCTCCTTGCAGTCCAAGGGACTCTTCCTGACCTGCATACAGATTTCTCAAGAGGCAGATTAGGTGATCTGGTATTCCCATCTCTTTCAGAATTTTCCACAGTTTATTGTGATCCACACAGTCAAAGGCTTTGGCATAGTCAATAAAGCAGAAATAGATGTTTTTCGGGAACTCTGTTGCTTTTTCATTTCCTAGGGCTGCCATAACAAATTACCACAAATAACAGAACCTTATTCTCCCATAGGGAGCTGGAAGTCGAAAATCAGCAGAACCATGCTCCCTCTGAAGGCCCCACCGGGGGGATCCTTCCTGCCTCGTCCTTGCTTCTGATGACTCCAAGCAATCCTTGGCATCCCTTGGCTTACGGCTGCATCACCCCAATGTTTGACTCCATCTTTACATGACTGTCTTCCCTCTGTGTGTGTCCAAGTTCTTCCTACTTAAAAAGACATCAGTCACTGGGGAATTTGCCTGTGGTTCTGTGGTTAGGCTAGGTGCTTTCACTGCCAAGAGCCCAGGTTCAATCCCCAGTTGGAAAACAAGCCACACAGCAGGGCCAAAAAGAAAGAAAAATTATTTCTAAATAAATTAAAAGATACTAGTCACTGGATTAGAGTCCACTGTAATCAGTATGGGCTTCCTAGGTGGCGCTAGTGGTAAAGAACCTGCCTGCCAGTACAAGATACATAAGAGATGAGGGTTCAATCCCTGGGTAAGGAAGATCCCCTGGAGGAGGGCACAGCAACCCACTCCAGTATTCTTCCCTGGAGAATTCCATGGACATAGGAGCCTGGCGGGCTATAGTCCATGAAGTCACAAAGAGTCAGACAGGACTGAAGCAACTTAGCACACATGCACTAATCCAGTATGACCTCATCTTGATTATATCTATATCTAGAAGATTATATCTATGACAGACTTTATTTTCTTGGGCTCCAAATCACTGCAGACGGTGACTGCAGCCATGAAATTAAAAGATGCTTGCTCCTTGGAAGAAAAGCTTTGACAAATCTAGACAGCCTATTAAAAAACAGAAACATTACTTTGCCAGCAAAGGTCCATCTAGTCAACGTTATGGTTTTTCCGGTAGTTATGTATGGATGTGAGAGCTGGACTATAAGGAAAGCTGAGCACCAAAGAATTGATGCTTTTGAACTGTGGTGCTGGAGAAGACATTTGAGAGTCCCTTGGACTGAAAGAGGATCAAACCAGTCAATCCTAAAGGAAATCAGTTCTGAATATTCATCTATATTCACTGATGCTGAAGCTGAAGCTCCAATACTTTGGCCACCTTATGCGAAAAACTGACTCATTGGAAAAGACCCTGATGCTGGGAAAGGTTGAAGGTGGGAGGAGAAAGGAAAGACAGAAGATGAGATGGTTGAATGGCATCACCGACTCAATGAACATGAGTTTAAGCAAGCTCCAGGAGCTGGTGATGGACAGGGAAGCCTGGCGTGCTGCAGTTCACGGTGTCACAAAGAGTCAGGCACAACTGAGCGACTGAACTGAACTGATGAAGACTCTATTTCCATTTAAGGTCTAGGGTTTCAACATGCCTTTTGGAGAGAGGAGAAGGACACAGTTCAACCCATAAGAGGCAAACCATGAAGGTGATGTTACAGCCGGAATAGTGTTCTTATCCAAAGAGCACAGGCTCTTGGGGCTTCTATTATATTCACTGCTCGCCTATCATCACCTAAAAGGGTCAGCTTCAGGCCTTCTTTATAAACCTCAGGGTCAGAACAGGGGAATGGGCAGCCTCACCAAGCACACATCCAGCTCGATAGACCCTCCTTAACCCTGCCTTAGTGTGAAAACTAAGGCAATTCGGGGAAAACCCATCCTCCTAGTGGATAAACAATTCAGTTTTGTGTTCATGGCAGGTCAGCAGTATCTTTGAATATACATAGAGCATATATTTGATGAGAAGCTACAAAGTGACAAGATAATGAAAGCCTCAAAGACTTCCACTACCTCACTATTAGCAGCAAGCAGTGAAGGAGCAATAAAGATGAGGAAAATAACCTGCGTTGTGCTAAGAACCCAAATTTAGTTGAAAAAGTAATGTACTCCATCAGTCAATGATCAAGGATTAAGTGCCTCTTATTGTAACAATGACACAAGGGGAAAAAAATGCACGGCGCAGCTCTGCAAAGACCCTATCCATCCACCAACTGGGAATGTGAAGAAACTAGAGCCACGTTTTAAAGTCAGTGTTAGTTAACTGTTAACTTGTATGGTGCAGATAGACTCAGTAACACAGAAACCCAAAAATAGGAGGGATTAATGATTCCAGGATTACTCAAATGGGGCTTTCTGGAGTTTGGTAAGTATTTCTTTGGA
The DNA here is from genome assembly GCA_006410635.1 of Cephalophus harveyi. Lineage (NCBI taxonomy): Eukaryota > Metazoa > Chordata > Mammalia > Artiodactyla > Bovidae > Cephalophus > Cephalophus harveyi. Next base: position 494,116 of record SJYT01032241.1, on the reverse strand, counting down.
GGCTGTTCTGTGTACCCCAGTCACCAGGCCAGACCCTAAGCCCCCAATTCTCACTCCATGAGATGATCAATGTTTCTCTTTCACAGGCAAGAAAACCAAGGTTCCCAGACATGTCATGACTCACCCAAGGTCAGACAGCTTGTAACTTTCAAGTCAGGAGTTGACCAAATCTTTTATCTTCAAGTCCATGGCTTTTTCTACAACACCCTGAAGAATGAATAGGGTTGGATAGGTACAGGGAAAAAAGGAGAGGGTTGTATGTGTCGGAAATAGGATTAATATTTTATTATTACATTTAGCTAATTGGCTCTTTGAGAGCCAGCCCATATCCCCAGATGAGATGCTGCAGTCAGTCCTCCAGCACTTAAAATATCTGGGTCAGTGAGAAGAGGATCATGAGGTCTCCTTGTGCTTATTTTTAACTTAAAAATATAACCTTTAAAGAAAAGGACAGGATAAAAAATGAATAAAAAATAATAAGAAATGTTACAAGCTCAAGCCAAAAGGGAACTATTCAACAGATTATTGAATATTTATTCAATAGGTTATTGACGCTGACTTGCAGGGAGGGGTCCATGGTGGGTCACAATGGTCCCTGGCCCCATGAGAACTGAGAAGGGTGCCCTGGAATCTACATCAGAAAGTGGACTTGAGACTGGAGCAGAAACTAATAGCAGGAGGCATGCAGTTGTGGGTGTCACTTCCCCATGCCTGCTCTCCCTTCAAAAAGACACTACCCTTGACCTTTCTTCAGAGAAGAAAGGGAGAGAGAAACTCAGTGGACCTGGTTCCTAGCTTCTACCACTGGCTTTTGCAGTTTCAGAACAAAAGGAAAAGAAGGGGAATGTTTTAAACTATCACCTTATGTTACAAAAGTGGCTCCAATTGATATGTGAATGCTGGTCTTATGAGAAAGATATTCTGAATGCTGCTTTGTGTTTTTTGAGACAAATCAGTGAAAATATAACATCCTTTGCACAGCTGTCCCTTCAATTCAAAGAAACCAGGAATGAGGAAGCTCTAAGTGCCACAGACTCTGTTTCCCAGGACCTCAGAGTGAGAGGTTTCTGCAAAGCATCCCACCGTGTCATGTGTCGAAAGGAGCACCTAAAAACAGTTTCCCTCAGGTCTGCGATACAGTGGTCACTTTTCACCCCTGTTTCCCATGCAGGGGAAAGAGTATCAGAGACAGGTTCTGAGTCTAAGGAATTTACTCCCAGGCTGGGTCTCTAATCCCCTAAATGCTGAACATCACTGAAAGATAACACTACCACATACAATGCAACAAGTGCACACATGCTCAGTCATGTCCAGCTCTTTGCTATCCCTTGGACTGTAGCCCACCAGGCTCCTCTGTCCATGGGATTTTCCAGGCAAGAATACCAGAGTGGGTAGCCATGCCCTCCTCTAGGGGATCTTCCCAATGTAGGGATCGAATCCACAACGCTTGTGCCTCTGGCATTGGCAGGTGGATTCTTTACCCCGAGCCACCTGGCAACAAGGCAACTATGCAAATCCTTGGCTACCTGAGAGCCGAACTGTGTGCCATGGGAGGTACCGGGGGCAAGGTCAATATAAGCTGGTTTCACTGAGCAAACAAGACTTCAGCTGAGCTCAGAATGGGCACAACTTGCACTGAAGGGAATGACAGTTTCTTGGAGTGAAAAGATGTGTTTCTTCGGGCACTGTGTGTGCACCACAGACGCAACAGTGAGCAAGGTGCATCCTGGCCCCTGCTTTCACACAGCTGCAGTCTCCAGCGATTGGTTTCCTTAGAGTCCAGGGTACTGGATAGCGACAAAAGTTGACATTGATTTAGGGACTATGATACGCCAGGCACTATGCTAAGTGCTCCACAAATATAATCTCACTTGCTCCTCACTGCAACTCAGAGATAAGTGGAGTTTCTATTATCACCGTTTTATGAATTGGAGACTAAGGCACACTCAGATAATTCGTGGTGAAGCCAAAACTCAAATCTAGGGTTGCCTGACTCATGGGCCATTCCCTTCCCACTATACCTCATGGGAAATGAGGTCAGGGGAGGGTGGATGGTGGAGTGCTTGGAAGCCCGGTGATGCAGTCCATATTTGCTATGAAGGAGATAAGTTATTTGTTATCAGTGTATCTTCCTGCTGTTGCCTTACCTGCTCTAAGTCAGATTCCCAACGGACACACCAAAATTCAGATGACCCTCCAGACAAGACGTGCTCTCTCCCTCCAGATGTCCATCAGCTTTCTGGCCATAGTGAACTGCAATGACCTTTGAGTCCTAATTTTTCTCTCTCCGTTAAATCCTAAACCTACAGGAAACCATAAGAAACCAGTCCTCATGGTTTTTCTCATCTGGCCCCTATATTGGCCTTTTGAAGTTATCCCAAGATTCAAAAGAACCCTCAAAGCTATCCAGAGACTGGCTTTTTAGGTGACATTTTATCACTCAAAACATATAAAGGAGAGGAGATGCTTGCAAATTTCTCCTTAGCTTTTACTTTCTCATCTTCCCAGGGAAGAAAGAGGGATGAGAGAAGATATATCTGCATTCTCTCCACCTCCCGAGAGGATGCGGGATTGTTCCCAGCCCTCAGTCCTTTCCTTTGCTCTGAACTGAGAAATACTGCTCCCCAAGGAGGCCAACCAGGATCAGGCAAGGCAAGATGAAGGTCAACCCACCCAGTGGACAGAAAACTAGAAACGCTACAATAAAAGCAGAGGTTCTTAAGTTCATATAGATAACATCTGCTTATCAACTATAAACCACTTCCAGGGACCTCCCTAGTGGTCCAGTGGTTAAGAATCCATCTTGCAATGCAGGAGATGCAGGTTTGATCCCGGGTCAAGGAACTAAGATCCCACATGCTGCAGAGCAACTGAGCCCATGCACGCACCACTATTGAGCCTGCACACACTAGAACCAAGTTGCCCCAGAACCATCATGCCACAGCTAGAGAGCCCACATGTCGAAACTAGAGAGTTCATGGACCACAAAGAAGATTCTGCATACTGTGGCTAAGACCTGAAACAGTCAAATAGATAAATATTTTAAAATAAATAAACAAACACTCCCAGAAAAAGGCCTTCATTTGAATCTCTCACAATAGCTAGGAAGGTTTTAATGCTGACATTACCTTTTTTCCCCCACTTGAGGAAACCGGGATACGTTATAAAGAAATAAGTCCCTAAGATCAGGGAGGTAAATATTCAGCCATGCCCTCTGAACTCAGTCTGTGCTCTGTCCTTTCTGGCATATTCACTCAGGAACCCTGATTTGGTTCCTGAGTGACAAAATGCCAGATAGGGACAGGAAAGCTTAATGGTCAGTCTCCATGTTGTCATCCTCCCAGATTAGAAAGATTTACCCAATGGTTTTAATTTCATTTTATAATCTATGACTCTCCCCTCCAACAATATGTCTTTCTCTTATACTAGTTGGTTTGGTCCTGGCCAACCTTTAGAATACGAAGTTCCATATACTCACAATTTCTGTGGAAGGAAGTGCTATTTTTACTTCGCCCTAAAACTATTTCTTTAAAATGATAAAGTTGTCCCTAGTTCTTGTGCTCTGGGATTTCATAAGTTCATATTTTTATCCTATGATTTTCATTATTTTATAAATTTCAATTATATTCCCCTCTCAGCCTGGGTCTTCCCAGAATGAAAAGCCCTAATTCTTTTATCATCCCTCACAAAGGACTCTCTTGACCCTTTGGATCAATTTAGGTGTCCTCTGGATCCTGTCTGGCTCTGTATGTCTTTGAGGTATATCAGATCATTGGGCCCTCATCACTTTGTCCATTGTTCTGTATAAAAGAGCACAATGGCTTCAGATAAAATCAAATGTTGAAATATTTGAGAGATACTCTTTAAAAATCAAGCAATTCTTCCAACTGTATAGCATGGGGAACTATATTCAATACCCTGTGATAAATCATAATGGAAAAGAATATGAAAAAGAATGTGTGCATATGTATATGTGTATGTATATATACACGTGTGTATGTATAACTGAGTCACTTTGCTGTACAGTAGTAATTAACACATTATAATTCAAAAATACCTCAATAAAAAATTTTTAAAAATCAAGCAATTCGTTTGCTTCAAGTCAGCCCAAGATTTGTGCTAAGTCACTTCAGACATGTCCAACTCTGTGCAATCCTACGGGCTGCAGCCTGCCAGGCTCCTCTATACATGGGATTTTCCAGGCAAGAATACTGGAGTGGGTTGCCATGCCCTCCTCCAGGGGTTCCTCCAGACCCAGGGATCGAACCCAAGTCTCTTACTTCTCCTGCATTGGCAGGCAGGTTCTTTACCACTAGTGCCACCTGGGAAGCCCCAGCCCAATACAGGCTGAAAAAATATAAATTTTGCTTCAAGCCTGAAATGAATTTGAACACATTGCTACTCGGGAACCTTGTAATCTATTATGTAATTGACAACTTGCAAAACACTTTCATATACATTATCTTACTTGACCCGCACGTGAACTACACACCATGCACAGTAGGAAAATATATATATTTATTATCCTCATTTTTTTACATGAGAAAAGGAAAAAGATTAGTCTAGCCTCTAGTCAAACAGCTGGAACTGGAGTCCTAGACACAAGCCCTCCATCAAGAGAATGGTGTTTTATCCACCGTGCAATACAGCCTTCCTTATAAACATTTGTGATTTATATTAATGCACCAAACTACCTCTAAGTCTATGTTAGTGGTCAAAGCATAGTCACAAAATAGTCTATAATTCTATTGAAAGGAAAGATTTTTAAGGTCAATCTAAAATTCTTCCTTTCTCTCTCTTCCCTGGTAGCTCCCCTGGTAGCTCAGTTGGAAAAGAATCAGCCAGCAATGCAGCAGATCCCAGTTCAATTCCTGGGTCGGGAAGACCTGCTGGAGAAGGGATAGGCTACCCACTCCAGCATTCTCGGGCTTCCCTGGTGGCTCAGCTGGTAAAGAATCCACCTGCAATGCGGGAAACCTGAGTTCAATCCCTGGGTTGGGAAGATCCCCTGGAGAAGGGAAAGGCTACCTACTCCAGTATTGTGGCCTGGAGAATTCCATGGACTGTATAGTTCATGGAGTCGCAAAGAGTTGGATACAACTGAGTGACTTTCACAAACTCCCTTCCCTTCTTTCTCTACAAGCTCTACAGGCACAGTCTCAGCAACACCGCAGGCATCATGGTCACCTCCAGGCAAATGACTTCCAAATCTATATCCCTCTGAGCACCAGAAAAGTATAAAACTGCATACCTGACATCTTTTGGTTGTCTGAATATGCAGAAAAGTTTATCTTCTGTCCCAGTCACATTGGCCTCCACTGCCAAAACCCAGTTCTTTTTAAATATATTTTCTATTGAAGGATAATTGTTTTACAGAATTTTGTTGCTTTCTGTCAAACCTCAACATGAATCAACCATAGGTATACATATATCCCCTCTCTTTTGAACATCCCTTCCATCTCCCTCCCCATTCCACCCCTCTGGGATGATCCAGAGCCCCTGTATGAGTTTCCTGAGCTATACAGCAAATTCTCTCTGGCTATCTATTTTACATATGGTAATGTAAGTTTCCATGTTACTCTTTCCATACATCTCACCCTCTCCTCCCCTCTCCCCATGTCCATAACTCTATTCTCTATGTCTGTTTCTCAATTGCTGCTTTATAAATAAATTCTTCAGGACCATTTTTCTAGAATCCGTATATATGCATTAGAATACAGTATTTATTTTTCTCTTTCTGACTCACTTCACTCTGTATAATAGGTTCTAGATTCATCCACCTCATTAGAACTGACTCAAATGCATTCCTTTTTTTGGCTGAGTAATAATTCTATTGTGTATATGTACCACAACTTCTTTATCCATTCATCTGTCAATGGATGTCAATGGATGTCAGCGGATGTCAATCTAGGCTGCTTCCATGTTCTAGCTATTGTAAATAGTGCTGCAATGAACAATGGGATACATGTGCCTTTTTCAATTTTGATTTCCTCAGGGTATATGCGTAGGAGTGGGATTGCTAGGTCATATGGTGGTCTTATTCCTAGATTTTTAAGGGATCTCCAAACCGTCTTCCATAGTGGCTGTATCAATTTACATTCCCACAAACAGTGCAAGAGCGTTCCCTCTTCTCTGCACCCTCTCCAGCATTTACTGTTTGTAGACTTTCTGATGATGGCCATTCTGATTGGCATGAGGTGATATCTCTTTGTAGTTTTGATTTACATTTCTCTAATAATGAGTGATATTGAGCATCTTTTCATGTGTTTGTTAGCCATCTGTATGTCTTCCTAGGAGAAGTGTCTGTTTAGGTCTTTTTCCCAGTTTTTGACTGTGTTGTTTTTCGGGTATTGAGTTGTACGAGCTGCTTGTATATTTTGGAAATTAATTCTCTGTCAGTTGTTTCATTTGCTATTATTTTCTCCCATTCTGACGGTTGTCTTCTCACCTTGCTTGTAGTTTCCCTTGCTGTGAAAAAGCTTTTAGGTTTAATCAGGTCCCACTTGTTTCCTTTTGTTTTTATTTCTGTTACTCTAGGAGGTGGGTCATAGAGGATCTTGCTTTATGTCTAATGATCTGCCTATGTTTTCCTCTAAGAGTTTTATAATTTCCGGTCTTACATTTAGGTCTTTAATCCATTTTGAGTTTATTTCTGTGTATGGTGTTAGGAAGTGGTCTAATTTCATTCTTTTATATATAGTTGTCCAGTTTTCCCAGCACCATTTATCGAAGAGGCTGTCTTTGCCCCATTGTATATTCTTGCCTCCTTTGTCAAAAATAAGGTGCCTACAGGTGTATGGGTTTATTTCTGGGCTTTCTATCTTGTTCCATTGGTCTACATTTCTGTTTTTGTGCCAGTACCAAACTGTCTTGATGACTGTAGCTTTGTAGTATAATCTGAAGTTAGGAAAGTTGATTCCTCCAGCTCCATTCTTCCTTCTCAAGACTGCTTTGGCTATCCTGGGCGTTTTGTGTTTCCATATGAATTGTGAAATTTTTTTGTTCTAGTTCTGTGAAAAATGCTACTGGTAATTTGGTAGGGACTGCATTGAATTTGTAGGTTACATTTGGTAGTATAGTCATTTTCACAATATTGATTCTTCCTACCCAGGAACATGGAATATCTCTCCATCTGTTTATGCTGCCTTCGATTTCTTTCATTAGTGTCATAATTTTCTGTGTACAGTTCTTTTGTCTCCTTAGGTAAGTTTATTCCTTAATATTTAATTCTTTTTATTGCAATGATAAATGGGATTGATTCCTTAATTTCTCTTTCTGATTTTTCATTGTTAGTATATAGAAGTGCAAGTGATTTCTGTGTATTGATTTTCCTGCAACTTTGCTAAATTCACTGATTAGCTCTAGTAATTTTCTGATACTATCTTTAGGGTTTTCTATGTACAGTATCACATCATCTGCAAACATTGAGAGCTTTACTTCTTTTCTGATCTGGATTCCTTTTATTTCTTTTTCTTCTCTGATCGCTGTAGCTAGGACTTACAGAACTATGTTGAATACTAGTGGTGAAAGTGGACACCCTTGTCTTGTTCCTAATCTTAGGGGGAATGCTTTCACTTTTTCACCATTGAGAATAATGTTTGCTGTAGCCTTATCATATATGGCCTTTACTATGTTGAGGTAGGTTCCTTCTATGCCCATTTTTTGAAGAGTTTTAATCATAAATTGGTGCTGAATTTGTCAAAGGCTTTTTCTGCATCTATTGAGATTGTCACATAGTTTTTATCTTTCAATTTGTTAATATGGTGTACCACATTGATTGATTTGTGTATATTGAAGAATCCTTGCATCCCTGGAATAAACCCACCTTGATCACGGAGTATGAGCTTTTTGATGTGTTGCTGAATTCTATTTGGTAAAATTTTGTTGAGGATTTTATATCTATGTTCATCAGCGATATTGGCCTGTAGTTTTCTTTTTGTGTGTTGTCTTTGTCTGCTTTTGGTATCAGGGTGAGGGTGGCCTTGTAGAATGAGTTTGGAAGTGTTCCTTCCTCTGCAAATTTTTGGAAGAGTTTTAGAAGGATAGGCATTAGCTCTTCTCTAAATGTTTGATAGAATTCTCCTGTGAACCCATCCAATCCTGGGCTTTTATTTTTGGGGAGGTTTTTGATCACAGCTTCAATTTCAGTGCTTGTAATTGGGTTGTTCATAATTTCTATTTCTTCCTGGTTCAGCCTTGGAAGATTGGACTTTTTTAAGAATCCATCTGTTTCTTCCAGGTTATCCATTTTATTGTCATATAGTTATTCATAATAGTCTCTTATAATCCTTTGAATGTCTTCATTGTCTGTTGTAACCTCTCCTTTTTTATTTCTAATTTTGTTGACTTGATTCTTCTTTTCTTGATGAGTCTGGCTAAAGGTTTGTCAATTTTGTTTACCTTCTCAAAGAATGAGTTTTTCGTTTTATTATTTATTTTGGGGGGCTCCAAAATCACTGCAGAAGGTGATTGCAGACATGAAATTAAAAGACACTTACTCCTTGGGAGAAAAGTTATGACCAACCTAGATAGCATATTCAAAAGCAGAGACATTACTTTGCCAACTAAGATCCTTCTAGTCAAGGCTATGGTTTTTCCTGTGGTCATGTATGGATGTGAAAGTTGGACTGTGAAGAAGGCTAAGCGCCGAAGAATTGATGCTTTTGAACTGTGGTGTTGGAGAAGACTCTTGAGAGTCCCTTGGACTGCAAGGAGATCCAACCAATCCATTCTGAAGGAGATCAGCCCTGGGATTTCTTTGGAAGGAATGATGCTAAAGCTGAAACTCCAGTACTTTGGCCACCTTATGCGAAGAGTTGACTCATTGGAAAAGACTCTGAGGCTGGGAGGGATTGGGGGCAGGAGGAGAAGGGGACGACCGAGGATGAGATGGCTGGATGGCATCACTGACTCGATGGGCATGAGTCTGAGTGAACTCTAGTAGTTGGTGATGGACACAGAGGCCTGGCATGCTGCGATTCATGGGGTCACAAAGAGTCGGACACAACTGAGAGACTGAACTGAACTGAACTGAATCTTTACTATTGTTTCTTTCATTTCTTTCTGCTCAGATCTTTAAGATTTCTTTCCTTCTACTAATTTTGGGTGTTTTTTGTTCTTCTTTTTCCAGTTGTTTTAGGTATAAAGTTAGGTTGTCTATTCGATGCTTTTCTTGTTTCTCAAGGTAGGATTGTATTGCTATAATCTTCCCCCTTAGAACTGCTTTTGCTGCATCCCATAGGTTTTGAGTTGTCGTGTTTTCATAGTCATTTGTTTCTAGAAATTTTTTAATTTCCCTTTTGATTTCTTCAATAACCTGTTGGTTATTTAGAAACATGTTGTTTAATCTCCATGTGTTTGTGTTTCTTATAGTTTTTTTCTTGTAATTGATAGTCTCATAGTGTTGTGGTCAGAGAAGATGCTTGATATAATTTCAATTTTCTTAAATTTACTGAGGTTTGATTTGTGATGCGTCTTTAGGTCTCAAGTGGGTTTCTTGTAGAGAGCATATATATGGGTCTTGTTTTTGTATCCATTCAACAAGTTATGTGTCTTTTGGTTGGAGCATTTAATCCATTTACATTTAAAGTAATTATTGATACATATGTTCCTGTTGCCATTAATTGTTTGGGGTTGAATTTGTAGATCTTTTTCTTCTCTTGTATATCTTGACTATATACGTCCCTTTAACATTTGTTGTAAAGCTGGTTTGACACTACTGAATTCTCTTAACTTTTGCTTGTCTGAAAATCTTTTTATACCTTCATCAATTTTGAATGAGATCCTTCCTGGGTACAGTAATCTTGGTTGTAAGTTTTTCTCTTTCAGTACTTTAAATATATCCTGCCATTCCCTTCTGGCCTGCAGAGTTTCTGCTGAAAGATCAGCTGTTAAGCATATGGGGTTTCCCTTGTACGTTACTTGTTGCTTCTCCCTTGCGGCTTTTAATATTCTTTCTGCTTAGTCTTTGTTAGTTTGATTACTATGTGTCTTGGTGTGTTTCTCCTTGGGTTTATCCTGTATGGGACTCTTTGTACCTCTTAGACTTGATTATTTCCTTTTCCATGTTGGGGAAATTTTCAACTATAATCTCTTCAAAAATTTTCTCACACCCTTTCTTTTTCTCTTCTTCTTTTGGGACCCCTATCATTCAAATGTTGGTATGTTTGATACTGTCCCAGAGGTCTCTGAGACTATCCTCAGTTCTTTTCATTCTTTTTACTTTATTCTGCTCTTCAGAAGTTATTTCTACCATTTTATCTTCCAGCTCACTAATTCATTCTTCTGCTTCGGATATTCTATTGATTCCTTCTAGAGTATTTTTAATTTTAGTAACTGTGCTGTGTGTCCCTGTAAGTTTATTCTTTTATTCTTCTAGGTCTTTGTTAATTGATTCTTGCATTTTCTCCATTCTGTTGCAAGGTTTTTTATAATCTTTACTATCATTATTCTGAATTCTTTTTCAGGTAGTTTGCCTATTTCCTCTTCATTAATTTGGACTTCTGTGTTTCTAGTTTGTTCCTTCATTTGTGTTGTATTTCTCTGCCTTTTCATTATATATAATTTATTGTGTTTGAGCTATCCTTTTCCCAGGCTTCAAGGTTGAATTCTTTATTCCTTTTGGTTTCTGCCTGTTTGCCTATTTCCTCTTCATTAATTTGGACTTCCGTGTTTCTAGTTTGTTCCTTCATTTGTGTTGTATTTCTCTGCCTTTTCATTATATATAATTTATTGTGTTTGAGCTATCCTTTTCCCAGGCTTCAAGGTTGAATTCTTTATTCCTTTTGGTTTCTGCCTCCTAAGGTTGGTCCAGTGGTTTGTATAAGCTTGGTATAGGGTGAGACTTGTGCTGAGCTTTTTTATTTGTTTTTCCTGGGCAAGGCTGAATGAGGTGGTAATCCTGTCTGCTGATGATTAGGTTTGTAATTTTGTTTTCTTTGTTACTTAGTTGAGGCATCCTGCACAGGGTGCTACTGGTGGTTGGGTGATGCTGGGTCTTGTATTCAAGTGGTTTCCTTTGTGTGAGTTCTCACTATTTGATACTCCCTAGGGTTTAGTTCTTCACAGTCCAACTCTCATATCCATACATGACCACTGGAAAAACCATAGCCTTGACTAGATGGACCTTTGTTGACAAAGTAATGTCTCTGCTTTTTAATATGCTGTCTAGGTTTGTCATAACTTTGAAACTCCAATACTTTGGCCACCTCATGTGAAAAGTTGACTCATTGGAAAAGACCCTGATGTTTTGGGTTTGGGTAAACTTCGGAAGTTGGTGATGGACAGGGGAGGCCTGGCAAGCTGTGATTCACGGGTTTGCAAAGAGTCAGACACAACTGAGCAACTGAAATGAACTAACGGTTAGTTCTCTGGCAGTCTAGGGTCTTGGAGTCAGTGTTCCCACTCCAAAGGCTCAGGGCTTGATTTCTGGTCAGGAACGAAGATTCCATACGTGGTTTGTTATAGCATTAAGTGAGATTAAAACAAATACCTCAAAACAAGTAACCAAAGATGAACCCCAGACAAATGGCAGTTAAAAAATCAGGCAAATAATAATTAAAATAATGGAATATATACATATACATATATATCTATGAGCAAAGTCAAAACAGTCCAACAAAAATAAAGTACAATAGATTGACCTGGGGAACAAAGGAAATCAAAAATTATACTAACCAGTTAGGAACAAAACTAAAAGCACAAACTGGAAAACAAAATTAAAGCAAGGTGCCAAGTGGGGAATAAAGCAATGAAAACAAAACTAACAAATATGTTAAGAGGAAAGGAAAAAAAGAAAAGAAAGAAAGAATAGATATGCAAAGTTAAACAGAGGTAGATGAAGAAGATTTATATACATTAAAGATTAACTGCAAGGGGTGAAGAACAGTCTGAAAGGCAAAAAGGGAATAAATGTAGAAAAAATATAATAGGTTTTTAAAAATTAAAATTATAAAAAAGAGAAAAGAAAGAAAAAAAAAAGAAGAAGAAAGAAAAAGGGGGAAAAAAAGGAAAACTCCAGAAAACTGCAAAAGCCCAATGTAGAGGCAGAGGTTTATAACAACAATAAAAATTGTGACTGAATATACGCATATACACCCATAAGCAAAATCAAAACACTCCAACAAAAATAAAGTACAATAGATTAACCCAGCGAACAAAGGAAACCAAAATTATATCTACCAGAACAAAACTAATTAAAGCACAAACAGGAAAACAAAACTAAAGCAAGGTTCCAAGTAGGGAATAAAGAAATGAAAATAAAACTAACAAACATGTTGAGAGGAAAGGAAAGAAAGACAGATATGCAAAGTTAAATAGAGGCGGAAGAAGATTTATATACATTAAATATTAACTGCAAGGGGCAAATACCGTAGGAAAAGCAAACAAAGGAATAAATGTAGAAAAGATAATAATAGGTTTAAAAAATTAAAATTAAAAAAAGAAAAGAAAAAATAAATAAATAAAGGAAAACTCCACAGAACTGCAAAAGCCCAGCATAGAGGCAGAGGTTTGTAACAACAATAAAAAATGTGATCAAGAAAAAAAAAAGCTCAAAATCTTAATTAGATTTCACAGTGCCAATAAAATTGATAACTACAATGGAGGGGGAGAATCCAAAAGAAGTCACAGAACAAGTCAAAACGTAAGAATAATAAATGTTTTTCTTGAGTCGTTGCTGTCAGAGTCCTTTCCCTCGCTGGGAGTCACAGTCCACCTTACCGCCCTAGGATGCCCTCCAATACTGGGCTGATCTCTGGACCTGCTGTGGGAGCAGCTCAGATTCTAATCTGGTCCTACTCCTGTGTGTTCTTGCCTCCAGTGTCCACAGCTATCAGAACTACTGCGTTTTCTTTTGTAGGAGTTCTCAATGATCTTTTATATATTCCATAGACAGAGTCTGTCTAGTTGATCATGTGGATTTAATCTGCAGCTTATACAGCAGTGGGAAGGTTTTGGGGCCTTCTTGCTTAGCCACACTACCCCTGGGTTTCAACTGTGGTCTTATTTCCACCTATACGTGTGGGTCCTCCACTGAGGTTTGCTCCTGAGGCTGCCCTGGAGGACCTGGGTTTGCCCTGTGAGGGCCAGGTGTGGAGGTGGTGCAGCTGCCTGAGTGGCAGGGGTTCTGGCAGCACCAGGTGTTCAGGGGAGTTGGCGGCTAGGGCAGCAGGAAATATAGTGCTCTAGAAGGGCATGGCAACCAGCATTGGCCAATAGGCTCCGGTGTTCTTGCCTGGAGAACGTTCCCCACCACCACCACCGCCAACTCTCTGACGGAGAAGTCCGGCAGACCACAGTCTACAGGGTCGCACAAAGTCCGGACATGACAGAAGCAACCCTGCGCACACAGACACCACTTTCTTTGCCTGTGGCAGCTCTGCCCCAGTGAGAGGTGAGTGTGAAGGTGGTGCAGCTGCTTGGCTTGCGGGGACCCTGGCAGTGCCAAGTGTGAAGGGACACAGACTCCCTCCGCCGCATGAGTTATGGCCCTGTCAGAGTCTCTTTCTGAGACTCTTGTAGCTGGCAATCAGAAGGCCTCTTTGGGCAATCTTTCTCTGTAGCTCCACCTGTTCAGGCACTTAGAGGGCTCCCTTGCCTGGGGTCCTTCTCTGTTGTTCAGCACATCAGGCACATAGAGGGGCACCCCTGGCTGGGGCCCTACTCTGTAGTTCAGTAAATCAGGCCTTTGATGGGCCACCTCTCTATTGTTCAGCGGCCGGAAGCTGGTGTGTGGGGAGACAGAGGCTATGGTGATAGCTCCACCCCCTACATGTGACTCAGTAGTATCGCCTTGCTTCCATGGCTGCCTGGCTTTCCTCCACAGGCCTTTCCCACCACAGTCTCCTCCTTCTCATCCTCTTGATCCATCTCTCTGCAGTCAACAGCAACCCTTGACCTGGGATTGCTCCACAATCCCTAAACTCCAGCTCCCAGCCGCTGCACCTTCCAAAGAACTTGCATACCTGTCCAGGGTATGCATGGCTGCGGCAAGGACTGTCTGATTCTCATTCCATTTAGGCTGCCACAGGTCAGTTGTTTTACTCTCAGCCTTAAATATTTCTCCTCTGACTCAGACAATTGCCCTGATGTGGGGATCGGACGCCTGCTTCAGCTCCCCGCCCACCGAGGGCAGGTCCGGTCCTACTAACACTCCTGTTTCCCCCCCCCCCCGCCCCAGTGCTGTCTCCCCTCCCAGTTT
>SJYT01032241.1:369197-479778 GCA_006410635.1 Cephalophus harveyi | reverse complement strand
GTTCCCCCCCCCCCCCCCCGCCACAGTTATTTCGTCCTACCAAGTTTTGCGCGGTTCTATATATTCTTTTCTGCTGGTCAGGTACTGCTGGCTGTTCTCAACTGGTGTTCTGCATGTACTTCTGTGTCTGAAGGTATATTCCTGATGTATCCTTGGAGAGAGATGTACTCCATGTCCGCCTATTCCTCCGCCATCTTGCTCTCCCCAATTCTCACTTGATGTCCCTCCTCTCAAAAAACCTATCAGGAAACTAGGAGTCATCTCAACATTTCTCTCTTCCTCCTGCACAGCTCTCATCCTTTCCTTTCTCTCCTTCCCCATCACCACCGCCGTAGTGCAAGGTTACCATCCTATCTCATTGGGACTTTCACAGACTCCTAATTGATCTCCTCCTCTCCAGTCCTTCCTGCCCATTATAGACTATGCCATTCTGGTCATTCCATCCCTTCCCAACCCTTGCTTGGAACCCTTCAATGGAATCCCATTGCCTGTAGTTTAAGGCAAAACACCCAGAACTGACCCACCAGCACTGCCTAACCTGGTCCCCCCTGAAGCCTCATCCCACAACACTAGCCTTCATTTCTTAGGCTCCAGTACCACCAGCCTTTGTTCAACCCCTTTTACTCACCATGCTTTCTTTTGCCACCAGGTCCTAACATATTCTTGTCTTCCCTGATTTTTCTCATTACTGATTTATTTGGCTGCACCAGGTCTTAGTTGCAGTACTCACCAACCTCAACTTGCCGAGCTGGTCTTCAGCTTGGCACATGGAATCTTTAGTTGTAGCATGTGAGATCTAGTTCCCTGACCAGAGACTAAACTTAAGCCCCCTGCACTTGGAGCATGGAGTCTTAGCCACAAGATCATCAGGGAAGTCCCTGTCTCATTCTTTTCAATAACTGCTACCAGTCAATCCTAAAGTAAATCATCCCTGAATATCCATTAGAAGGACTGTTGCTGAAGCTCCAATAGTTTGGCCACCTCATTCGAAGAGCCGACTCACTGGAAAAGACCTTGATAGTGGGAAAGATTGAAGGGGAAAGAGAATGGAGCAGCAGAGGATGAAATGGTTAAATAGCATCACTGACTCAGTGGACATGAATGTGAGTAAATTCCAGGAGATAGTGAAGGACAGAGGAGCCTAGCATGCTACAGTCCATGAGGTCCCAAAGAGTTGACCATGGCTTAGCAATTGAACAAGTGCATAATGAGGATGTACATCATATACAAACATTTCCTTCCCTCACATGACCTGTATAAACAGTAAACATTTTGAAAAATCACTGGTTTTGATCCAGTTATACAATCTTAGAAGGCAAATAAGAGAAAGAAATAATAATGTGAATTTTTCTTAGTTTACTTAGTTTGGGTTTTAAATAAAAGTGATTTTGTGTAAATACTATTATTTTCCTTTACTTGCCAAAGAACAAATCTTTTGTTGTCTTTACCATAGTTCCAGCATCAGTTCTTCAGTGCTCAGCCTTCTTTACGGTCCAAAGAATTCCTAAAGGAATTCTGAATATTCATTGGAAGGACTGATGCTGAAGCTGAAGCTCCAATACTGTGGCCACCTGATGCTAAGAGCCAACTCATAGGAAAAGATCCTGATGCTGTGAAGGATTAACAGCAGGAGGAGAAGGGGGTGACAGAGGATGAGATGGTTGGATCGCATCACTGACTCGATGGACATGAGTTTGAGCAAACTCCAGGAGATAGTGAAGGTCAGGGAAACCTAGTGTACTGCAGTCCCTGCAGTTGCAAGGAGTCAGACGTGACTTAGTAACTGAAAAACAACAACAACCATAGCTCCAACAGAAAAGATAGCTCTCTATAGCCACGCAGACTGCAGAGGAAGGAGCAGGGACAAATACACGGGTGATATGCAGACAGGATTATCCCACAGCTAACAGCACAAATCCCACTTCTCTTGTCGAAAGAAGTGTGTGCAGGTGGACAGACCCACAGTTAGAGAGAAAAAGAAGAGGGAGCTGTGTGGGAGTGATTTCTTCAGCAGCCAGCCTACAAGGGGGAGCTGGGAAAAGTCTGTGAATATAGAATAAATGCTGTCACTTGGAGCTGCCCTGATTCTTTTTTCAGACTAACTAATGGCTCAGATGGTGGAACAACCAAACGATGACTAAAATGTGAGTCAAATGCTTTCAAATCAAATCATTCCAGTGAAGGAGGAACACAGACAAGCAGAGAACGGGTCATTAGGGGTTCTAACCAATACTTGTTAAACCTGAAGAAGCTCACTCTCCTTAATGACTGCCTCTTTCAATCTAAGTCATGTTGACGTCAGTGAGCTGGGGACAATCGATCTTTATTACTAATGACATCTACTGATCAGCTCGGAACAGTGGGAAAGGGAGCTGCCTGGGGGAGGGGGAGAGGTTGTACGCTCTTCTCAATCTTGATTTGTCTTCCTTCTCTCCTGGGGTCTATCCAGCATGTCTTTCAATTATCCCAAAGGGTATCAGAAAAATTCTAAAATTGGTATCTTGATATTTTTGAAAACTAACTTTCATTTAAATACAAAGTTAGCTCACGTTAAGAAGTGAGTGTGGGGAGAATGCAGGCAAAGAGAGGCTTGTCATTCAGTGGAACCACAGGGCATGCGGCCCCCAGAGACTAAAGCGGGCAGCAGGCATGCAGAGCTCTGGCTCTCGCGGCAGCTCCACGTGGGCCCACAACAGACGCATGGTGGTCCCTGATCTCATCCCCCTCCCCCTTCCTTCTGCTAATTTCTTGGTTTTAAATTCTTTCCCAAAATGTTCACTTTCTATCTCATAATGCAATTTTTCCAAAAGCTTTTTGGTGAGGAAACCCTGAGAAGATGGGTGTTTTTGAATGGTCTGGATATTTATCAGAAAACAAAGCCTCTTTCTGATTTTCTGTCTCTTGTGCTGAATTTCTTATTTTACATCTTTCAATCAATTTGTCTGTTTCATCTAGTTGTCAATTCACTGCTTGATTTAATGATCGTATCATACCTGCTTGTAAGCCTACTTCAACAGCATCTTATATGGTTTTCTGGGTTGTTTTTAACTTCTGATAAATGGTTAGAAAAAGAAAACAGGGACTTCCCTGGTGGTCCAGTGGCTAAGACTCTGAGCTCCCAGTGCAGGGGGCCCAGGTTCGATCCCTGGTCAGGGAGCTAGATCCCACATGCTACAACTAAGACCCAGAGCAGCCAAATAAATAAATTAAATTTAAAAAAAAAAAGAAAACAAAGCTTCTTACCACGTTTATTGGAAATGGAGCTCATCAAGAACAAGTAGAAGTACCTCCATTCCGGTGGTATCAGGTGTGTTTTTGCCCCCATCTTACTCCCCGCTCCTTTTGAGTGGAGATAAAGAGGATTGGAGAACAATATTTATAACCAAAAAAGAAAGGACCTCTCCCCACAGACCAGGACTCAGGCAGAGACAGGAGCATCCTTCAACCTAAGCTAGTCACTCTCTTACTCTCTGCTCTCTTCTCTGAATAAAGTCACTTAGATGTGAGGGTAATATATTCTTCTATTTTTTATCTTGGTAAAATATATACAATATGGAATTTGCCCTTTTAGCCATTTTTAAGTGTACAGTCAGTGGCATTAACTCTGTTTACACTGTTTTGCAGCCATCACCACTGTTCATCTCCAAAACTTTCTCCTCTTCCCAAACTGGAACTTTAGACCCATTAAACAGTAACTCCCCATTTCCTCCCCCACCCCAGGCCCTGGCAAGCACAATTCTACTTTCTGTTTCTAGGAGTTTGACATTTCTAGGTACTTCACATAAGTGGAATTAAACGGTATTTGGCCTCTTGGGACTAGCTTACTTCAATTTGCACAATGTTCTCAAGGTTCGTCCATGTTCTGAATGTGTCAGAATTTTCTTCTTTTTCAAGGTTGAATAGTATTTCATTGTATGTATACACATTGGTCTGTTGGTGAACATTTGGTTCCCAAGGTAACATATTCTTAACTTAATCCCACAACTTAAGACTTTCAGATCATTCAAATTCAGTTCAGTTCAAGGGTAACTCACTGTGCTAGGTGTGTGTGTGTGGTACAAAGGTGACTCAGCCATGGTACCTGCTCTCTAGGAACTTACGCAACCTTGGGAAAAGAAGAAAGAAAGAAGTAAAAGTAACTAGCAAGTGCTAATCACCTATTGGGTGCCAGTGCTTTGCCCAGTCACTACAGGTATTGCTCAGAATAACTTCGTGAGGTGGAGACTATAACAGCCACTTTTCAGGAAAAAATGAAAGCTTGAAGACCTTAAGTAACTACCTCCAACGTACTGAGACTGAGACTCAAACCCACCTCTTGAATTCAGAATCCTGTGTTCATTCCTTTAGACATGCCACTCCTGCTGGTATGAGGCAGAATGTGACACAGCCTGAGGGAGGTGCTATGGGAAAGTAGAGAAGAGATGGCCACACCTGAGGCAGAAAGCTCGTGGCAGAGGTAGGTCTCAGAGGCCAGGAAGGCTTATGCTTAACAAAGATAAGGGAGAAGAGAAACGGCTTGAGAAGAGGAAGGTGGAGGAGACAAGCAATCTCAGTGTTCACTGAGAGACCAATGCTGCTGTCCAATATGGGCTGGTAAGCAGAGAGAGGCAAAATCCTGGTCACGGTGAAATGCTCGCTCAAGGAGTCCAAACACCACCATGGAGACAATGGTGAGCCATTGCAGGCTTCTAAGACAACACACAATTGTAGCTGCACTTTGGGAAGGTCACCAAGGCAATAACATATAACAAGAATGGAGAGGGAAGGGGTAGATTAAAGGTAGGAAAGTTAGTTAGGACGTCACTGGAATTAGCAGAAACGACATGATTAGTCAGAATGGAAAAGGGGATGTGGTATGTAAGACTTCTTAGAGGTGGAGATGACAGAACTTGGCCCTGGATGCATTATGAATAGGTGATCATACATCTTGGGACACCTGTTCTCCTGGTGTAATTACTAATAGCACCCTTTCACTCTCAACTGTGTCCAAGTCTGGACAATAAAGTACATGATCACACTATCTAGGAATAAGAAAACAGAATAAAAGGTGACTCTAAAAGATCTTGAAACTGGATTAACAAGGAAGGTGGTAATATGGGGAAAAAAAACATGGAAGGGAAATCAGGTTTCTTTGGAAAGATGATGAGTTTGGATTTAGACATGCTGAGTTTGCTGAAGTGAAAATTTATTTAAGGGAGAGAAGCACCTTGCCTGTGGATTTACGCTGTGTGACATGAAGGAAGGCATCATTGACCTAAAAAGAAAATCCAAAAATATGTGGTCAGACTTGCAACTATGCATATTTCAACAAAGATTTGTTACTGGTTCAATTCTTAAAATAGCTAAAGTATTAAGATGTCTCCAACAAAATGTAATAGGGTTCATTAAATTAACTATCTAATGCAATATTAACTAAGTAACTGATCACCACAAACTCAAAGGAAAACAATAAGGATAATCTAACCTCTGAATTTTTCTGTCTAAACTATAATTTTTAACATTATCGATAAATAACATCAGGTTAAAAGTCTTCAGGCCTGCCCATACTCTACTGTAATATTTCTGAATATTCTAGCTTTTGAAAAGAACACAGCCACTGCCAGAAGGATCAATAATGTAATTTTTTTACAATTTTTTTCTTTTTATTTAAATTACCTGGTTTCCAGTGTAACTGAAATTACAGTCTCTCTGAAATCCTTTTTTAGAAGTACAAAGGTATAAAACATAAATTTAAAACCAGCCATAGTAATCAAGATTGTGACAGTGGTGAAAGAATAGACAAACAGGTCAATGGAACTATTACAGAACGCAAAAATAGACCCACACAAATACAGTCAGCTGATCTTTGACAAAGGAGCAAAAGCAATTCAATGGAGAAAGAATACTCTTAAAAGAAAAAGGTGCTAGAACAACTGAACATCCAATGCAAAAAAAATTAATCAAGACACTGTCCTTATATCTTTCACCAAATTAACTCACAGTAAATCTTACACATAAATGTAAAAAGCAAAACTAGAAAACTTCCAGAAGAAAACCAGAAAAAAAAATCTAAGGCACCTTATGCTTGGCAATCAGTTTTTTAATATAACATCAAAGCATAATCTAGGAAAATAAAAATTGGTAGGACTGCCCTGATGGTACAGTGGATAAGAACCTGCCTGCCTATGCAGGGGATTACAGGTTCAATCCCTAGTCTGGGGAGATTCCACATGCCGTGCAGCAGCTAAGCCTGTGGGCCACAGCTACTGAGCCCAAGCTCTAGAGTCCGTCAGCTCCAACGAGAGCTACTAGAGGCCATGCTCTAAAACAAGAGAAGCCACCACAGTGAGAAGTCCCTGCTCTCAACTCGAGAGCAGCTCCCCAACCCTCTACAACCAGAGAAAGTCCTCAAACAGCAACAAAGACCCAATAAATAAATAAAACGAATTCAGTTTTTAAAAACTGGTAAGTTGGACATCATTAAAACTAAAAACCGCTGTCTGCAAAAGACACTTCAAAGAATAAAAATATAAAACACAGCCTGAGAGAAAAGTATTTGCAAAATATATATCTGATAAAGAACTTTCATCTAAAATCCACGAAGAATTCTTAAACCTCAACAATAAAAAAACAAACAACCCCATTTAAGAATGTGCAAAAGGTCTAGGCAGACATTTTACTAAAGAAGACATACAGACAGTAAATGAGCCTATGAAAGATGTTCATCATATGTCGTTAGAGAACTAAAACAATAGTGAGATACTACGACACACCTGTTGGAATGTCTAAAATTCAAAACTAACAGCATCAAATGCTGATAACGATGTGAAGCAAAGGCAACTTTCATTCATTATTGGTGGGAATGCAAAATGATACAACTACTTTGGAAGATAGTTCAGCAGTTTCTTATAAAACTAAACATATTCTTACCATATGATCCAGTGATTGTGTTCCTAAGTATTTACCCAAATGAGTTGAAAACGCATATCTACACAAAAACCTACACAAGAGTGTTTATAGCAGCTTTGTTTATATTTGCCAAAACTTGAGAGCAACCAAGATGTCCCTCTGAAGGAGAATGGGCAAACAAGTTGTAGTATATCCATACCACGTAATATTATTCAATGATAAAAAGAAATGAGCTATCAAGTCATGAAAAGACATGGAGGAAACTTACAAGATAAAAGATCAACTTACAAAAATTATTAATATTTCTCTATATCAAAAATAATCAACTGGAAAACATAACAGAAAATATTGTTCTCAAGAGCAACAAAAACAAAAAGTACTTGTAATTAACATAACTCAGGCAATCCAGAAGATTTTAAGGAGAAAAACTTTAAATTATATTTAAAAACAGGAATGATCTGAATAAATAGCAAAATATCCCTGTTTACAAATTAGAAAACTTAAAACTGTAAAACTATCACTGCTGCTAAGTCGCGCAGTTGTGTCCGACTCCGTGCGACCCCAGAGACAGCAGCGCACCAGGCTCCCCCATCCTTGGGACTCTCCATGCAAGAACACTGGAGTGGGTTGCCATTTCCTTCTGCAAAAAACTATCACTACTCCCCCAGATTAATCTCTAAAGTCAACACAATTCCATTCAAAAGTCCAGCTAGAATTTTGAGGAACTTAAGAAATTTATTTCAAAGTTTTTCTAAAAGGATGAAGATTCACAAATATCTAAGTCATATTTGAAAAATAAGAACAGGTGGAAGAGTTACTCTCCCAGTTACTGAAACATACTTCAAAGCTATAAATATAAAACAGTGCAACACTATTATAGGAATAAACATGTGAACCAAGGAAACAGAATACAAAGCAGAGTGCAGACACACACATGTATACCTGGGAACTTAAAATAAGACAAAAGCAGTATCACAAATCAATAGAAACAATGAACTACTGAGTCTGAGAGAGCAAGCTCATTATAAGGAGAAAAACTGAAATTGATTACCTAATTTATACCTAATACAAAGGTAACTTCAGATGGATTTAAATCCTTAAATGTGAAATGAAAGTACAAAGTTAAAAAAGAAAAATAGAGAAGAAAATCACTGTGAACCAGGGATGACAAAGGACTTATTAAATAGCTCCCAAATAGCACTAATCACAAGGCAAACATTGATGTGTTTGATTATATTAAATGCAAACAAAGGTGACATACACTTGACAACTTTGGAAGGACAGACTTTCTCAAAGCCTCAGACTAACATCGTTGTTTGAGTCAATTCTTTGCAACTCCAGGGACTGTAGCCCACCAGGCTCCTCTGTCCATGGGATTTCCCAGGCAAGAAAACTGGAGCGGGTTGCTACTTCCTTTTCCAGGGGATCTTCCTGACCCAGGAATTGAACCCATATCTCCTGCTTGGTAGGTGGATGCTTAACCACTGAGCCACCTGGGAAGCCCCCAAACTAACACATAGAACCTTGTTAATCACATTGTGGTTCAGGACCACAGGCTTCTGCATCATCTGGGAGCGTATTAGAAATGCATAGCCTTAAGCCCCATCCCACTCTTACTGAATTATAATGTGTATCTTAACATGATTCCTGTGCACGTTAAAGTTTGAGAACCACAGGTTATACAGGAACTTTTGCAAATTAGTAAGAAAGAGAAACCCCCCCATAGAAAACATCCAAAGGGCTAAATTACGGTTCAAAGAACTGAAGATCTGAATGGCTAGCAAATATACAAAGAGATGCTAAAAATAATTAGAAACCAGGGAAATGCAAATTAAAATGGTAAAATACCACTTTATGCTTATAAATTTGAATAAGCAATCAGAAAGCTGGAAAGAAAGTGAAAGTTGCTCAGTCATGTTCAACTCTTTGCAACCCCGTGGACTGTGGAATTCTCCAGGCCATAATACTGGAGTGGGTAGCCATTCCCTTCTCCAGCGGATCTTCCCAACCCAGGGATCGAAATCAAGGTCTCCCGCATTGTGGGCAGATTCTTTACCAGTTGAGCCACCATGCTATATACCGATGGGTGGTAAATAAATAAAAATATTCTCATGCATTGCTGGTAGAGGCGTAGACAGGGCAAGTCATTCTGGAGAACAGTTGGCAGTCAGATAAAATAGGCATACATCCTATGACCCAACTACCTTATTCCTGGGAAAATACTCCCATAGCAACACTTGCACAAGTCCTAACAGTCACCCATGAGACTGTTCATTATAGCACCAATCACAGGAGCAGGCAATCACATCAATTTTCTCTTGAGGGAAGGGATCTGTAAACCATGGTAGATGCAGAGACTACTATGCAGCAGTGAAGGGTAACGAACTGGACATAGGAACAGCAATGTGAGGGGATCTTAAAAAGACAGCACTGGGACTTCCCTGGTGGGCCAGTGGCTAAGACTACACTTCGCAACGCAGGAGGCCCAGATTCAATCTCTGGTCAGGAAACCACAGCCCACACGCCGCAAGAAGATCAAAGATCCCAAGGGCCACAACTAAGACCTGGAGCAGCCAAATAAATCAATATTTTTTTTAAAAGATGGCACTGCATGAAAAAATAAAAAGCAGAATAAGATCTACCGCACATTTACATCACTTGAAAATAAATTAGCACACAAAATGATTCTGTGTGTTTTACAGAGAAATATAAATCCAAAGATAAGCATCAAATACATTATAATGACTGACTCTAAGGGGAGAAAGGAAGATAAGGGAGTAAGTAAATAGAGACAGCCATAAATACACAGACATAAAAACCAAAGAGGGGCCTTGTGTGGTCCAACAATGAAAATGTGCTTTGAAAGAGGATTTTGATTAACCATGCCTTTCCCCTTGAAATCCTCCCCCAAAAGCATAAGAAAAATAACTAAATAAAAATAAGCACAGAAGCGAATCAATTGTGGCAATCTCCCCGCAGCATGAAATCCCTGGTTTCTCAGGAACATCTGTCTTTCAGGGCTTTGTGCCTTACAGAGACCTTCCCAATCTATGCAGATTTAGATGCACTCAGAGGAGGTGGGAGACGTCTAAGACAGATGTCTGAAACGCTCATCTTCACCCTGTCGATAACTCAAAGGTACACCTCCAGGTGACTCACAGCTGCACCACTCTCTCTGTCAGTTAGAAGTTGCTTGTTCCCGGAGATCTGTCACAGGCCAACAACAGAAAATACTTGGGGAAACAAACATAACTGGAGAGAGTGGTATTTCTCTTCACCTGGCATCCTAGAGACATGAGGAATCCTCTGCAAATGAATGTTAACATAAAAAGAGAGCTGTCCCTTCAAATGTTAAAACTTATTTTGAATCAGTCTGCATACAAATCTTCATAAAAATGTAGCACATTTATCTAACTTCTTTAAAAGGTAATATGGGGGATGGAAGGAAGTAGAACCTTTTTGTTCCATGACTTGGGAATCTCATAATTCTGAATATCCATTATTCTGCCTTTTGTTTTTTAGATGCTCTGTTAACTCTAGGTCCAGATGCTACCTCTGTTGTGACAGCTGCTTCTAAAAATAACCCAGCTCTGTCCCTTTCTACCTCTCGACTTCTATCTGGGCTGGGAAAGCAGACAACTGGTGGTGCTGAAACTAGATATTTAGTGATAAGACTCCCAGTCAGAGACTAGGAAGTGAAGCACATGGCTTTAGACCAGAGTCTTTTGATAGATAATTCAGATAACTGGGGACATCCCTGTCCCCCAACCTCTTCTGTATCCTACAGGCTGTGTCACAGAGAGAGAGGCTGCTCCATACTGATGCCTAGACAGGAACACAGACTGTACCCAGAACCCTGGTTCTCTGCCCTGCAGTGGCTGAAGTCAATTACACTTGTCTCTGGAGATAAGCAACCTGGAATGTAGGGGCAGGGTGAGAACCTGTTTTAGGTCCTGCTGTTGGAATTTTTAATTAGCTCATCAGACAGGAGTAATCAGAGTAACCTGTGTGTGTGTGTTTGTGCTAAGTCACTTCAGTTGTGTCCAACTCTGTGTGACCCTATGGACTGTAGCCTGCCAGGCTTCTCTGTCCATGGGATTCTCCAGGCAAGAATACTGGAGTGGGCAGCCATGCCTTCGTTCAGGGGATCTTCCTGACTCAGGGATAGAACCCAGGACTCTTAAGTCTCCTGCATTGGCAGGCGAGTTCTTTACCACTAGCGCCACCTGGGAAGCCCCAATCAGCGTGACCTAGAGTTCCCTAAATACATTATGCTGATTCATGTTTCCCATTAGAAAGCAACTGTTCCTCCTAACACAGCACTGCCCTGAGACTGTCCCAACTTAAAAAAAAAAAAAATCCTTGAGTCTTACAGAATGTACCCAGTGAACATTTGATGAATAAAACAAACTCATGAATGAATAAGTATATCAGGGACTGAGTGGGATTGTCTTTAAAAGGTAGAAATGTTTAGTCAGTGATACGGTCATAGTTGAATTATATTTATCAGACCACTGCTCTGATAGAAGCGAATCTGAATCTTCTTTAACAAGTCAGTCACTGCATTTCACCAGAAAAGATACAGCTGGCAAAGGAGTGTTATGAAAAGATACTCAGGATCACTATTCATTAGAGAAATGCAAATTAAACCCAGAATCAAACACCACTACGCTCCTACTGAATGGCTAGAATTAAAGACAACAGCTGACAACACTAAGTTCTCGCAGGCGCAAAGCAACTTTCCTACCTTGTTGGGGGACATACAAAATATTACAACCATTTGGATAACAGTTTGATAGTTATTAAAAGGTAAACATATAGTATCAGACCAGTACAATGCTTGTACTGATATGTTCACACAGATAGTCGTTGCCATTTCCTTCTCCAGGGGATCTTCCCAATCCAGGAATTGAATCCAAGTCTCCTGCATTGGCAGGCGGATTCTCTACCACTGAGTCACCTGGGAAAGCCGTATACTGAAGCACCAGTTTCTAATCCAGAATATACCAAAAGAAAGAAAATCTATGTACTATGGGCTTTGAAAGAAACGCAATAGTAGCAACCTTGCCTTCAAAATCATGGGCTGTAGAGTCTGTAACAGAATTGCTTCTCAGCAGCTGAGGTATAGAGAGCAAACTACTGATTTGTCTAGCTTGCCCTTCCTTGAGGAGCATAAACACCTGTTATATTTAGAATTCTGCATAGACTGCTTTTAAACTGATGTTCTTTTTTTTTTTTGAGATATAATTGATTTACAACATGTTAGTTTCTGATGTACAGCAAAGTGACTCAGTTATGCATGTGTGCTAAGTTGCTTCAGTCGTGTCCGATTCTTTGCAACCCTATGGACTATATAGCTCACAAGTCTCCTCTGTCCATGGGATTCTCCAGGCAAGAATACTGGAGTGGGTTGCCACTTCCTTCTCCAGGGGATCTTCCCTACCCAGGGTCAAACCTGTGTCACTTATGTCTCCTGCGTTGGCAGCCGGGTTCTATTAACACTAGCACCACCTGGGAAGCCTCCATTCAGTTAAAGATATATACTTTTTCATGTTCTTTTCCATTATGGTTTATTACAGAATATTGAATGTAGTTACCTGTACTCTCTCTCTCTCTCTCTCTCTATATATATATATATACACACACATATATATATCAGAACCTTGTTGTTTATCCATTCTATATATAACAGTTTGCATCTACTAATCTCAAACTCCCAATCCATTCCTCCTCACCTTCCCCAAATGGGGGGATGTTCTGTTCTCGGTCAGAGAGTCTTAAATTGGTATTGCTATCTAATGATGTTACCTAGCCACCACTGAAGACTGGGGAGAGGCAGGTGGGGGATCTGCTGCTCAATAAATAAAGGCAATTAAATGTGTAAATCAAAAAAATAAAAAGGTTAAGCATAACATTTACCACATGACCTAGAAATCTCAGTCATAAAGTAAATAAAAACGTTCAGTTCAGTTGTGTCTGACTCTTTGTGACCCCATGGACTGCAGCATGCCAGGCCTCCCTGTCCATCCTCAACTCCCAGAGTTTACTCAAACTCTGTCCATCAAGTCAGTGATGCCATCCAACCATCTCATCCTCTGCCGTCCCCTTCTCCTCCACCTTCAATCTTTCCCAGCATCCAGGTCTTTTCAAATGAGTCAGTTCTTCGCATCAGGTGACCAAAGTATTGGAGCTTCAGCTTCAGCATCAGTCCTTCCAATGAATATTCAGGACTGATTTCCTTTAGGATGGACTGGTTGGATCTCCTTGCAGTCCAAGGGACTCTCAAGAGTCTTCTCCAACACCACAGTTCAAAAGCATCAATTCTTCAGCACTCAGCTTTCTTTACAATCCAACTCTCGCATTCATACATGACATAGCTTTGACTAGATGGACCTTTGTATACAAACAATATACATGAACATTTATAAAGAAACTTATTCATAATCACCAAAAATTGAAAATAATCAAATATCTACTAACTGTGAAAGAAAAAACTACTGACTTAGGCAAAAACACAGATGAATCTCATTTTGCAAAGTTGAAGACACCAGACTCAAAAGGCTGTTGTAGCATATGATTCCATTAATGTGACCTTCTGCAAAAGACAAAACTATAGGGAGAGAAGGCAGATCAATGGTTTCCAGGTGATGCAGGGGTAGGAGGAGGGGACTGATGACAAAGGAGCACAAGGGAACTATTTGGAGTGATGGACACGATCTGCATTTTGACTGCAGGGGGGTGCTTACATGACTACGTATGTTTGTCAAAGATAGAAAAAGTTTTATTATATGCTTCCCTGGTGGCTCAGCTGGTAAAAGAACCTGCCTGCAATGAGGGAGACCTGGGTTCGATCCCTGGGTTGGAAAGATCCCCTGCAGAAGGAAGATCCCCTCTCCAGTATTCTGGCCTGGAGAATTCCATGGACTGTACAGTCCATGGGGTCAAAAAGAGTTGGACGTGACTGAGCAACTTTCACTACTACATGCAATTCAGTTCAGTCGCTCAGTCATGTCTGACTCTTTGAGACCCCAGCATGCCAGGCTTCCCTGTCCATCACCAACTCCCAGAGCTTGCTCAAACTCATGTCCATCTAGTCGGTGATGCCATCCAACCATCTCATCCTCTGTCATCCCTTTCTCCTCCCACCTTCAATCTTTCCCAGCATCAGGGTCTTTTCAAATGAGTCAGTTCTTTGCATCAGGTGACCAAACGTATTGGAGCTTCAGCTTCAGCATCAGTCCTTCCAATAAATATTCAGGACTGATTTCCTTTAAGATGGACTGGTTGGATCTCCTTGCAGTCCAAGGGACTCTCAAGAGTCTTCTCCAGCACCACAGTTCAAAAGCATCAATTCTTTAGCACTCAGCTTTCTTTAGAGTCCAACTCTCACATCTATACATGACTACTGGAAAAACCATAGCTTTGATGAGATGGAACTTTGTTGGCAAAGTAATGTCTCTGAGTTTTAATATGCCATCTAGGTTGGTCATAACTTTCCTTCCAAGGAGCAAGCATCTTTTAATTTCATGGCTGCAGTCACCATCTGCAGTGATTTTGGAGCCCAAAAAAGTAAAATCTCTGATTGTTTCCATTGTTTCCCCATCTATTTGTCATGAAGTGATGGGACCAGATGCTATGATCTTAATTTTTTGAATGTTGAGTTTTAAGCCAGCTTTTTTACTCTCCTCTTTCATCAGGAGACTCTTTAGTTCTTCGCTTTCTGCCATGAGGGCGATATCATCTGCTATCTGAGGTTACTGATATTTCTCCCGGCAATCTTGATTCCATCTTGTGCTTCATCCAGCCTGCTATTTCGCATGATATACTCTGCATGTAAGTTAAATAAGCAAGGTGACAATATACAGCCTTAACGTGTTTCTTTCCCAATTTGGAATCAGTCCATTGTTCCATGTATGGTTCTAACTGTTGCTTCTTGACCTGCATACAGATTTCTCAGGCAGCAGTTAAGGTGGTCTGTATTCCCATCTCTTTCAGAATTTTCCACAGTTTGTTGTGATCTACATAGTCAAAGGCTTTGGCGTAGTCAATAAAGCAGAAGTAGATGTTTTCATGGAACTCTCTTGCTTTTTCAATGATCCAACAGATGTTGGCAATTTGATCTCTGGTTGCTCTGCCTCTTCTAAAACCAGCTTGAACACCTGGAAGTTCATGGTTCACATACTGTTGAAGCCTGACTTGGAGAATTTTGAATATGCAATTTTGGATTTTGAATATGCAACTAAACCTCAATAAACCTGACTTTTAAAAAAAAAGTCAAGCCATATATTATTAAACACAAAAATAAATAAATTTTCAATACTAAGTGTCAGCCTGGGTTCCCTAGAAAATACAGCCTGATCAAAATATACGTTCTAATGCTACACTGCACTGCTAGCGGGGAAGGATGAGGGAAACTGGGGTGAATCAAGGAAGGAGGAAGAAGAAGCACAAGATGAGTGTTACCAATCCTGAACTGCTCATAGCTTCAGGGACAGATGCAGCTGGTTGTTGTCCACATGGGGCCTCTCCAGAGGACCCAAGGCACATAGAAAAAGAGGAAAGGCAAGTGATTAATCCCCGGTCTCTCACTTGTCCCAGCTTGTCCAGTTGTGGGGGAGTTCTCCCACACTTCTGGACGGTGTTACCCGGAGCCCCACAGCTGGTTTCTGGAGAAGCTAGAGCTTCAGCAGCTCCCTGATAAACAAAGCAGCGACCTTGCCTAAGATCAGCCCTATACTTAGGGAAAGTATGAGACAGTCAACAGCGTCAGGAGACGGACCCTAGGGATAGG
The DNA here is from genome assembly GCA_006410635.1 of Cephalophus harveyi. NCBI lineage: Eukaryota > Metazoa > Chordata > Mammalia > Artiodactyla > Bovidae > Cephalophus > Cephalophus harveyi. The sequence continues at coordinate 464,099 of SJYT01032241.1, read as the reverse complement.
CCCTGGGCTGCATCGTTGCGTGGACAAGAGAAGTGTGCTAAGTGGCCAAGGCCTAGGGCAGGTGGGCTGGCTGATGTGAGGGGCCCATAAACTGGGTCTAGAGTAATGGACTAAAATAATACACATTCTATCAAAACAGAGTAATTTAATTCTTTAGAATATTCCACAGATACACTGAAGAAACCTCAAACAGTTTCTACCCATTAAATCTGTTCATGGGGTGATCTCACCCAACCTTCACATAACAACAAGTTCAGATCCGTGAGGTGTAAGTATTGTGTCACATTGAGATGTGTGTGGGCGGCTCCCTACAGAAAAGAAACCCAGCATATCCAAATAATGCCACCCTCTGAGCAGATCACAGCACTAATTCATGACCTACCCATCATGGCACAGACATAACAGTTCAGAAAACAACAAATTCTAGTAAAAATTCAAAACCTGGAGACTGTGTCTCTAATCCTGTCCTCCAAAGTGTCAACAGGCTTCCCAGGTGGTGCTAGAGGTAAAGAACCTGCCTGCCAATGCAGGAGACAAATAAGAGACGCTGCTTTGATCCCTGGGTTGGGAAGGTCCCCTGGAGAAGAGCATGGCAGTGTTCTTGCCTGGAGAATCCCATGGACCAGAGGGGCTAGAGTCCTACAGTCCACGGGGTCACAAAGAGTCCGACACAACTGAAGCGACTTATCACGCACAAAGAGTCAATGCAAAGTGTTACAGTTCAGGGACTGGAAAAGCTCAACTCTGTTATTTTATGACTACACATTTTCCTTTAAACATGTTTGCTATGTGCTTTTATGTGTATTATCTTCTTTAATCGTCAACCCTAGAAGACTGTCAGGGGGAACGCTGACTGCAACCACCCACCCTGGCCAGGTGGTGCCAGATGTAGCAACCATTTGTGTGAGTTATTTTACAACAGGAAGTCCTGGTAAGGAACACAAGCCACCACCCACCGGAAGAATCTGGGAAAGGTCAAAAGGAGACTCCACGTGTCCTACGACCTCCCAGAACCCTCCTCCCTGACATCCACCTTGGCTGAGCAATGTGTGCGTCACCAGGAAGGACCCTGAGTCAGAATGATTGGCCACAGATACCCGGGAAACTAAGCCCATCACCAAAAAACCCAAGACTGCAAGCCATGTGGCAGAGAAGCTCTTCTGGGTTCCCTTATCCTCCTGCTCTCCATCTAAGCACCCTTTCCCAATAAAGTCTCTTGTTTTTTCAGCACCTGTATCTCCTCAGACAATTAAGTTCTGAGTGTTAGGCAAGAGCCCACTTTTGGGCCCTGGAAGGGGCCCCCCTTCCTGCAACAATTGGGTATGTTACTGCCCTCCCAACAGATGAGGGAACTAAATCACAAAGATGTAAGTCACACAGCCAGTTAAGTTGCAGTGCCAGGGTGTGAGTTCTGGTGGTCTGACCCTAGAGCCCCTCACTCTCAATCATTCATCCGACAGATACTGTGTACCTGGCAGAATCTGGAGACACACAGGTGCAGAAGCACATGGTCCCTGCCTCCATGGAGTTTATGGACTACAGGAAACTAAGACAAACATGGAACCAGTAGTTACAAGTAGATAAAGGAGAAGTACAGAGGGTTACAGAAGTTCATACCTCACGCCTACTAAAAAAGGCTATGATACAAAATATGTGACCATGCTGAAACAGACTAGAAGCTGGGAACCTTTGCTGTGGTGCTTCAGTTCAGTTCAGTTCAGTTCAGTCACTCAGTCGTGTCCGACTCTTTGCAACCCCATGAATCGCAGCACTCCAGGCCTCCCTGTCCATCACCAATTCCCGGAGTTCACTCAGACTCACGTCCATCGAGTCAGTGATGCCATCCAGCCATCTCATCCTCTGTCATCCCCTTCTCCTCCTGCCCCCAACCCCTCCCAGCATCAGAGTCTTTTCCAATGAGTCAGGTCTTCACATGAGGTGGCCAAAGTACTGGAGTTTCAACTTTAGCATCATTCCTTCCAAAGAAATCCCAGGGCTGATCTCCTTCAGAATGGACTGGTTGGATCTCCTTGCAGTCCAAGGGACTCTCAAGAGTCTTCTCCAACACCACATTTCAAAAGTCCGGGAAACTAAGCCCATCACCAAAAAACCCAAGACTGCAAGCCATGTGGCAGAGAAGCTCTTCTGGGTTCCCTTATCCTCCTGCTCTCCATCTAAGCACCCTTTCCCAATAAAGTCTCTTGTTTTTTCAGCACCTGTATCTCCTCAGACAATTAAGTTCTGAGTGTTAGGCAAGAGCCCACTTTTGGGCCCTGGAAGGGGCCCCCCTTCCTGCAACAATTGGGTATGTTACTGCCCTCCCAACAGATGAGGGAACTAAATCACAAAGATGTAAGTCACACAGCCAGTTAAGTTGCAGTGCCAGGGTGTGAGTTCTGGTGGTCTGACCCTAGAGCCCCTCACTCTCAATCATTCATCCGACAGATACTGTGTACCTGGCAGAATCTGGAGACACACAGGTGCAGAAGCACATGGTCCCTGCCTCCATGGAGTTTATGGACTACAGGAAACTAAGACAAACATGGAACCAGTAGTTACAAGTAGATAAAGGAGAAGTACAGAGGGTTACAGAAGTTCATACCTCACGCCTACTAAAAAAGGCTATGATACAAAATATGTGACCATGTTGAAACAGACTAGAAGCTGGGAACCTTTGCTGTGGTGCTTCAGTTCAGTTCAGTTCAGTTCAGTCACTCAGTCGTGTCCGACTCTTTGCAACCCCATGAATCGCAGCACGCCAGGCCTCCCTGTCCATCACCAATTCCCGGAGTTCACTCAGACTCACGTCCATCGAGTCAGTGATGCCATCCAGCCATCTCATCCTCTGTCATCCCCTTCTCCTCCTGCCCCCAACCCCTCCCAGCATCAGAGTCTTTTCCAATGAGTCAGGTCTTCACATGAGGTGGCCAAAGTACTGGAGTTTCAACTTTAGCATCATTCCTTCCAAAGAAATCCCAGGGTTGATCTCCTTCAGAATGGACTGGTTGGATCTCCTTGCAGTCCAAGGGACTCTCAAGAGTCTTCTCCAACACCACATTTCAAAAGCATCAATTCTTCAGCACTCGGCTTTCTTCACAGTCCAACTCTCACATCCATACATGACCACAGGAAAAACCATAGCCTTGACTAGACGGACCTTAGTTGGCAAAGTAATGTCTCTGGCTTTTGAATATGCTGTCTAGGTTGGACATAACTTTTCTTCCAAGGAGTCGAGCAACAGAACAAAAAGAAACTGGAAGGGACTAAAAATAACTGCATGGGCACTTCCCTGGTGCTCTAGTGGTTAAGACTCCATGCTCCCAATGCAGGGGGTTCAGGTTCAATTCCTGGTCAAGGAACTAGATCTCACATACTGCAACTTAAAGATCCTGCATGCTTCAACTAAGAATTTGCATACCACAATAAGAGTTCACATGCCGTAACTAAAGAACCTGCATGCCGCAACAAAGACCAAAGATCCTGTGTGACACAACTAAGACACAAAGCAGGCAAATATTCTTTTAAAAACTAAAATAACTGCACACATGTGCAGTTGGGGCAAATTATGAACAACATGATACAAAAAGATGAAAAACCTACCTGCCACTTCTGAGGTGTTAGGGGCAAAAGCAGGGGGCTGCAGAATGATCTCTGCAAACGGCACCACCAAGGGGGTGGGCAGACCACTAAGCCCCTCTCCAGGCTGACCCTACCCTCACCCCATTTGAGGGGCCAGTTTGCCCCACTTCAGGGAGTGAGCAAGGGAAACTACTCCTTTTTTTGCTGTTTCTGCAAAGCCTTGCCTGATTTCTTCCTCTGGCCTCTTACCAACTTCTATTGATTAAGGAGTACAAGAACTCTGGTCAGGAACAATATTACTATCAACTATCAAGGTCAAACCAATATTCTACATATTCAGGAGAAAATATAAGATGGGAAGCACCGATATCTCTGGCAATATAGAAATACAAGTACAACGGTCATTTTCCAAGCCCAAGCAGGTTCTGACAAATGTGTCCAATATGCTAACTGATTTACATGAAAAAAATACTATTACCCAGGCTTTAAAGTTTAATGAAATTAATTATAATTTCATTTAATCTTCATTTTAAAAAGTAACGACTCCTGGTCACTTTAACAATAAGTTTGTTCACATAGATGCCTCCATGACAGATGGATAAACTTCATACTCTAGGATACGGTTTCTAAGGAGAAATTTTCTGATTTGTTTAAGGACAGAGTCTGACCTTACCTTAAGGAGCTCTGATTCCAGAGTCAGAGACATACCTGAACTAGATTCCAGGTCTGTCATTACTACATGTCATTGGACAGGTTTCTTACCATTTACAAGTTTTGATTTCTTCATCTGTAACGTGATAAAAGATTGTTCATATTTCAAAGGTTTGTTGTGAAGATTGATTACAAAATGCCTGTAAAGCGCTTAGCACAGTTCTTGACCCATAATAAACACCTACTGTCTGTGAGCTGCCATTATTACTTTTATTCTAAATAGCTTGCATACTGAAAGAAGAAAGGGAAGAAATAGTAAATGGACAGAGTGTGAATCAGATGCTTGAAATGTGTTAGGGAACATGGCCTCGGATAACAGCTAATAACAGAAAAGTCAGCAGAGTGGGAAGAACTAGAAAAATCCTACATGCAGAGTCCTCATTGCAGAGGTAGGCAAATGGAAGCTGAGAACTGTTAATAATTAGGTAATCTGTGTTTAAGAGAAGAGAGAACTTCAATGTGGATAATTAAAACAATAATCACCCCTAGCTTTCTTTTATGCCTGAGCAGTACCTAGAACTCATCAAAGCAGAGAAGAAACAGCTCAAACTAGCACGTTTCCACTTGGCTACTGCCTAACTGTTCTTATCCTCTATCAGCAGGTGTATATGAGCCTCAGGTAAAGCAAACCTCAGTTTATGAGTCACATAATAAAAGAGGAAAGGGACACAGAAATTCTCTAAACTGATGGTTTTCAAGTTTTTAAGCCACAGAACTTTTTCCGAAAAGAAAAGCATGAACACAAGAAATAAAACGTGCAGTACTGAGGTCCCAGGGCTTCCCTGATAGCTCAGTGGGTAAAGAATCTGTGTGCAATACAGGAGACCCCATTTGATTCCTGGTTTGAGAAGATCCGCTAGAGAAGGGATAGCCTACCCACTCCAGTATTCTTGGGCTTCCCTTGTGGCTCAGCTGGTAAAGAATCCACCTGCAATGCGGGAGACCTGGGTTTGATCCCTGGGTTAGGAAGATCCCCTTGAGAAGGGAAAGGCTACCCACTCCAGTATTCTGGCCTGGAGAATTCCATGGACTGTATGGGGTCGCAAAGAGTCGGACACAACTGAGCGACTTTCACTTTCACTTCACTTCACTGAGGTCCCAGCAGAGATGGAGCCCCAGAGCCAAGCAGCTCACTCTCATTCAGAATGTGGCTCGGAGGTATAAACTGAAAGCCACAGATACTATCCCTCAGCGTTTTTTTGGCCATGACATGTGGCTCATGGGATCTTAGTTCCCCCACCAGGGATTGAACCTGGGCCCCAGCAGGGAAAGCACTGAATCCTAACCACTGGACCACAAGGGAATGCCTACTCCTCAACTTTACAGATGTGGAAAGTGAAGATCAGAAAGGTAAGGGGACTTCCACAAAATTGCAAACAGATGGGGACAAAGCTGGAAACAGAATCCAATCAGTTTTCTGATGGCCAATCAGGTTCTCTTTTTACCACTGAACATTACCTTTTTGACTGACATACCAAAAAGATGAGGAAGAAAGTAAGCCATGTTTGAGAAGAATGTGTCTCATCTCATCATAGGAAAAATATAAAAATGGAAGGCTGGAGAGAATAAAACCTGGCACCTTGGGCTCCACTAATCTGCAGATGAACAAAATATCGCCTCCACCAGTGGCTGACTAGAGTTACCAAAACAGTCTTTTGAAGAGTAAAACATATTAAGGAAAAAAAAAAAAACTCCATGAATCCCCTGGTAGTCCAGGAGCTCAGCACTTTCACTGTCAGGCCCCAGGTTCGATCCCTGGCTGGGGAGCTAACGTTCTACAAGTCATGCAGCACTGTCCAAAAAAAAACCCTTCACAGTGAATGTCTAACAGATTTGCATTTGCAACTACATTGCATATGCATGCACATAATTACACTTTGGAGGAGGTTCAAGCCACATTAATGGGACTGTAAAGGAGTGAAAAAAGGGCTTGAATAGCCAACAAAATTAACTACAGTGACTAATGGATGAATTATCGTCATATGATCCCGAGCGTGATTTGCTGTTCTGTTCACAGAACTCCAGCTTAGATCATCTGGTTGTACTTTAAAAGAGTCTGTATTCTAAAACCAAAGGTCAAATGAAGGGCTTCCTTTTTAAACTTGTATGCTGTGCAGTTCAGAGTTCATATCAACACCAGTAAATCATTTTCTAAAGTACTATCACAACCCTCTGTTTAAGACACCAGTGATGCAGACAAGAGCCCTCAGAATCCAGCTCCTTCATGGCCTTCACAGTTTCAGTTTCCCTCTGACTTACTAAGCCTGAGTATATAACTATACAACCTTCAAGACAGAGAGAAATCCTATGACCCTGCAGAGACCCCATTGTTTTCACCCTTTAATTCTATATAAGGAAGATTTATAGTATCTAGAGAGAAACTGGGGCTTCCCAGGTGGCTCAGGTGGTAAAGAATCTGCCTGCAATGCAGAAGACTTGGGTTCAGTCCCTCAGTTGGGAATATCCACCCCCTGGAGGAGGGCACAGCAACCCACTGCAGTATTCTTGCCTGGAGAATCCCATGGACAGAGGAGCCCGGTGGGCTACAGTCCATAGGGTTGCAAAGAGTCAGACACGACTGAAGTGACTTAGCACACACACATGCTGAGAGAAACCATCTCATAGTTTGACACATTATTTCCTGGCCTTAAATATATCACTGGGAAAGATTGAAGGCAGAAGGAGAAGGGGACGACAGAAGATGAGATGGCTGGATGGTAACACCAACTTGATGGACATGCGTTTGAGCAAGCTCTGGGAGTTGGTGATGGACAGGGAAGCCTGGTGTGCTGCAGTCCATGGGGTTGCAAAGAGTCGGACATGACTGAGCAACTGAACTGACTGACTAGCTATATCATATCCCTTAAGAGTGTCTCAGGGGTTTCCCAGGTGGTGCAGTGGTGAAGAATCACCTGCCAGTGCAAGAGACACAAGAGATGTGGGTTCAACTGCTGGATCAGGAGGATCCCCTGGAGGAGGAAGTGGCACCCTACACCAATATTCTTGCCTGGAAAATTTCATGGACAGAAGAGCCTGGTGGGCTACAGTCCAAGGGGGTCGCAAAGTCAAACACAAGTGAACAACTGAACACAAGAGCATCTCACCTCTTCCAGTTTATAGACCTCTCCAATGTGTGGCTGGATGCGCCCTTCTTGGCAGTACTGAAGTGCTGAGGACAGGCTTCTGGAGAAGATGGGAAAGTTATGGTGCCGGTATCTGCCCCAGAACAGCCCCATGGCAGTAATATTCTTCAGCAGCAGAAGATTGGCTGGTACAGAAGCAATGGTTCCTCCAGCGAAACCTACCACCACGATCCTGCCCTCATACCCCAGGCTGAGGGGAAGAGGAGGAAAAAACAAAGATTATAAAAGACAATGCACATTCACAGCCACCAGGTTGGCTACTGTTAAAAATAAAATAGAAAATAAGTGTTAGCAAGGATCTTGAGAAATGGATCCCTCAAGGAACATTGGTGAGATTGTAAAATGGTGCAAATGTTATGGAAAACAGCACGGAGATTCCTCAAAAACTCAAAACTAGAACTACCATATAACCCAGCAATCTCACTTCTGAGTCTATATCCAAAAGAACTGAAAGCAGAGTCTTGAAGAGGTATTTGAAGAATCAAGTTCACAGTAGCACTATAAAGCCAAGAGGTGGAAACAATCCAAATGTCCATCCACTGATGGATTGGTAAACAGAAGGTGTTATATACATACAGTAGAGTATTATTTAGCCTTATAAAGGAAGGAAATTCTGTCCCATGTTAAGACACGGATGAGCCTTAAGGTCATTACGGTAAGTGAAACAAGCCACTTATAGAAAGATGAATATTGTATTATTCTGCTTATTTGGGATATCTAAAGTAGTCAAATTCATAGAAACAAAGTAGAATAGTGATTACCAAGGGCTGGGGAGAAGGGGAGAAGAGAGTTATTTAATGGTACAAAATTTCAGGTTTGCAAGAAGAAAGTCATGAAGACCTGTTTCACAATATAGATATATTTAACACCACTGAACTCTACATTTTATAGCAGTTAATACAGCAAGCCTTTTGTTATATACAAAAAACAGAATGAGGGAAGAAAAAGCAATGGACACTAATTAAGAGAGGCAGAAAATAGAATAGAGCTTATGGGAGTTGGCGGGCAGTTGTTTAATGGGTACAGAGTTTGTACTGGAGATGGTTACACAATATTGGAGATGGTGAACAAGTTTAACTGTACACTTAAAATGGTTAAAAGGTTAAATACTAGGTTACCTGTATTTTACCACAATTAACAACAAAAAAAAAAAGCAACATGCATTAAATCGCCAGTTGGGAATTCCTCCTGACTTTGCAAACTAGCAGGGGGGAACCATTCTGCACCAGTTTGGATTTCTCAGTGCTGCTGCTGCTAAATCGCTTTAGTCGTGTCCAACTCTGTGCGACCCCATAGACGGCAGCCCACTAGGCTCCTCTGTCTCTGGGATTCTCCAGGCAAGAATACTGGAGTGGGTTGCCATTTCCTTCTCCAATGCATGAAAGTGAAAAGCAAAAGTGAAGTTGCTCAGTCGTGCCCGACTCTTAGCGACCCCATGGACTGCAGCCTACCAGGCTCCTCCGTCCATGGGATTTTCCAGGCAAGAGTCCTAGAGTGGGGTGCCATTGCCTTCTCCGGATTTCTCAGTAGGAAAAGATAAAAATAAGCCATAAGCAAGAAAGACAGTAAGGAGCAGAGGAACTAACCAGTCTTGTAAGGGGACCACATGGATCCCTTCTGTGGGCAAGCTGCTCTCTCTGCTTCTTCTCCTTAAACTAAGATAAAGCACAAAACCATGCTTGCCAGGATGACATGAGAAATGAAGCTAATACTATCAGAGCACTGCAGCCTTCCCGGCTGAAACAGAATGAGAATTAGTATACATACAACAGTCCCATGAAATCTCCAGCAATTATTTTTTTTTTTAAATAAAACAAGTCAAGAAGACACCTACGCTGGTGGTAGCTTCGGAAACCAGTAAGATCAAAAGAGATTCTCCCTTGGTGCATAGTGAACTGGGGGTCTGCCACCCCAGTAATTCTAACATCCAAACAATGATCTCCTCAAGAATTACCCACAGAGGAGAGTTTGGGGGAGAATGGATACATGTATATATATATGGCTGAGTTCCTTTGCCATCCACCTGAAACTATCACGTTGCTAATCAGCTATACTCCAGTGTAAAATAAAAAGTTTAATTAAAAAAAAAAAAAGAATTACCCATACCATGTATATAAAGTAGCTAGTGGGTGCAGGCAGAGCTGAATTTAACACGTGTATAATTTCTAAAGCATTTGATATTGCCAACTAGAGAGCCTGTGGTGTTGGTTTTTTCTTTTTTTTTTTTGGATATTTTCCAGTTGGCTATTTTGTTTTCGCTATATTTAAGCATTTCCTGATTTTCCCTCTGCTTCTATTCCTTTTCACCCACCCACTCAGCTGTTCCCGTTGATGCCAGTGCCTACAGGAAAAGTGAGCAGCAAAAAACAAGAAAGCAGCAAGGCCAGAAGGAAGCCAGAGGTCTGGGAAGGTTTCAGCAGAGCCCCCGATCTAGCCCACCCAGGAAGACCACTTCACATACCTGCGGAGAGCCTCCAGGAAGACGTCTCCTCCCACCATGTCAATGACCACGTTCACCCCGCCAGTGCCCACCAGCTTCCCCACGGCCTCCTTAAGGCTGCCCTGACTGTAGTTCACACTGGACTGTGCCCCCCTCTGCATCGCCAGCTGACACTTTTCATCACTTCCAGCTGCAGCTATTACCTACATGAAGAACACAACACTTCAGATGGTCCAGAATACGTAGCAAGAGGGGCTCACCCGACCCACCCAGCCTCCAAACAAAGGGCGCTGATCAAGGAAACCAATGTGACCTCTGTCTGAGCACCAGCCTCAATCCAGCACACAGGCCCATCACACAGCATCAATGCACTGGCCTCTCCATGCCCCTCTGACAACCGGGGGAAGCTCAATGGGTCTAGCTAAGAAATAATTCAGGAGACACAACGTCTTCTCCAAATGAAAATTAAAACCACTATTGCTGTGCTTAGTCACTCAGTCGTGTCCGACTCTCTGCAATGCCATGGGCTGTAGCCCACCAGGCTCTTCCGTCCATGGGAATTCTCCAGGCAAGAATACCGGAGTGGGCCGCCATGTCTCCTCCAGAGGATCTTCCCAACCCAGGGATCGAACCCAGGTCTCCCACATTGCAGGTGGATTCTTTACCATCTGAGCCACCAGGGGAAGCCCATCATTTACTGAGTACCCATTATGAGTCAAGTAGTAAGGATATAACCTAAATACCAAGCTTGGAGCCAAGAAAGCCTGATCCAGCGGTACAATGGGGGAAGCACAGAGGGCTCCGAATTGCAAGCTAGAGGCACCTAACCTAGAGCTAGAAGATCAAGAAGGGCTTTGCAGGGGGTAAAACACGATTCAGTGGAAAGAGCTTAAAGTCGGACAGACCTGAGTTCAAATCCTGGCTCTGTTACTAACTAGCTGTGTTACTTAAGGCAAATTACTTAGTAAGATCTAACATTTACATAGTGCTTACTCTGTGCCAGCCGCTATTCTAAATGCCTTACATATATTAATAACTCATTTCACTTTAATAGCCCAATAATATACACACTACTATCATCCCCATTTTGAAGATGAAGAGACAGGCCAAAGAAGTCAAGTATCTTGCCCAAGGTCACACAGCTCATGGGAGGCAGAACTGGGATCCAAACTCAGGTAATTCATCTCTAGATATTATGCTTTTAACATCTGTCTGTATTACCTGCCAACTTCTCAGTTACCCCCATCCATAAACTGAGATATATTTTTAAAATTAAAAGTAATAAGCACTTGGGAAACAAAGTGTTAGATAAATTGAATCTACTGTTAAACATAGGCAATTATTTATTCTATTTAAACCTCATAAGAACATTATGGGGGACTTACAGTTAGTCCCATTCTGAAGATGGAGACATTGACCCAGAGAGGTTAAGTAATTAAGCCAGGATTATTCACATAACAGGTGGTAGAACAACTATTCAAATGCAATGCTACTGATACCGAAGCCCACACCTTCGAGCTGGGAGAAAGCCATGCCTACGGCCTGCCACAGAGGACATAGATGGCTGTGGGCCATACTGTGAGGAGGTCTGAGGTTTGGAAGTCTTCAGAAAAGCTTCAGACACTGAAACATTGCCTAGAGGTGCCTCTTTCCTGGGCAGCCCCCACCACCCCAAGCACTTTGGCTTCAAGGTGACATTCAGAATGTGCATTCAAACACCCAAGAACATCTGTGTCCTTAAAAAAGTCCAGACTCACCCATAACTATTTGAAACTAAAAGTTACCCTCAAATGCCCCCCAATGGAACCCTCAAATGGCTGCACTGCCCAGCAGAACCCACACAGAGTGCTACAGTGGGCACACACCAGACTAGGCTTGGGCACCTGATTCCAACTCCAGGATTCCTTATAAGTCCCAGAGAGGCATGCTGTGAATCATTTTCTTTCCTGCTGCCTCACTTTCTTTATCTGTGAAATAGGGATAATAAACACTTCCATTCTCCATCTCCCATGGGTTCTGTGAGGACCAAGGGGAAGATAATTGCTGTGCAGGCAATGTGAAAGCAACCTGAGATGCTGTGAATGGAAGGTGTTATCAAAATGACATATTCTGAGCAGTGACATGATGACATTATTTTTTTGTTTGTTTGCTTTTGCTTAAAACCATTATTCCTGCTAAAGAAAATATATGTGTGTGCGCTCAATCACTAAGTCGAGTCTGACTGTTTTGCAACCCCATGGACCCCCCAGGCTCCCCTGTCCATGGGATTTTCCAGGCAAGAATACTGGAGTGGGTTGCCATTTCCCCCCTAGGGGATCTTCCTGACCCAGAGATCGAATCCACGTCTCCTGGGATTAAATATTGGAATTTAAGCAAATTTTTCTCTCTACTTAATTTCTTGTATCTATTTAAAACAAACAGTACAGTCTTGTCTTCCCAGAAATGTTAGATAGTCAGTGTTTCTAAACAATGAGACTAATTTTGGTCTCCCCCTTAAGAGAGGTGCTATAAGCCCTTATTTTGAGTGTGAATGTGTTAATATTCCACGAGGAGCCTCCTGGTATTGAGACTAGTTTCGGAATTCACATGTCCTTCCCAAAAGAGAGTCAATGTGAGAAAAGAGAGCTGCCACCTGGAGAAATTCCAGATCAGTCCAATTATCACCAAACCGGGACAGGATCTTTGTGCCTCTAGGCTCCAGAGGAAGCTCACACTCAGCACATCCAAAACTGAGCTCACCACTTCCTCCTAGGTTCTCAGTCCCATCAAATGGCAAATCTCTAAGTGCATCATCTAGTTTGTGCCTTCCCACTCAATGTCTGATAATACCAAGATCCCTTTTTAAAGGATCCTCCCCAACACACTATGCCTCAGACTGGTACATGACACATGTGATCTCAATATTCCCACAACCACACTATGAGAAAAGCACTATTGTACAAATGAGGTGACTGAAGCTATTAAGCTAGAGACAGAGCGAGAATTTGTACCTAGGTCAGGCTAACTCCAGGGCTCCCCTGCTGACTCAGATGGTAAAGAATCTGCCTGCAATGTAGGATCCCTGGGTTGGGAAGATCCCCTGGAGCAGGGCATGGCAACCCACTCCAGTCTTCTTGCCTGGAGCATCCCCATGAACAGAGGAGCTTGGCAGGCTACAGTCTATCCAAGCTCAACACAGCAGGCCAGCTTCAAAGTCCTTGTTCCGTCAACTATGTTAGGATGCTCTCCAGTCACCAAATCCTCTATTTTCTTCTACTTTGGTATCTTTCTGATCATCACCTCCAGTGCCCTGTTTCAAGGATCATCACCTCTGGCCTCAGTTGCTCCAAGAATCTGCCCTACTGCCTCCAGACTACACCTGACCCCCTGACCTTGCCCCATCCCTCATCCCCATCGCTACCAAAGTGAACTTTGCAAAAATGCAAAGATAATCATGGCATTCCTCTGCGAAATCTTCAATAGCTCCTGACAGTTTCCAAGAAACGTTCAGATTCCTCAGTGCTTCATGACCCTCTCTCTCCCACCTCTCCAGAGTCACCCCCCACCATTCCTCACATCCTTTGCTCCACAGATGCTCTTTGCCATTCCCTGAAGGAATCATGTTAGTATCGATGTCTCTGTCTTCCCATGACTTAAATGGCCTTCCCTTCCCTTCTCCCACTACTCAACTGTAAATGTCAGCGTAAAAGTCCACCTTCTCCAAGAAGTGCTTTTTCTCTGACACTCACAGCCTCCAAGAAAAGCCCATAAAGAGAATTGGGTCTTTCTTTCATGTATTTATTCATTCATTCAAGAAATAATTATTTAGGGAATTTTCTGCTAGTCCAGTGGCTAAGACTCCACACTCCCAAAGCAGGGGGCCCAAGGTTTGATCCCTGGTCAAGGGACTAGACCCCACAGGCCGCAACTAAGAGTTACACGTCACAACTAAAGATCCTACAGGATACAATGAAGACTAAAGACCCAGCATAGCCAAATCAATAAATAAATTTACAAAATAATAATAATTATTGAATGCCTACGATGGTCTCAGCACCATGCTAGGTGCTGCAATTATAATAATGGATCAAACCGATACTGGTCCTGCCTTGAGGGGGATTACAGTCCAGTGGGAAGGAGACATTGATCCAACAGGGCTAACCACACTATGAAAGAGAAGTACAGGATGCTCGGAGACCACACAGAAATAGTCCCATGGAGGGGAGGCCCAGAGAATACTGCCCTGAAAAAGCAGCATCTGAGTTTAAATTTGAAGTTCAGGGGGAGGCAGTTTAGAGCATTACAGGTAGAAGGAATAGAATCTTCAGAGGCTGTGAGGCGAGTTGCATCTTACCAAGGTCTAATAACTGGAAGCACAGGAGAGTTACTCCTCAGTCCCCTCACTAGTCTGCGAGCAAATAGACGGCAAGACCCTACTCCAGGCTACTTAACGCTCCCAGTACCTCGCACCTGATTCTTTTATAAATAAAGGAATATATTCCATGTTTGAAAGCAGGAAGTACGATATTTCTTAATGGAGACTCGAACTTGCAAATACCTTGGCCTGAAGAATGTTTGTCGCCACATCTATCACAGCGAGGCCCGTGGCTCCAGCTGCTGCCGTCACTAAAACAGTTTCTCTGTGCAGGGAAAGATGTTATTCAAGAAACCAAAAATCACCCAGCAATATGATTTCATGAACATTCTGAAGATGGGACATTTTAAAGCAAGAAGAGAACTGAGAGTTCATCTAGCTTAACCCTCTTGTGTGCACGTACACGTACATGAACACTGTCCGGCCTCTTGGGCCGTGTTATATATGTAGATCAGTCCTAATTTGGTCCAGTCCTGAAGAATTCCCAGGTGAGGGTCCTTAATCTCTCTGGGTAGCCTCTCCCTCATGTCAGTGGTAGCCTTCCTTTGCGCTACCACTCCAATTTCTGCTTCTTACATTCTGTCCTAAAATCACTCCCATACTAAACATTGCCAAATTTTAGAAGTGGATGATCACGTAGCAGTCGCTGCTCTTCTAAGCCCATCTCCCTGGAGCAATTCTGAGCTCTCAGAAAAGAGCAAGAAGCTGTGGGAACGCTCCCAGTCAAGTGAGAAATTCAGCACCTCTGAGCTTGAAATACCTGTTCAGTATACCCAGCCAAGCCTCAGGAGGCAAATACCACTACGTGTGTGCTGGGCTCAGTCACTCGCTGCTCAGTCCTGTCTCCCTCTTTGCGACCCCATGGACTGTAGACTGCCAGGCTCCTCTGTCCATGAGACTTTTCAGAATACTGGAGCAGACTGCCATTTCCTTCTCCAAGGGATCTTCCCCACCCAAAGATCAAACCCGTGTCCACTGCATTGGCAGGTGGATTCTTTACCAACATACCACCTGCCTACAGTATTTGTGATCTGTGATGCCCAGCCAAGCCTCACAGAAACAAATGCCACAGGCTTCCATTAAAACCTCAGTGAGATGAGTTGAAATAAACCAGCTCTCTAAAATGTAAGGTTTTCTAGGAAGTGATCTCCGGAGGGGTCAGACTTGAGAGAAAGATTTCTCCAAATTCATATTGGCCAAGTTCACAGTCTACCGTCCTCTCTCAGGCAAAAGGGTATCCCCACTGTCACCAGGCTCCAATCTTGGGCCACTCCCTTCCTTTGGCTTTTCCTTAGATAGCCATGAGGTATGGCTCAGGGAGGGCTTCCCACGTGGCGCTAGTGGTAAAGAACCTGCCTGCCAATGCAGGTGATGTAAGAGACTCCGGTTTGATCCCGGGGTTGGGAAGATGCCCTAGAGGAAGGCATGGCAACCCACTCCAGTATTCTTGCCTGGAGGATCCCATGGACAGAGGAGCCTGGCGGGCTACAGCCCATATGGTCACAAAGAGTCAGGCATGACCAAAGGGACTTAGAATGTACACAGGGTCAGGGAAGGGAACAGAGGGCCACGGTCTTGGTGGACATTTCTGTATTGTATGGTATTAGAGGAGGTGCCATCTATCCCTCTGTCGTCGACACAGTCCTCACCCAGGCTGGGTACAGGCCCGATGCTCCAGGGCGAAAAGAGCAGTGCCATACGACACGGGCAGGGCGGCAGCTTCTCGGAGGGACACCTTTTCTGGAATCTGCCACAGGTTCTATAAAAGAGATAACAGTGACTCAGATATTAAGCACTGTACCTCTTCATAAAGGCTGCTCAATATATATTATGACTTGACTTGCGAAGGGCAACACATGTCAGGAACCAAGCCCAGTGGAAGTCAAGACCAAGCAAGTGATGATCAATTTCAAGACTTGGGCACATCAGCTTTCAAAAATCCTAAAGCTGGCATCTGGATCAGGAAGGAACCAATCTGCAGAGGATATAACACATGCCACTGCGGTATTACTATAATAAGTGAATAACATGGTACAAAAAATTTTACCTTAAATAAAGCTGTTTAAAAAAAAAAGTATGTACTAGCCACCACTAGGGGGCACCATTCACATCCTGGACAACCACACCCCTACACCAGCTGGCTCCCTCCCAGGAGGATTATCTTTCACAAGCTTGGTGCGGGGAAGCAGCTCATTACATCCAAGCTTCAAACCAGTTTTTCTACCAAAACCACCTAACTATGGTCCAGTTGGACAGCCAATCGATTGTTCCAGGCCTCAGAAAACAAAATGCCCTTCTTCATTAAACCACTCCACACAAACAAAGCTCTATACAATGGTTGTCAAACCAAAACAAGCACACCAAAAAAAAAAAAAAAGGGTTTAGCATTTGATAGAAAGAAATGCTTGGCTGAGAAACAAGATATAACCTAAAGAATACAAAAAAAAAGAAAGGAAAAGGAGAAGGACTGAGGGATAGGTGAAAATGAAAGACAGAAGAAAAAGAATCTCCAAGGATGAATATTGAGGAGGAGGGCTACCTTGTGGTCAGTGATGCATTCTTCAGCCATACCACCAAAGACAGGCAGGCCAACGACTCGATCTCCCTGAAGGGAAAATACCATTAAGGGTATGTTCAAATGTATGCTCTTGCCATTTAACCCCTTCCCAAGTTAACCCAAAAAAGAAAATTGTTCTTTCTGATCCAGTAAGACACAGGTTCCCTTAATTATCTATTCAGTGTTACTGCTTAGTAAATAATTCAGATATTTTCACACAACCCCCATCAGGCGGCCAAGCCAATCTGAGCACATTTTGGACGATGACTGAACCGAGAAAGGAAAAAACTGATATGAATTAGAATCCCAGTATTCATTTCTCTCACAAAATACTGAAACCTGAGAATTCTCTATCCTTTCAGTAACTAAAACCCCAGGTGCCGCCTCTCATTAGTAATAAAAAGTTTAACGAAGCCAGGCCAGGCTTCCTTCCCTCAATTCAGAATTCGTTTCTCCCCGCTCCATCTCATTCTGCCTTTGGTGTCCACTGGCAAAGTCCAGGAAAAGCAAGACCCTCTGGCTACAAACTATTTCTCATAGTTACCCACACATCAGTTCCCTAGATTCAACTAACTTACCTCTTTCACCGTGCTGACATCTGTGCCTGTCTCCAATACCATCCCAGAAAACTCCATTCCTAAAACAAATTTTAAAGATTAGGTTATCTGTAAAGCCCAGCACCAGAGAGATGAGAAAACTCTGATCGACAGGCTGTCCTATGAGCTTTCTGGAGCCAAAAGGGTTTGTGTTCTGCCCCCTACCCCATCCAGGAAGAAAAATAGGAGTGTTATACCCAACACACAGGAAAGTGAATTAACATTTCATGATCACAACTTGAAAAGCAATAGCAGTCCCATTCTTACCATGACACAATGAAAATTTCAAGAATGGGCAAAAGAATAGAGAATCATGAGTATACAAGTACTTTTGACCCTGATCTCTGGGGCCGTGGGCTCCTCCAGCACCCCCAATGATAATATTCATCATATGGCATTTATCTGTTCTCAGGTGTCCTCTTCTGGACTATGAGGCCCCTCAAGGACATGAACTATATTCACGCATACAGCACTTGGCCCAGTTGGATGAACTGGTGGTGTCTGCTCTTTCCTCCTCCACCTCCAAAATTTCTGAGTTTAATGATCATACATTTCCCACTTGAGCTGCCAGAAGGATAACTCAACTGAGTAAGACATCTTCCCCCTCAACCAGCATATCAGCAAATACAAACAGAGGGAACTGGTTCCAACTGTTGAGACATAACCAAATGCCCTAAGGCCAAAACACTGCAACTGTTTCGCAATCACTGTATCTTCAGTGGTGTCTATCTGTATAAAATATACATGTACTGTATATTTACAGTATATAACTGTATATTACTTATATAGATACACACCAAACTTATATCTCTTCTAATAAATTTCACCAACAAAAATGAGTCATTGGTCCACATACTCGGGATCTAAATGTAATCAGATTGAGTATAATGCAAGTCAGAGAGCAGCCTACGAAGAAATGGATAAACTCTGTATCTTCTTTCTGATCCTTTGGTATTAGATTTCTTGGGGAATGTATTTGTGAGGACTGAGAGTCATAGCTGCAACCAGATGTTTATGATCCTTCAGTGAAAAAGTAAAATTGAGGAACTGTCAAGGAATGAAAGAGAATAACTATGGCCATTGATGATTCTGATCAGGATTCTGGTGAGCATAACAATACATAAAACTTTATTTGTTCATTGAGCGCCGAAGAATTGATGCTTTTGAACTGTGGTGTTGGAGAAAACTCTTGAGAGTCCCTTGGACTGCAAGGAGATCCAACCAGTCCATTCTGAAGGAGATCAGCCCTGAGATTTCTTTGGAAGGACTGATGCTAAAGCTGAAACTCCAGTACTTTGGTCACCTCATGCGAAGAGTTGACTCACTGGAAAATACTCTGATGCTGGGAGGGATTGGGGGCAGGAGGAGAAGGGGACGACCGAGGATGAGATGGCTGGATGGCATCACGGACTCGCTGGATGTGAGTCTGAGTGAACTCCTGGAGATGGTGATGAACAGGGAGGCCTGGCGTGCTGCGATTCATGGGGTCGCAAAGAGGCGGACACGACTGAGCGACTGAACTGAACTGAACTGATGCCTTTTCAAAGTATTTACTGAGAGGTGGATGAAGTAAGTGAAGGGGATTAAGAGGTACAAGTCTCTAGTTAGAAAACAATAAAACCACAGAGACGTAATATACAGCAGAAGGAACTAGTAATACTGTAATAACTCTGTCTGGGACACAGGGTTACTAGACTTACTGTGGTGTCCTTTCATCATGTATGCAAATGTCACATCACTCCCTAGTACACCTGAAACTAACATAACATTGCCTGTCAACTGTATTGCAATCACTCAATCAAGTATTTATTGAGCATTTAGCATGAGCCAGATACAAGAGGACTAACAGGGCCAGGGTGGGCAGGCAGGATAATGTTGAACAAGACAGTCATAGAACCTTCCCTCACAGCACTAAAATCA
This sequence comes from Cephalophus harveyi, assembly GCA_006410635.1. Taxonomy (NCBI): domain Eukaryota; kingdom Metazoa; phylum Chordata; class Mammalia; order Artiodactyla; family Bovidae; genus Cephalophus; species Cephalophus harveyi. The sequence continues at coordinate 444,799 of SJYT01032241.1, read as the reverse complement.
CTAGAATCTAGTGATTCTAATTAGCAGTGAGGCTGAGATGTCTTTTTTTTTTTTTTTTTTTTGGCCACACCACATAGCATGTGGGATCTTAGTTTCCCAACCAGGGATCAAACCTGCATCGGAAGCATGGAGTCTTAACCCCTGGACCACCAGGGAAGTACCAAAGCTGACATATCTGAGTCACCACTGACAGCAGGTGAACACCACCACGGGTGGTGGACTCAGGAAGCACACGGGTCGTTTTTTTTTTTTTACCAATTATGATTTTTTTGAACTTTTTGTTTTGTGGTATAGCTGATTAACAATGTTGTGATAGTTTCAGGTGAACAGCAGAGCGACTCAGATATACCCACACATGTACCCATTCTCCCCCAAACCCCACTCCCATCCAAGCTGCCACATAACGTTGAGCAGAGTTCCACATGCTGTAAAGTAGGTCCTTGCTGGTTATCCATTTTAAATATAGCAGTGTGTACATGTCCATCAAGCAGCTCTTTTAAAAGTCTCTATATCTTCTCTTTTTGAAGCAATCACTTTGCCCTTTCATACTCACCGGGTGTGAAGGGAAGTTGATGCCTCTCCTGATACTGACCACGACAGGCCAAAATATCAGCGAAGTTAATCCCACAGAAATGAACATTAACTCTGACCTGCAAAGGGAATAGAGCAAAAAGGCAAATCAGTACACATCTTTGGAGACAAAGCTCATTCAGTTATATGGTAATATTTACTGAACGTCCACTATATGCTAGGTACTGAACTAAGTACTGGTACACAATCACAGGACAAAATGGACAAGGAGCTAAGAGTATAGTACAGAAGACAGACATTAACCAGATAATTAGGAGAGTTTATGGGCTAAACTACAACTCCTACACAAAATGTCAGATAGAAATATACGGTGCTATGAAAGCACATAATGGGGAGATCTGACCTTCGAGGGAAGTAAGAACTGTGAGGAGTCAACTATTCAAGAGGGGGGAGGGGAGCCTGGCATAGACAAAAGCAATGGCCGGTGCAAAGGCCCAGTGTATACTTAGTTGCTCAGTCATGTCCGACTCTGCGGCCCCATAGATTGCAGCCCACCAGGCTCCTCTGTCCCTGGGACTTTCCAAGCAAGAATACTGGAGTGGGTTGCCATTTCCTTCTCCACGGGATCTTCCCAACCCAAGGATAGATGGAACAATGGAAGGCATTAAAAGATTTTAAGCAGAGGGTAACATGATCAGCTGTGTTGGGAATCAGGAATTCTAGAAGCGAGAACTAGACTCCCCAGCTTATGTGTTTTCCTGACAGAGATGGAGCAGAGGCAGCTCTGCGGCAGTTTTTGTAGCCCTTGTTAAGCAGTGGTTCTCATAGTGCGGTCCCCAGACTACCAGATTCAGTGTCACCCGGCAACTTGTTAGACGTTCAGATTCTCAGCCCCTGACCTCCTGACTCAGAAACTTTAGAGACCAGCAACCTGTTGTGACAAGATAAATCTGATGCAGCCTGAAGTTAAAGAACTACTGTCACATACCAACCAGGGCTTAGAATCATGGGAGAAAATGAAGGCTGAGACAGAATCGGTGACATTCATCTCTCTGTTTACATTTCCCATATCATACAAAGGTGACCATATTGATGAGAAGATATTTTATGAACAAAATGCATCCATTCAACAATATTTTAAGCATCAGCCACATGCCAGGCACCATTCCAGACTATGGAGATTTAATGATGGATAAACTCACATAGTCCCAGCTCTCACGAGCTAATTTCTGACACAACAGTCTGGGTAAATAACAGAACGAAGAAGCCCAGCTCTCAAGCTGTTTGTGACTGTCTCAAACATTGTGTGCTGACATGCATAGCACATATAAATTCCTGAAGCCACTCCACCTTAACTCAACATGGATGTCTTTCAGCATGTGAATCCCAAGAAGCAGGCTGGCTGCTAGCCTTCAGTCACCCAAATATTCCAATTAGTCCCAGGGTCCGCATTAGTGATACTTTGGGACTGCAGCCACATTTCTTCCCCTCCCAGTGACCTCCAACCCTGAGACTCACTGCGTGTTTCGCCTTGTTAGGCAGTCTCATTCTCCACACCGGATGAGTGTCACCAGGGTGGTCGAGAGGCAAAGCCAAAGTGACTACCACATTTTTCAACCTCCCTAAATGTGAGAGCTGGACTGTGAAGAAGGCTGAGCGCCAAAGAATTGATGCTTTTGAACTGTGGTGTTGGAGAAGACTCTTGAGAGTCCCTTGGACTGCAAGGAGATCCAACCAGTCCATTCTGAACGAGATCAGCCCTCGGATTTCTTTGGAGGGAATGATGCTAAAGCTGAAACTCCAGTACTTTGGCCACCTCATGCGAAGAGTGGACTCACTGGAAAAGACTCTGATGCTGGGAGGGATTGGGGGCAGGAGGAGAAGGGGACGACAGAGGATGAGATGGCTGGATGGCATCAATGATTTCTTTGGAAGGAATGATGCTAAAGCTGAAACTCCAGTACTTTGGCCACCTCATGCGAAGAGTGGACTCACTGGAAAAGACTCTGATGCTGGGAGGGATTGGGGGCAGGAGGAGAAGGGGACGACAGAGGATGAGATGGCTGGATGGCATCAATGACTCGATGGACGTGAGTCTGAGTGAACTCCAGGAGTTGGTGATGGACAGGGAGGCCTGGCGTGCTGTGATTCATGGGGTCGCAAAGAGTCGGACACGACTGAGCGACTGAACTGAACTGAAATGTGGGTAGATGCCCACAACCCTAACATAATCCCACCCACCCCAAATCACTGCAGTACACCAGATGAGGGCACAAGGCACATTACCATGGAAATATAGGGCTGGCTGAAGGGAGGAGGGAGGGCAGATAATTAGATGCTGCATCTGAAGGAGGGGAAGCAAAGGATGGGGTCCATTTATCTGTGTTAAATCAATAACATGCAGGCGGTTATGCAAAGTCGTGTGCAGATCAGAATTCTCTGTTTCTGAGGCAACAGCTCTGGGGCCTTCTACATTTGTGTTTTGGGGAACAATCTTCCCTTTGCACTTTAGGCTTTTTGTGACCCTGGATAGGGCCCATCTAGAAGCCCAGCAGAAAGTTGTGCTCCAGTTTCACGGGCGCCCCCTAGCTGGGCACTCGGGAACCCAGTCCGGAAGGGGAGCCAGCGGGTTATGGGTGGTGGCCGCGGGGAAGGGGGTCCAGGGGCCCGGCCAGTCACCTACCTCGTGCGGCTGGATAGGGCGAGGGGCCACCTCCTCAATGACCAGGGGCCGCTTCAACTCGGCGCACCGCGCGGCGCGGTAGTTTCGGCCGCAGCCCTGCCAGGCCGTTCTGCAAAGCGGAACAAGGGTCGGGTTAGTGGGGCCGAAGCTGGGGCCGCCCTTAGGGGTTTGGGGATGAGTCAGGTCGCACCTGCAGAGCCATGCCCGAGACACGCACCGTCCCCACGCCGCCGCCATGGCCCAGAGCAAGTGTCTCCAGAGGGGAGAGGTCCGAGCGCGGCAGTGGGATCCGGCCGCCGCCTGCCCCGCCCCGGCGACCGGAAGAGCGCAAGGGCGCCGGGCCCGGGCGCGTGCGACCTGAACTGACCCAGGCAGGCGGCCGCAGCCCCGACCGCGCCACCCGCCCGCTTCTCCCGGGCGCCGGAGCCCCCTGGTCCCCCGGGGACCCCCCGGAGGTGGAGCCCGCGGCGGGGCGTGTAGGGAGGGTGGAGGGAAAAAAAGAGTAGATAGAACTAGATCCCCGGAGATTAACCTTTGTCGTCGTTTTTTTGTAGCCAATTCGGGAGACTTTTAACGCACACTTGGGGTTCAAGTGAGGGAGGAGCAAGATAGGGGAAGGGGAATATGAGGCACAAACTACTAGGTATAAAATAAATGAGAAACGAAGATGTACAGCACAGGGGATACCGCCAATATTTTATAATTTGGGGGATAATTATTGATTTTTATTAAAATACTCTTTTCCGAGACAAAAGTATTTTCTGTTAATAGACTATTTCTTGACTGCTTCAAAAGAACATTTGACCCTGTTGACCTCACATCTTTTGATATAAACTCTTCCCTTAACTTCTTATAATAACTCTAAAAAATACTGAGTGATTATATTGTACACCTGTAACTGATATAATTTGTAAATCCACTATTACTTCAACAAAACAAGGTATAAATAAACAACTAGGGGGTGAGAGTGGACCTCTCCATGTGCAAAATCCTAAACGCATAAAGGCTTTATCCTGCCTTCAACATCTTACTAGGATTTGAGAGGGTAACAGGCAGGAAAGTCGGAGGTCTCCAAACAGAGGAAATAGGCTGCAAGTGTCAGACAATTTTTCTTTCTCTCTTAAGGGGCAGGAGGTAACCAACAAGTGTTAGATGTTTTCCCCTTCTCTACACAAATTTAAAAAGAGGTTTCTCTTAAAATTCTGTGTTGCCATGATGACACCTGGTTCCACCTGAACTTAACTTTTCTCAAACCTTGAGCTAACCAATGCGTTTTTCTTATGGAAATGTTTGTCTTCAGTCGGTTATGTTTGTCTTCTTTCTGTATTTCGCTCAGTTGTGTCCGACTCTTTGCGATCCCGTGGACTGTAGCTTACCAAGCTCCTCCGTCCATGGGATTCTCCAGGCAAGAATACTGGAGTGGGTTGCCATTTCCTTCTCCAGGGGATCTTCCCAACCCAGGGATTGAACCCAGGTCTCCTGCATTGCAGGCAGACGCTTTAACCTCTGAGCCACCAAGGCTTCCCTGGTGTCTTAAGCTATGTTAATGAATTATGTATTTACCCTCAGTTCAGTTCAATTCAGTTGCTCGGTAGTATTCGACTCTTTGCGGCCCCATGGACTGTAGCATGCCAGGCTTCCCTGTCCATCACCAACTCCCAGAGCTCGCTCAAACTCATGTCCATCGAGTCAGTGATGCCATCCAACCATCTCATCCTTTGTCGTCCCATTCCCCTCCTGCCTTCAAATTTTCCCAGCATCAGGGTCTTTTCAAATGAGTCAGTTCTTTGTATCAGGTGGCCAAAGTATTGGAGCTTCAGCTTCCAATGAATATTCAGGATTGATTTCCTTTAGGATCGACAGGTTGGATCTCCTTGCAGTCCAAGGGACTCTCAAAAGTCTTCTCCAACACCACAGTTCAAAAGCATCAATTCTTCTGCGCTCAGCTTTCTTTATAGTCCAACTCTCACATCCATACATGACTATTGGAAAAAGCATAGCTTTGACTAGACAGACCTTTGTTGGCAAAGTAATGTCTCTGCTTTCTAATAAGCTGTCTAGGTTGGTCATAGCTTTTCTTTTAATTTCATGGCTGCAGTCACCATCTGCAGTGATTTTTGGAGCCCAAAAAAATAAAGTCTCTCACTGTTTCCACTGTTTCCCCATCTATTTGCCATGAAATGATGGGACCAGATGCCATGATCTTAGTTTTCTGAATGTTGGATTTTAAGCCAACTTTTTCACTCTCCTCTTTCACTTTCATCAAGAGGCTCTCTAGTTCTTCTTTGCTTTCTGCCATAAGGTTGGTGTCATCTGCATATCTGAGGTTATTGATATTTCTCCCAGCAATCTTGATTCCAGCTTGTGCTTCATCCAGCCCAGCATTTTGCATGATGTACTCTGCATATAAGTTAAATAAGAAGGGTGACAATATATAGCTTCGATGTACTCCTTTCCCAACTTGGAACCAGTCTGTTGTTCCATGTCCAGTTCTAACTGTTGCTTCTTGACCTGCACACAGATTTCTCAGGAGGCCAGGTAATCTGGTATTCCCATCTCTTTAAGAATTTTCCACAGCTCTTTGTAATCCACACAATCAAAGGCTTTGGCATAGTGAATAAAGCAGAAGTAGATATTTTTCTGGAACTCTCTTGCTTTTTCAATGATGCAACGGATGTTGGCAATTTGATCTCCGGTTCGTCTGCCTTTTCTAAATCCAGCTTGAACATCTGGAAGTTCACGGTTCACATACTGCTGAAGCCTGGCTTAGAGGATTTTGAGCATTAGTTTGCTAGTCTGGTGAATTCCCTGGCAGTTCAAATGGTTAGGACTCTGTGCTTCTACTGCAGAGGGTCTAGATTGACCCCTGGTAGGGGAATTAATATCCTGCAAGCCTAGAAGCCAAAAAACAAAAAAACCCCCCAAAAAGGACATCTGGTCACAGAGTATATAGCCTCTGAGGTTCAAGCCCAAGCCTACCACCTATTTGTGTGGTTTTGGCAATTCTCAAGGCTGGGAGTCTAGTTCCTCCCCCTAAAAGTGAAAGCATCAGGCAAAATAATCCCTAAATTGCTAAATTCTCTTTCTATTTGATGGAAACAATACATACAAGGTAGCACAGAATTATGGAATGACCAGGAATGGAATAAAGGAAAACTAGAAAGCAAAAATGAAGTAGCAAGAAACTTCTAAAATTATGGCCTAAAGAAAGGCTTTGGTAGGAAAAGAATTTAAGAAAAGTGAAGGTCACTGTTCTCTTAAGAGCACTGGCAAGGGGTGGGGCAGGGGTGGTGGTGAATTTGGTAGTCACTTTAGCCCCACCTCCCTCAGGGAGAAACTAAGCAGAAGAGGAACAAGGACTGGAGGGTGAGAAAGTGGAAAACATCTTCCATGAAATACTTTGTAAACTCTTAGTCATTATGTACATAAATCAGACCACAAGGAGTGAAGAATCACCAACATTATCATCCTCAAAATAACATTCTGGGACTTCCCTGGTGGCTCAGTGGTAAGGAATCCACCAGCCAATGCAGGAGACATAGGCTCCATCCCAGGGTCAGGAAGATCCCACATGCCCGCAGAGCAGCTAAGCCTGTGTGCCACAACTACTGAGCCTGTGCTCTAGAGCCGACGAGCCTGCAACTACTGAAGCCCACACACCCTAGAGCTGGTGCTCTGCAACAAGAGATGTCACCACAGTGAGCATCGCTACAAAGAGTAGCCCCCCATCTCCACAACTAGAGAAAAGCCCACGCAGCAACAAAGATCCAGCACAACCAGAAACAAAACTATTTTTTAAGCAGTCAACATTCTGGTTACCAAATAACAGTGAGCAACAAGAAATCTCAAGTTTATGAAATGTAAAATAAGGATTGATTTGGGGATGAAATGAGTTGTTCCAGGTGGAAAATATTTTGTAAAATATTAACTATTTATAAAGTGAAGTAAAAGTCGCTTAGTTGTGTCTGACTCTTTGCAACCCCATGGGCTGTAGCCTGCCAGGCTTTTCTGTCCGTGGATTTCCCAGGCAAGAATACTGCAGTGGGTTGCCATTTCCTTCTCCAGGGGACTTTCCTGACCCAGGGATCAAACCAGGTCTCCTGCCTCGGAGGCAGATTCGTTACCATCTGAGCCACCAAGGAAGTTCCTGTAAGTATTTATACAAGATATTAAGTAAGCAAATTTTATTGAATTATAGTTGATTTACATAAAGCAAGCAATGTTTACTTGAGCTCCTTGAAAGAACACCCATTTCTTAATCTCCTTTATGTTTGTACTTTGCACAATGCAACTTTAAGCACCTAATACACGCTTATCACTGAATTGTTGAAAGAGTACTCCAGTTTAGTTCAGTTGCTCAGTTGTATCTGACTCTTTGCGACCCCACGGACTGCAGCACGCCAGGCTTCTCTGTCCATCAACAATTCCCGGAGCTTGCTCAAACTCATGTCCGTCAAGTCAGTGATGCCATCCAACCATCTCATCCTCTGTCGTCCCCTTCCCCTCCCACCTTCAATCTTTCTCAGCATCAGGGTCTTTTCAAATGAGAGTTCTTTGAATCAGGTGGCCAAAGTATTAGAGTTTCAGCTTCAGCATCAATCCTTCCAATGAATATTCAGGACTGATTTCCTTTAGGATTAACAGGTTGGTTCTCCTTGAAAACCAAGGGACTCTCAAGACTCTTCTCCAACACCACAGTTCAAAAGCATCAATTCTTCAGCACTCAGCTTTCTTTACAATCCAACTCTCACATCCATACATGACTACTGGAAAAACCATAGCTTTGACTAGACAGACCTTTGTTGGGAAAGTAATGTCTCTGCTTTCTAATAAGCTGTCTAGGTTGGTCATAACTTTTCTTTCAAGGAGCAAGCATCTTTTAATTTCATGGCTGCAGTCACCATCTGCAGTGATTTTGGAGCCCCAAAAAATAAAGTCTCTCATTGTTACATAGTATCAATTTTTCAGATAATTGGAAGTGTCTTTAAGCATCAGGTTTTTTATTTTTTATTAAGTATTCTTATGGAAATTTTTCTATTGTCATTTTCATAATATCCTTGTCATCCTCAGGGAAAATGAAAAATCAGTGAGTTTGAAGAAATCTATCAATACTTCATTCTACATTCATAACAGTATCTGAAAAAAATAGCAGACGTCCCTTTTAGAAGAATCTTGGAAGGAAATGAAAGTATCTTAGGTAATAGAGGGGATTTTAAGCACTTATATGCAAAATAACTTTCATTTTTCCAATGAACTTCAAAGGTACATGATAAAACATTTAATAGTAGTTGCTACAGTGGCAAAAGAAGTATTTAGTTTGCCCATCAATGGGCTGCCACCACACCGTACTATCTAGTTTTTATCATTTTTGGTTATTTTGTTTTCTGTGGGGGTAAGTTATGAAAGTGGAGAAGGAAATGGCAAGTCACTCCAGGATTCTTGCATTCTTGCTTGGGAAATCCCATGGACAAAACAGCCTGGTAGGCTAGTTTATGGGGTCACAAGAGTCAGACACAACTTAGCCACTAAGCCACCACCAACAAGGTAGGAAAGAGGGGAGGAAGAATAAAATGTGAGTCCTGGGGGAGAACAAGCAGCTAAATCAGGACTATTCAGTCCCCTGAGAAGAAAGAAAACGAATCTATAATTGCCCTATAAACCAGTTTGAGGGCTCATTAGGAAGTAAAAGAGTAACAGATGACTCTTCCTTCTGGTACAACTCACTTGAAGAGATAATATTTAACACCCAGAAGCTGCTGGAAGGCAGAGGGTAGAGAGATGAATACACAAACAGCCACGCTTTCACAGAATAGTAGAAAAGCAATATATAAACAACATGAACACCATGCAGGACTACACTGAACATGTAAAAGTAGCTCACAGGGTTAAAATGCTTTATCCAGTAGTTTGACAGCATCTTGAGAATAGAGTCTGTGTGTCTCAGTAACCCAGTTTACCACCACACCTAACACAAAGTAGATACGTGGTCCATTAGGAAGGTAAAAAGACTGATGCCCCACAAGCTGTGTAAGAGAGCTCAGCTCCTGCTGCTGCTGCTGCTGCTGCTGCTGCCAAGTCGCTTCAGTCGTGTCCGACTCTGCGCGACCCCATAGACGGCAGCCCTCCATCCCCAGGATGCTCTAGGCAAGAACACTGGAGTGGGTTGCCATTTCCTTCTCCAATGCGTGAAAGGGAAAAGTGAAAGTGAAGTCGCTCAGACGTGTCTGACTCTTAGCAACCCCATGGACTGCAGCCTACCAGGCTCCTCCATCCATGGGATTTTCCAGGCAAGAGTACTGGAGTGGGGTGCCATTGCGTTCTCCAGTAAGAGAGCTACCAGCACTGTATTGTTCAAAGCCACATCCAAAAATGTTAAAGGGTCTTGCACATACTTTCCTGTTTAAGGATGCATCTGCCTGATACACATAATCTGATGCTTTTTTTCTGACCAGTGCAGTATTGCCGTAATAGATACGTTATTATCCTCTACCAAAAAGATGTCTCCCAAGAGCCTTGAGCTTTGCTGTAGTTTGCCTTTTCATTGGATTCCCCCAGATTGCTCTTTCTGAATGTTGGAGTAGGGGTTAACTTTTATCAACCTCAGAGATGGGCTTTTGTTATTGATATATGTGGGCCATATTAACCTTCTAGTCTATTTCAAGAATTCTATAATATTTGTGACATAATTTACCTGCTTCATGGGACCAAAATTCATGGAATAATAGAATTTCACAGCTGGGGTGGCTCATCAAAATGATCTAAGCAATGGGGCTTCCCTGGTGGTCTAGTGGTTGAGAATCCACCTTGCAAAGCATGGCACATGGGTTGGATCTATGGTCAAGGAAGATCCCACATGCCACAGAGCAACTAATTCCGTGCGCCACATCTACTGAGTCTGCGCTCTGGAGCCAGAGAGCCACAACTACTGAAACCTGAGCACCACAGAGCCCATGCTCCACAAGAGAGGTCTCTGCAGTGAGAAGCCCGCGCAAGACAAGGAAGAGTAGCCCCTGCTCACCGCAATTAGAGAAAGTCCAATCACAGTGAGGAAGACTCAGCACAGCTAAAAATAAATAAGTTTCTTTAAAAGATTATTTTAAAAACTGCTTCATCTATAAGAGAGAAAGCAAAGGCTCAGAGAGGGACTGGCCCAAGGTCACACTGCATGTTACTGGCTAAAGTAGCATTAGGATCTGTTAGAACCTGGCTTTCCTGATTTCTTATTCAATGCCCTTTCTATCAAGCTCTTTGGATTTCACACAATACAATGCACATAATAATATTTCACATTTTCATAATACTTCATAGGTTTCAAATCACTGTCATCCAAATTGCTTTATCCTGCCAGTGATGCAAGTGATAATAATGCTTGCTTCAACTAGCACTTACTGGTAACTTAGAACAAACCAGTCACTAAGTGCTTTTGCATTATTTTCTTAGTCCTCACAATAGTCCTATTACCATTATTTTCACTTTTTTAAAGATCAGGAATGCAGAGTAAGAAACTTGCCCAAGGCCACAGCTAGGAAAGGAGCGGTTTAGAAGCCTCCTAATTGCCTGATGCCAGAGGCCGGCCACCCACTGTTTGCGTGGCAGACAAAGACGGTATTGTGCCACACATTACAGAGCCATGCTTTTTACTTGTAGTTTTAAGTTTAATTTTATAGAAATTTTACAGTAGTTGAAGCCTAGAAAATAGATGAATTCCCTGAAGAGGAGAATAGAGAGAAATCAGCCTCCAGGGATGCCTGCAGTTAAGACACAAGAGCAGGAAAAGGTAACACATAATTAGAAGTGCTACCCTATTCCTTATAGCCAAGAGCTTGAAAATGTATTGATTTTATTTAAAGTATAGTAAGGTTAAAAATGTGATTATGTAAAGTAGTTTTCACACACACACGAAAAGATTTTAATGAAACAATGTGCTGCCCGGGTTGCCTGGTTACCAGCCATCACTTAAGCAGGTACCAGCAGGCATTTGGACTAAATTCCTGGCACTCAGAGGGACTCATTTGGAAGCAGTGGTGACCTGGGCCATGTCTGCCATGGACCCCAAAACTAACCACCAATATTTGATGCAGAAATCTATTTTCCATCTTAAGCCATCATTATGGAATCAGTTTACAAGTTCCCAAGCAGTCTGGCAACTTTATGAAGCCTTTCCCTCAAAGAGGGAAGCCCCTCTTTTCCCTCTTTGAGGGAACCCCACCTCCCGCAAAGAGGACAACTCCTTCCTTTCTACATGTTCCCCCCAAGAGCTTTATAAACCTGGATTAGCTCGCTAATCTCATTGTTCAGGTGGTATTTATCTGTTTATCCCAACAGTTAAGCTGTGAGCACTGTGGATGGTTCTGATGATAACATAAGAAAAAGAAAAGAATTTAGGCCTTGGAACCAGATGTACCTATGTTGGATTCCTGCCTTAGTCACTTAGCCACTGTGACCTTGGGAAAGTTATTTAACCTCTCTAAGCCTCCATCTTTGTTTTCATCTATAAAACAAGTGTAATAATGGCCTCCTCAGGTGGTAGCTGTGAGAATTAAATCAGAAAAGCCAGCACATGGCAGCCCTCAATGAATGGCAGCTCTCATTAGGAAGGCAGGCCTATCCTTGAACCTCTCACCGTCTAGTGGAGAAAGGCACATGAAAACAGACTTCTAAGAGACTTCCCGGGTGGTCCAGTTGTTAGCAATCTGTGCTTCCACTGCAGGATCCATGAGTTCGGTCCTTGGTCTGGGCAGTAAGATCCTGAAAACCATGCAGCATGGGGGAAAAAAAGATTTCTATAAGGCCTGTGAAATGTCCTGTGACCTTGGGCTGCAAAGGAGGCTGTGAGAGCACAGAGAAGGTCAACATACCCCACCTGGAGAGCATCATTTCAAGAAAGCCTCCTAGAAGAAGGATGAGGAAGAATTAGCCAGACAAAGAGCAGAATTAAACGTGTTCCAAGCAAAGAAATGTATGAGAGAGAAGGTGGCACATTCAAGGAATTATAGGTGGTCAGCTGGGACGGAAGTTATGATTTGAGTCAGAGAATGGTGAGAGATGAGAAAGGAGAAGCAGATGGTCGTGTAGAAAGAGCGTGGGTTCAGGGAGGAATTCCAGCTTCACCACTTTCCAGCCATATAGCCTTATCCAAGTGACCTCTTTCTGGGTCTTGTTTTCTCATTTGTAAAATGATTGTAATCTAATATATGTAAAGTGCCTGGCACAGGATGTACTTTTTAAAAAATGATAGCAAGTATTCTTTATCTAGGATGAGCTTAATGGTTGGTCCATTTCGACTGAGTCAATGGAAAGATGAATGGATAAATTCATTCACTTATTAATGTTAGTACTTATTAGACACCACCCCTGTGCCAGACTGTTCTAATCGCTAGTGAACAAAACAGGCAAAAAATCCCTGCCCTAATGAGACTTCCCTGGTGGCTCAGAGGGTAAAGCATCTGCCTACAATGCAGAAGACCCGGGTTCGATCCCTGGGTCGGGAAGATCCCCTGGAGAAGGAAATGGCACCCCACTCCAGTACTCTTGCCTGGAATATCCCATGGACTGAGAAGCCTGGTAGGCTACAGTCCATGGGGTCGCAAAGAGTTGGACACGACTTAGCGACTTTACTTTCACTTTCAATGAGACTTAACAGTTCATGAAGCTGAGATGGAAAAGCGGCCACTGGTGTCTATGAGACTCAGTCTATTTCACAGCCCATGTGGCTCCAGAGTTATCTGATAAAAAGTTAATAAACTGACAAAGCAAGTTTCTAAGAGAGCTGCATGTGAGTCCCACCTCCTGACAAAGCGGAGGCTCCTGTCATCTCCCTTAATTGCGTCTCACTTATCAACCCCCAGCTTCCTGTTGTGATCCAGGGGAACTGGTGAGTTGTGTTGTTTGGCAGGAAGAAATGTCAAGGAAGGCTCAATTCATTCTTGGGCTCTAGGTCTAAAGTGGTGGTAAGAGGAAATAGGAAAGCAGCTCACACAAAAAGGCTATGGAGAGGGAGATTTGCCTATCTCAGAAGCCCAGTGATAAGTGAGCTCAAATGCCTTGTGATGCACTCAGGTTTTATTTCAATAGCAGGATAATCATATTCACATGTGTATCTCATTACAAAAAGGGTTCCCCAGGAGATTTCATTTAATCCTCCGAAAGACTCATTGTTTTTCAGTCGCTAAGTCATGTGTGACTGCCGCACCCTAGGCTTCCCTGTCCTTCACCATTTCCTGAAGGACTCCATAAGGTAGGAATTAACCCCATTTAATCCCATCTCTCCCCTTGAAATTAACTTCTTCCTCTCCACAGCCTCCTGTCCTATGGTATATAACTATATACATGCTTTAATCATAAACAAAAACAACAAAAATCTTTGTTCATCTCTCATCTATTTGTGATTCTAAAAAACGCGACATACACACACACAAGTCCATTCAATGTTAAAAGTATGCTCATTAGATAGAACTGTCATATGATCCAGCAATTCCACTCCTAAGTACGTACCTGGAAAAAATTAAAATGCTAATTTGAAAAGATACATGGACCCCAGTGTTCACAGCAGCACTATTTACAATAGCCAACATATAGAGGCAACCCAAGTATCCATCAAAAGATGAATGAATAAAAAAGAAGATGTTGGATGTAAACGCAGTGGAATATTACTCAGTCATAAAAAAGAATGAAATTCTGCCAAATGCAGCAACATAGCTAGATCTAGAGACTATTATGCTTAGTGAAATAAGTCCGATAGAGAATGACAGATGCTGTATGATATCACATGTGCAATCTGAAAAGTAAAACATACCAGGGAATATAACAAGAAACATTTAAGATACAGCAAACAAGCTAGCAGTTACCAGTGGCAGGAGGGAAGGAGGAAGGGGTGCCATGGGGAAAGGGATTAAGAGGTACAAACTATTATGGATAATATAAATAACCTACAAAGATGTATTGTACATGGAATTATAGTAACTTTTAATGGAGTACAATCTGTAAAAATACTGACTCACTATATTGTCCACCTGAAATCAGTATAATATTGTAAACCAATTATACCTCAGTAATAATGATAATAATAAAAGGCATGTGCTCATTGGCTCTGTTGCTCTCTTCCCATTTGCTCTCCACTCTATTCTTCCTCTAAATGCCACTAGTCCCATGGATGCTTGTCAGTCAGTTCCCGTCACAGTTGGCCTCCCTCTTGCAGCATTTGAAGCCAGTCTCTGCTGGTTCTCCTCTTACTTCTCAACCCACTGCCCAGTTTTGTTCTTAAGGTTCCTTTCCTCTGCCACTTCTTTAATGTTGTTAGCCAGGGTTCTTTCTAACCATCTTTCTAAGAGAGAAATCTCTGTTTTTTCAGAAATCTGCTCAAGCTCCTGATTTGGGAGCCCTTCCCTAACCACAGTCTCACCACCGCTCACCTTCTCACTCTTCTCCCATTTCCAGAACATACAGAGTCCCCCTCCTCTCACTTCTCTGGAAATTCCTCTGTAGCTTCCGTAAAGCACATCCCACATTGTGTTGTAACTGTGTTTGCACCTGTCTCCCCAAGAGATTACCCCAAACTGCAGGGTGGAGCCAGCGACTTCTCTATTTCTGCATTCCTGATGCCTGGCACAGGGCCTGGCACATGGTAAGCTTTGAGATTCAGAGGCATTTGGCAAGTTCTCAAGAGTCAAACAGCCAGGAAGCTTACAGGCAGGACCTCAACCTTAGTCTTCTGATTTTAAAGGATAGCAGCTCTCTGCCTCAGTACAGAAAAGAACCAGGTGGCAAGCGTTTTATTGTAAGTGCTTCAACCCTAGCAATTTATATACATCAAGGGATAAGGCAGTGCAAAGGGTTTTCTTTTCCCCACAAACATTGCCCAGCTACCAGGTGTGGAAGGATTTTTTTGGTATTTGTAGCGTTCCTTTTGCAAACTCCAAGATGAGAAGAAAGAAGAAAAAAATAAAACCCACCTCCCATGTCTTCCTCCCAGTGGACAATCACTACCATCACTTCCTTTTGAGCCAGGAGGCTGGAAGCCAATCCTAGCTCATGAAATTCCCCACTTGAGAGGCGTACGGGGTGACTTAATAAGACACCTTGTAGCTGGGTCAGCCCTGAATATGACTGTGGCCATCCTGAAGTCATACTCTGGAGAAAACCTTCCAAAGGTGGTCACAGATACACCTAGAAGGAAAGAAACTTCCCCTTTCCCCAGGAATAAACAAGCTTTCTAGGGAGAGGCTCTGAAATCTGACAATGTGCGCATTCCCCAATTACAAGCTCAAGTTCCACCCAAATACACACAATCAAAGGCTTTTACCAAGGCCATCATTACACACGCAGGGCCCTCCTGCTGTTTGGGCACCATTTCAGTGCTGCAGTGAAGCAAGATAAATGTCATCAAAGCGGCAAGGTAAAGACAGATCCATGCGACAGTGCCTTTTTCCGATCTGATGACTCACTTCGCCTTCTCATTTATAATGTCACAGTCTGGGAAGGGGAGAAGGAAATGAAGAGGAAAAGAGTGGGCTGTGTTGTGCATATAATTTGTTTCCCCATTTCAGACGGCTTTTTAATGAGCTTTCTCATTAAGGGCTCTGTGAGCCTATGCTTAAAGTTTTCCAGACAAGCTAAGGAGCAGGACTGAAATCAGATGGTATCAGGCCAGCATCTTATGTTTTGTTTTAAAGATATAGTAAGGGAGGAGGGGGTAGTATGAAAGAAAACATTGTTATTTGCGAGAAGAGTGATTTGATCCAAGATAGTTTGGAAATGAATGATGGGGTTTTCCCCACTCCCCATGAAAATCCTAATGTTCATCAATGTTTGGAATATTAAGAGTATATCTGTTATAGCATTTCTCTATCCCATGGAGACAAGTAATTGTCCTGTGCTATCCTAACCCTGGGTTCATATTTCCGATAAGGTACTCATCACATTGCATCAGAGATAATATCCTCTCTAGACTCTCATCCCCCGTGGGGTAAGCACTCAGCCTCACCTAGTCTCCTTTACATTTCCACAGCCAACGCAGTGTCCAGACACATCGACACTCAATAAATGTGATTTTTACCATTTAACTGAATTCATTAGGTGCTGTTAGTACAGGGGAAAGTACATAAAATAATTAGACCTAAGTACTAGACTGCAAATCAGCGTAATTTATCACCTTGCAAGGTTCAACAAACATTTTAATGTGCTAACAGCCCTTAATTAAAGGAGCAGCCTTCAACTGAAATTAACAAGAGAAAGGAAGGAAAGTACCGTCAGCCCTCTGCATCCATGGGTGCCACACCTGTGGATATGGAGGCAGACTGTACTACACTAATTCTTTTTTCTTTTTTCTCTTTGGCTGTGCCACGTGGCCTATGGTATCTTAATTCCCTAACTAGGGATCAAACCCATGCCCCCTGCATTGGAAGCGTGGAGTCTTAACCACTGGACCACCAGGGAAGTCCCTGTACTATACCATTTTATATAAAGCACTTAAGCATCTGTAGATTTTGGTATCCACTGGGGGTGTGGGAACAAATTCTTCCCCCTGCCACTCCCCCAGGTTATCAAGGGATGACTGTACAGATAGGAATTCAGAGATGAAAAAATTTTTTTATCACTGATGGATGTTACTTGGTTTCAGAGTAGGAATTAGCTCCTTTACAATAGAGAAAGGATGCGGTTTTTGCTCTATTTATCTTGCTAGTGAGTTTTCTTCGGAGAAGGCAATGGCACCCCACTCCAGTACTCTTGCCTGGAAAACCCCATGGACGGAGGAGCCTGGTAGGCTACAGTCCATGGGATCGCGAAGAGTCGGACACGACTGAGCGACTTCACTTTGACTTTTCACTTTCATGCATTGG
The DNA here is from genome assembly GCA_006410635.1 of Cephalophus harveyi. Classification (NCBI taxonomy): domain Eukaryota; kingdom Metazoa; phylum Chordata; class Mammalia; order Artiodactyla; family Bovidae; genus Cephalophus; species Cephalophus harveyi. Next base: position 427,747 of record SJYT01032241.1, on the reverse strand, counting down.
AGAAGGAAATGGCAACCCACTCCAGTGTTCTTGCCTGGAGAATCCCAGGGACGGGGCAGCCTGGTGGGCTGCCGTCTATGGGGTCACACAGAGTCGGACACGACTGAAGCGACTTAGCAGCAGCAGCAGCAGTGAGTTTTCTTAACAGAACATAAGTACAGAATTCAGGAAAGCGGTTTCTGCTGCTGCTGCTGTTGCTGCTAAGTCACTTCAGTCGTGTCCGACTCTGTGCTGGTTGCCATTTCCTTCTCCAATGCATGAAAGTGAAAAGTGAAAGTGAAGTCGCTCAGTCGTGTCTGACTCTCAGTGACCCCATGGACTGCAGCCCACCAGGCTCCTCCGTCCATGGGATTTTCCAGGCAAGAGTACTGGAGTGGGGTGCCATCACCTTCTCCGAAAGTGGTTTCTAGCTGGTGCCTGTGCTTGAACTAGCTGCCCTGCAATCTTTCCCCCTGCTTGTATGGCATAATGCATGCCTTACTCGGGATCATTTCAGGAGATAATATACTGATATATGTAAACAGTCTGACACAGTGTTCACCATGGAGTGTGTGTGCAATAAGAACCCATTGCTGGGAAGGGCACCAAAAGAGGAGAGAAGCTCCCCTCCATTAGACTGGAGAACAGACCTCAAGAGACAGTATTAATAACATGATCTACCTAAAACATTTGCTCAGTGGTCCAGCTAAAAATGCTGCTGACTCTTCTTGTGTATCCTGGATTGTATTTCATTCCAGAGGTCTAGGCTACCTCTGTGTCTTCCTCTTTCTCACTCACATCCACATCTGAATAGTCAGCCAGCAGTCAGTGGTCCAGCCTGACAAGCAGAAAAACGAGACTGAGTGTTCTCAGACTCTGCATTTGGCACATTTTCTCTGATGGGCATCACCTAGTCTGTATTCCACAAAATGTGACCTGTGGACCATGCATCAGAACCCTGAAGGTACTGATGAGAAGGACTGGTCTCCCAGCTAGCATCACAATCTGGCATCTGTAGTTTTATTAGGCTTCTCCCTGGATCCTGCTTCCTGCTGCCCTGGCTTCTGACCTAGTGGTGCCTCAGATCACTAGAGGGCACCCTGGAACAACATTTTCCCCAGGCGGTGGGCTTTCTGCCAATGGACCAGGGCTGTGGCGCCCTCATAGTTCTGGACTATAGTTTCCAAGCCCATCCTGGGACCGCAGTTTCCTTTAAGAAACAGTCCAGTTGCCACATCACCAAATATATCAAGCAGGCATTTCCACAATGGCGCTGTAATAAATTCAATTCCTAAAGAGAAGTTTCGCTTTGTCATCCTACCTTTATTCATTGAACACAGATTGTGAACAACATTAGATACTAAAAGGATTGCTAAAAGAAGACAATCTTCCTATTTTCAAGAAAAATGAGGGAAAGATTAAAGCATACGTATGAAACCATTTGGAAAATATAATTAATTGTAAATTAAGTTTCAAAGTAAGGAAAAATAGAATAAATGACTAAATATGACACAAACAGGTGCCAGTATACGCACAAACAAGGAACTCCACCAGTGGCCCTGAGCTGACTGGGAAAATTACACATCAGGATCTCTGGGAAGGCATCATGGAAAAGGAGAAAGGAGGTCCAGGGCAGTCCAACACAAGCCTTTTCTTTTAAAATATCAATTAATTTATTTATTTAGCTGCCTGGGGTCTTAGTGGTAGCTTACTCTTAGTTGCAGCATGTGGGATCTAGTTCCTTCCCTGACCCAAGGATCAAACGCAGGCTCCCTGCATTAGGAGAATAAAGTCTTAGCCACTGCGCCACCAGGGATGTCCCAAAACATGTCTTTTTAATTCAGGGCTCTTCCTAGTCTCAGCAGACACTTAAATAAACATGCAAATACAAGTCTGGGGAGGACCAGAGGGACTTCTTTTGTCATGTTGGCATAATGCCCATTTATTCAACGAACTCTTGTGGGGCACTGTGGCATGCCAGGCACTGGCCAGCACACTGGGAATAAAACGGTGGGCAAGACAGACGCCTTAGTCCTGCCCTCGGGTGTTTACCATCCAGCAGGGCAGACAGACAAACGAACACGTAATTACAAAGTAGTGTGTAAGTGATAGGTTTAGTAGAAGGCTTGTGGGACCTCACAGGGGAGAAACTTAACTCCGAGTCATGGAATAGAAATAGGCAACGAAAGAATTTAAAGGATGAGTTAGGAGCAGCAAGGAAAGGCATGCTTGAAAGCTGGGGAAGTGAAGAAGCAGCTATTAAGGATCTGTAAAGAAATTCAGTAGAATTCAGCTGGTGGGATTGGGCAGGGAGGGCAGGGGACGTGTGCTACACAGTGTGTGTGTGTGTGGGTGTATTTGTGTGTGTATGTTGCCGGGGTGGGGGTGGGGGAGAGCAGGGCAAGCCAAGGCCGGCTGATGAGGACCCTTCAGGGGGATATGGAGACATTATCCTAAGGATACTGGGGAGTCATTGAAGGATTATGAGCAAGGGTAGTGCCATGATCAGATCTGTATTTTAGGAGGCTCTGCCTGAGCCAGGGTCCCTGTTAATAAGTCAATAAAGAATTAGTCTCTGCCTTTAGCTGGACCTCTCCAGTTTCCTTCCTCCATCCTCAGTTACCAACTCCCCAGGAAACCCTTTAAAACCAGAGGTTTCTTTTTAAGGTCAGCTTCACAGGGGAGATAGCAGAGGAGACAGGAATAGCCTGCGAGGTGTGGCTGTCATAAGCTGGCCCGCCCTTCTCAGTGTACCCTGTGGTCCTCACGAAAGGCAGTCTCCAGCGAAGTGGAGGCAAGGCCACGTTGGATTGGAAGGGGGAGTGGTCTGAACCCTATTTCCTTGGTTGGATGTCCTAAGCACCACATTTGAACTGGGTAAAAGGCTGTACAGAGGAGAAACAACAATTTGCGAATGGTGTAGACAAATTGAAGCAAAATGCACAAAGGGAGGCCTTAGCTACCTAGGTGGCTGCTGTTTTATTATGCTTGGTACCGACTTAGGACTTTGGCTTGGCCTAGTATCAAAACCCTTAATCAGGCTTCTCATTCTTATCTGCCTGGTAGCCAGGAGGCAGGTGAGAGCAATAATCCTGAATGACTAGAAGAAGCACAACACTGAGGCATCGGATTGAGTTTTCCAATTAAAATCTAGTGCCACGATTGTTTGCCTACAGAGTAATCAGAGAAGTTTTTCCTTTTCTTTTACCAATACCACTCAGGCCAGCCCCAAAGCATCCTGTACTATATTTCCTAAAATGGAGGTTGTACGGGGACCAGGCCTTCGAGTAATACACGTTCCTCAGTTCCGGCCTCTGTGACAGGGAGGCCTCACACCCAGTTTCCTTTCCTTCAGGGTAAGGAAGAGTCTGTGTGCAGGGCCTGGAGCCTCTGGGCACAAAAATAGACTATTTGAGCCGTTTGGATTTTCCTTTCCTGACAGTGGACTTACTCAGGAAGAGGCACTTAAACAAGATTTTTTTTTTCTCAGTGTTGTTCAAAAAACACATTTAATGTGGGTGAGCGGGGGAGGGGGAGAAGGGCAAAATTGTTATTGGAATCCCTCTCCCCCTCCCCCTTCAAGCTCCCAGACTCCTTTGCTGGGCCCCCACCAAGTCCTAAAGGCACCAGCATCTCTCCCATTGTTAGGCTGGTAACTGAGACTTCCCACACAGTGATATGAAGAGACATATGATTCAAGCCTCCCCGTTCCAGAAATATTATTCTAGTCGCAGGAAAAAATAGGGGCCTGCTCTATGTCTGTCACCTGAAATAAACTCCCAGTTCCTTCCCTACTGCTCCCCAGATGCTCGATTCTGGAGATGGTTCCAACCGATTTCGCCACCCACCGCCAAGGTCCCTAACCCTCTCAAGTAGGAGCCAAGGGAGAGGGGGAGAAAAGGGGGCCTCTGAAGCTGGTCACCTCAGGGCTTGAGCAGCACATGCTCGTCACGTGGAGAAAAAATGTGCCGGCTAACCTCTGCAGCTCCCGCGGGAATCCAGAGTTTGTGTCTCTGCCGAGCCCAGAACAGCCTGTCTGTTCCCTCCCTGTTGTGTGCCTGGCGCTTCCCCAGCGAGATATCTCCTGGAAAAGCTTTTCCTGTGAGGGGTGGGGAGCTTTTGTTCCCTGAGAAATATGGTGCGGCTAATTAAGAGCATTGTCCTGGGAGGGGGAAGGCTTCAGAGTCTGTTTCCAGCGAGGGTGAGTGCTACCGCCTCCGATCGCCGCCATGATGCTCTTGATCTCTCTGCCCTGCTGGGCGAACCATTTTGAGGGGAGATTAAAATAATGTCCAATAAGATAAAAATAGATATTGAAGTGGAATCTCCCTCTCTTTAAAAAAAAATTTTTTCTCTGCAATGAATTGCATTTCTATTACTAACCTGTTTCAGAGAGTGACCCTCTTACAGTTTGATTTTTGACCCCTACCCATCTGGTAGAAGCTGGAGGTCCTAGGACTAAAGCCATATTCTGTTTCACTCCTTTTCCTCCGTAATAAAACATAACACACAAACATGCAGCTAAAGTAAAATTTCTAACAACGATTTGATTTAGCTGTTGGTTCTTAGCATAGAAGAAGTTCAACAACTCTCAGCTCTTGATTTGAAAAACAGGGGTAACCTACTTCGTGGCATTTGTGGCAACAGGACCACAAGGTCTTAAAATCTCAGACAGGCTCTGATTGTCCCCATAGCAGCAAACCCAGTTAGAATCGAACTTTGTGGAGGCAGCATTCAGCACTTAGTTTGCTCTCTCAGGATTCAGGAATTTGTATTCATTAAATAATATAAGTATTTATTTAGCATTTACTATGTGCTCTGTAGTATTCTGGTGGCTTGGGATACATTCAGTTCAGTTCAGTTGCTCAGTCGTGTCCGATTCTTTGCGACCCCGTGGACTGCAACATGCCAGGCCTCCCTGTCCATCACCAACTCCCAGAGTTTACTCAAGCTCGTGTCCATTGAGTCAGTGATGCCATCAAACCATCTCATCCTTTGTCATCCCCTTCTCCTCCCACCTTCAGTCTTTCCCAGCATCAGGGTCTTTTCAAATGAGTCAGTTCTTCGCATCAGGTGGCAAAAAGTATTGCAGTTTCAGCTTCAACATCAGTCCTTCCAATGAATATTCAGGACTGATTTCCTTTAGGATGGACTGGTTGGATCTCCTTGCTGTCCAAGGGACTCTCAAGAGTCTTCTCCAACACCACAGTTCAGGATACATTAGGAAACAAAACAAATATAGATTCTGGTTCTATGGGGCTTATATTCCAGGAATAGAAGATCAAGAATAAACAAAACACAGTAAATACGTTATCTATAGAAAGGTGATAAGTGCTTTGGGGGAAAAAAGAAAAGTAGATCAGAGTAAGAGCAACTGGGAGAGGGATAAAGGAAATTGGGGTGGTCATGAGCTAGGTGCTCCCCTCCCCCAGAGTAAAGTGACTGGAGATTCAGTCCCTGTGGACTAAAACTCCAAGAAGAGACTAGCAGGACAATTAAGGGGGTCTGGGCCCTGCCCAGACCACATTTTTCTCATTCTGGAAGTCAGGAGACCTCCCCAGCCACACAACAGCATGGAAAGTTTTCTTGGAGATCAAACAGGGAGTGATGTCAAGGGATGCTCTACCCATACACATTTTTGGTAGAATTCATCTTGGCTAGGAGATGGGTGTGCCTACATGGGAGGATCCTGAGATATACCAAATAGGGACTCTGAACCAGGCAAATCAAGATGATTGGCCAAAGGAAACCTGGAAGAAATGCCCCATAAAAGTAATTCAAACTGCCACGAGGTTGCAACTCAGTGATTCTGTCCAGAGTCCACCTGTGTGTCTATCCATACTGTACTCTTTTCCTCCTAATAAATACTTGCTTCACTACTTTTCATCTTTGTAGGAATTCTTTTCTGCAAAGCTGAAGGACCAGGTCCCTTATCACTGACCACTGGTCTAGTGGCTAGGCCCTGGTGCACTCATCGCCGTGACCTAGCCTTTATCTCTGGCTGGGAACCCAAGCCCTGCTTCAAGCTCCTGCAGGCTGAGACCACCCCAGATCAGTCAGAGTAACCATGAGGAGGTCACAGAAAAGGCCACATGAACAAAGACTTGTTGGAGGTGATGGAGTTAGCCATGTGGATGCCCGTGGAGGACAGATGTTTTGAAAGAGAGAAGAGCCAATGCACAGGACCTGAGATGAGAATGTGCTAAGAGGGGCGAAGAGGCCACTGTGGCTGGAGAAGCAGAGCATAGGAGGAGAGGGCAGACAGGTGGCAGGGTCTAGGTCAGCAGGGCCCTGAGTGCTAAGGTCAGGACTTTGTCTTTTACTGTCACTGAAAGGGGGAGCCACAGGAGGTTTTGGAGCAAAGAAATGAAATGTTTAAACTTTAGTTTTAAAGAATCACTATAGCTTCTTGATAGAAAAAAAAAAGACTGTATTAGGGTATCAGCAAAAGTGATGAATCCTAGGTATATAACACATTTATTTTTCTCAGAAGCATTTTGAAAGTAGACAGAGCCCACAAAATTTGTTGATGGATTGGATGTGAGGTGTGAGAATAAAAGTTAAGGATGATGCCAAGGCTCTTGGCCTGAGCAACTGGAAGGAAGAAATAAGCATCTCTTGAGAAAGAAAAGGCTCCGCCAGGGTCACCTGGGGTCCATTTGATCTGAGTAACCTTTTCTGTGGTTCTCATCCAAGTGCAGGAATCAGAATCACATGGTAGCAAGTTTGCCAGTTTCACTTGCCAAAGGACCCGAGATTTGGCTTTAGTAGATCTGGAGTAGGGTCCCAAGATATGTTCAGTGTGCACTTTGGTTGAGAACCACAGAATTGTAGAATAATATTTGGTGGGGTTTTCTGTTTAAAATTCTGGACTTTGTGACAATTGAAAGGATTTCTAGAAATTCTCCCACTCTCTGGGATGAACTGCAGGTCCTCCTTTCAAAATTAATTTTGAATGAACTACATCTAGCTTACAAAACAGTTAAAGCTACAGAAACATATAGAAACAGTTAAGCATACAGAAATGATAAATGAGATAGGATGAAGCAGTGAGATTAAATTCTGATCTTTTTCACTAGAAAACTGGTTATGAGACAATTCTGTTCTGAGTCTATTTAGGCTCCTTTGATACTTTTCTAGTGTGGGCTAAACATCTAGCCAGTGGCCATCCCTCCAGGCAGGGACCAGAAGAGAAGCGATGGAAAGGCAAACCCTTAATGTGAAACAAACAAGAAGAGGGAATTCGCTGGTTGCCCAGTGGTTAGGACACCATGCTTTCATTGCTATGGGCCTGAGTTTGATTCCTGGTCAGGGAAGATCCCACAAGCCACACAGTGCAGCCCAAGTAAATAAATGTGTGTGTGTGTGTGCTTAGTCACTCAGTCGTGTTCGATTCTCTGCAACCCCATGAACTGTAAACTGCTAGGTTCCTCTGTCCATGGGATTTCCCCAGCAAGAATACTGGAGTAGGTACCATTCCCTTCTCCCGGGGATCTTCCCAACCCAGGGGTCGAACCCAGGTCTCTTGCATTGCAGGCGAATTCTTTACCATTGGAGGCACCAGGGAAGCCCCCAGATAAATAAATAAAACAAAAAGAGTACCTTTGGGGAAGTTTGAGGGATGGTGAAAAACTAACATGATGGTATCCTCAACTTGGGCACCATGCATAAACATTAATCTAATGATAAAGCCTACAGATCCAGATTTTAAAAACTCAGACTCATGGAGGCCAAGTTCACTTGCCTAACTCGACTAACAATTCAGCGATAGGACTGGGCTTCAAAGCAACAAATCAAAGGCCCGCGTTGCTGGTTCCCAGGGTTGTCAGCACTCCCTTGTCACAATTGGTTCCACCAAGAATCGGAATCCCTCCCTGAAAGGAAAAGCTGCATAACGAAGCAGTGTTCAGTGGGAACCGTCTATTCAGTCTGACTCCCAGCCGGACCATTCTTTTATCCCGGATCATTTTCTCCAGCTATTCATTTCTTGTGCAGTGGTGGTGGGAACATTGATGACAAAATGGCACCTTCTTACTCCATTTGGCTGCTCCCTGTGTGTCTGACTCACACCTGCTGACAGGATCGAGCCTCAGCTTCTTCATTCCCTGTGGAGCCGGAGGTGGATTTTAACTTGCCCTGGCCCTCCCCATCTGCATGTAGACTGTCAGCTTAGCTCTGATTTAAAAACAGAAAGAAACAAAGCAACTCCACAAACCTTTATTACTCAGCGGGTCACTAGAGGCAGAGCTCCCCAGGCTCACGTGGCGCGCCCAGGGCTGGCAGCTGAAAAGCCAGCTTTTGACTTGTAAAGCAGCAGCTAATTTGGCCGCAGAGCCTCTTAGGCCAAAGGACCAAGGGCTTCTCTTTGTGTTCAACCTTTATGCTGAAAATATTCTTTTCACTAGGTGGAACGTCCACTTGATGACGTTTATTTGGAGGATATTTAGAGGGCTGCTCTCGTTGAAATCAACCATTTATTTGACCTGAAAAATAATGCTCACATCCAAAGAGAGTATAGGCTTCCCTGCTGGCTCAGATGCCTGCAATGCAGGAGATGAGGGTTCGATCCCTGGGTCGGGAAGATCCCCTGGAGGAGGGCATGGCAACACACTCTAGTATTCTTGCCTGGAGAATTCCAGGGACGGAGGGGCCTGGCAGGCTGCCGTCCATGGGGTCACAAAGAGTTGGACACAATTGAGCATCTAACACTAACAACAAAGAGTATACAACAAACAAAAGTAATGTGCTGTTTCATTACTACCAATAGGCTCTGAATATGAGTTTTACCCATTAATGACAATAGACTGATCCTCTTTCTTAGGCTTCTCCCCATCCCAGACATTCTGAAGGATGGACATTTGCAAGACGGCTGGTCTTGGAGTCAGAGTTGTTTAGGGAGCAAACGTGAATAGTTATATGTTATTTAAAACCCTAACCTTATTTTCCTGAGTACCTTGCTCTATGACACTGAGACAGAGACCCTTTGGCCCAGGGATCTATGGGGTCTATTTAGATGTCGCTGATATTGGGAATTTTTTCTCTGGAAGCAGGACACAGGTTACTTTCCCACTGGGTTAAAAGCTTTGACCTTTACTTGCACACTCATTAAGTGGCTAGTGAATGTGCTTTTTTGCCTCTCTCATAGAGTTGCTTTGGGATAATGGGAAAGGGGAAACAATTCAAGAGCAAATTGCTCTGATTAACATCGTATTTATAGTTCAGTCTATCAAGGTCATTTCCCTAGATGCCAGCCTTCCTTTATGAAGACAAAAATACTGTGTCAGTGCCTCCCTATCCCTAGAAGAGGCAGGAGGCCAATGAGGGAGGCAATGAGTAATAATGAGTGGGATGCACATTTATTTATTTACATATGTATACACATACACAGGCTTCCCAGGTGGCGCTCGTGGTAAAGAACCCAGCTGCCAATGCAGGAGATGTAAGAGATGCAGGTTCAATCCCTGGGTTGGGAAGATCCCCTGGAGGAGGACATGGCAACCCACTCCAGTACTTTTGCCATGGATAGATGAGCCTGGCAGGCTACAGTCCATAAGGTTGCACAGAGTCAGACACAGCACGCGTGCATGCATTCACACACACACATATTTGGCAGCTTGGAGCTGTGCATGTCTGGTGCCGTTTTTTCTCTTACTCTGATACTTGTCTTAGGCTCCTCAGTTCCCCTGTTGACTGTTTCTTTGGGAAAAAAACCCTCCTTTGTTAAATAATTTTACTCTGCTTTATCTATCCCCTGATCAAAGCCTCTAGTGGTGGTACTTTTGTTATTAAAAACTGACTTTTTTTGGCTCTGCTGGGTCTTCATTGCTGCACAGGGGTGGCAGGGGCGGTGGGGGGACTTTCTCTAGCTGCGGTGGGTGGGCTTCTCATTGCAGTGGCTTCACTTGTTGCGGAGAGGCTCAAAGGTTCTAGAGCACAGGCTCAGTAGTTGTGGCGCTCGGGCTTAGTTGCTTCAAGGCCTGTGGGATCTTCCTGCACTGAGGATTGAACCTGTGTCCGCTACCTTGGCAGGCAGACCACTGGACCACCAGGTAAGTCCAAAACCTGACTTTTAAATCACAAGTTTGTGAAGTCTAAACTGAAGTCTAGCTTTTATGGGAGAGAAGGGAAAGCACCCTAAGAACACAGCCCCTCCGCATGAGCAGGATGAGAGAGATGAAGGTGTCTGTGACACTGGCAGAATGGAAGGCCCAGTAGTCTTAAATTACTGGAAAACATGAAGCAGTTACCTTAAGTTTCCTTGCTTTTAACAGTCACATTTATGTAAAGAAGACATTACCTCAGAGTCAGTCATGACGCCTTCAAGAACCTTGAGGTGTCCTGTTTGATTCAGACCTCCCTCCTCTAGGGAGAATAATTCCCTGAGCGCTTGGGTAGAAATAGAATGACCTCATTTCCAAAAAGCTCCAAGTGACCAGTGACAGTATTGGTGTAATTTGGATGCATGGTGCTTAGCTTATTTATTAATCACTTTTGGGTTAAGATTAAGAATTTTGATGACAAAGCTTAGATACAAACATTTCCTGCATTTATTCATTTCATAAATATTTAGTGAGTAGCTCTATGGAGATAAATGGTACAGTACCTGCCTTCAAAAATAATAACAAGTCTTCCCTGGTGGCTCAGCAGTATAGACTCCGCCTGCCGATGCAGGAGACAAGGGTCCCATCCCTGATCCAGGAAGATCCCACATGCCACAGACCAACTAAGTCCGTGCGCCACGACTACTGAGCCTGCGCTCTAGAACCTGGGAGCCACAGCCGCTGAAGCCCGCATACCCGAAAGCCCATGCTCTGCAACAGGGAAGCCATCGCAATGAGAAGCCCGCAAGTGGCAACTAGAGAGTAGTCCCCACTTGCCACAACTAGAGAAAAGCCCTCGCAGCAGTGAAGACCCAGCACAGCCAAAAGTAAAACATAAAATTATATTAAAAAAATAATAACAGCTCTCTTTTGAGTGCTTGCTATATGCCAAGCACCATGCAAAATGCTTTCCTTAGCTTCTCTCATTGGATCTTAACAACAACTCTATAAATACTTTATCACCTCCATTTTGCAGATGACAAAACTAAGGCATAGATTAGTGTGTCATCAATGTCACAAAATTAGGCCGCTGCAGAGTCTGATGTGAATCCAGGCAATCTTGCTCCAGAGCCCAGATTCTTAACCAGTGTACTTGATGGTCATGGTCTTAAGTGCCTTGAGTCTAAAGAGAGAAATCAGACAAATGTTCTATGATTGAAGGAAATGAAGGAAATCAGAGAGTATGTAGGAGATATGTTGGCTCAAGCTACCCATCACTGTGATATACATTTTTAGCCAAATTCCTGACTTTGCATGAGACTCAAAAGCCTGCCTGGGAAAGTACTTCAGCCTTATCCACAATAGGTAGAAACATGCAGGCATATAAGTTAGTGGAGGAGAGACGTCCAACTTAAACTGATACAAAGGACAGACTGTGAAAAGGTTGGCTTAAAACTCAACATTCAGAAAACTAAATCATGGCATCTGGTCCCATCACTTCATGGCAAATAGATGGGGAAACAATGGAAACAGTGACAGACTTTATTTTTTTTGGGGTTACTGCAGCCATGATATTAAAAGATGCTTGCTCCTTGGAAGAAAAGCTATGACCAACCTAGACAGCATGTTAGAAAGCAGAGACATTACTTTGCCAACAAAAGTCTGTCTAGTCAAAGCTATGGTTTTTCCAGTAGTCATGTATGGATGTGAGAGTTGGACTATAAAGAAAGCTGAGCGCCAAAAAATTGATACTTTTGAACTGTGTTGTTGGAGAAGACTCTAGAGAGTTCCTTGGACTGCAAGGAGATCCAACCAGTCCATCTTAAAGGAGATCAGTCCTGAATATTCATTGGAAGGACTGATGCTAAAGCTGAAACTCCAATACTTTGGCCACCTGATGTGAAGAACTGACTCATTTGAAAAGACCCTGATACTGGGAAAGATTGAAGGCAGAAGGAGAAGGGGACGACAGAGGATGAGATGGTTGGATGGCATCACTGAGTCAACGGACATGAGTTTGAGCAAGCTCCGGGAGTTGGTGATGGACAGGGAAGCTTGGCATGCTGCAGTCCATGGGGTCACAAAGAGTCAGACACAACTGAGTGACTGAACTGAAGGAGAGATTGATAGCAGAGAATCCAGAATCCATTCATTGAGATCAGACAGGAGACTGTGTTAATGGAGAGGGCACAAAGGAGAGAGAGCTTCTGTGGCCAGATAGCTAGGTCATAAGAGGTCACACATGCCATGCCAGGAAGTTAGGGTTTTATCTTGAAAATTTTGTACTTTAGAAAGATCACTTTGTCTGCAGGATAAAGAATGGATTAGGAAAGGACACGACCGGAGGCAAGCAAACCAGTCAGGAGATGCTGGTGGTAATCCTGATTAGAGGAGACAGGCTTGGCTTAGACAGTGGTGGAGAAAATGAAAATAAGTGAGTTGATTTCAGAGACAGTCAAAGGTGTGACCACCAACCAGTTTTGACTGGAAATGGGGTACAGATTGAGAACTGAAAAGGACAGGGCTTCAAGGGAAAGTCAATGGAAGAGGAGCGTTAAAGAAGTACAGCCAGAGAGGTAGAAAGACAGTCCAGCCAAGCAAAGAAAGCAGTTTAAGAGATGGTGAACAATAGTATCAAACCCCGAGAGGGGAGGAAATGAATTACGCAGTGTCCTAGGATTTTACAGTAAGGAGATCATTGGTGTTCTTGGTAATGTAGCTTGAGAAAAACGGTGATGGCATGAACTGAGATGTGGTGAGAGTGAGGAGTGTATGGGAGGTAAAGAATGAAGGCCACCAGGCATAGGCAACTCCTAAGACAAGTGGCTGAGAAGGGTGAAAAGAGCCGAGACCATGGGAGGATGCTTGTTTGTTTTGTTTTTATTAAGCTAAGACAAGCATTTTTATCTATTGATGAAAGGATTTCACTGGGGAGGGAAAGGTGGGCAGTGAAGAGAGAAGAAGGCAACACTAGACTCCTGAGAAAGTGGAAGGGTTTGGGTTGCAAAGGACAGGCAGGGGTTTCAGCTGCAGAGAGAAGGAGAAAGACTTCCATTGTAACCACAGCGGAGGAGGAAGGGATGTGTCTGGTGGAAGCCAGGCTGCAGGATGCTGGTAGGAATCTGAGGTGGTTGTCTAGGGTGGCTTGTACTTTCCCCTGTCAGTGGCTGTGGAGTCACTTGCTGAGAGTGAAGGGGAAGTGACATGTGTGGGTGGGAAGGATGGCTGCAGATTTGCTGAGAAAAAGGAACATGTGAGAGCCATGTTGGAGAATGGAAGGAAATGTGCTATAAGGGTTTCAGCTGGGTCTGGAGTGAAGTCGAAGAACCTCTCCCACTGTTAGTCTGCTTTTAACCAAATTGCCTGCTTCGTGTGAGATGGAGGAGCTTGCCTGGGAAAGTGTTTTATCCTACTCCAGAAACAAGTTTGAAACATAGGTGGATATGCCAGCTACTTAACTGTACTTAGAATAAATAAATATTTCTTGGAACTGATATTCACTAATGATTCATTTTAGGTGCTGTATTTTACAGTGGATATGCAGACTCCACCAATCTCATCTTTTCATTAGATTCTAATATCACACATTGGAATAATTGGTATAAGGAGGTGATATTGCCTGATAGTTAGAAGCAGTTTCTGGAGTCAGTCAGACTTGAGGTTCAGTCCTGATTAGGCTACCTACCAGCTACATGACCTAAAGCAAGATAACTTTTTGTGAGAAAATGGGGATAATAAGAACACTCATCTCATAGAGTTATTAAAGGAGATAATGCATTTGGTAGAATAATATATTTGATATATTAACTTAAAGTTATTAGCAAATTCCCTTCCTTGAAAATAGAATGGGGGAGGGAGGAAAAGAAAGAAAAAGGAGAAAAAAGTGTCTCCCTTTTTGGGGAGCCTCCAAATCCATTAAGGAGGCTTCCCCATTGGCTCAACAGTAAAGAATCTGTGTCCAATGCAGGAGCCACAAGAGACACCAGCTTGATCTCTGAGTGGGGAATATCTCCTGGAGAAGGAAATGGCAACCCACTCCAGTATTCTTGCCTGGAGAATCCCATGGACAAAGGAGCCTGGCAGGATACAGTCTGTAGGGTGGAAAAGAGCTGGACATGACGGAAGCAACTTAGCATGCACGCACACAAATCCATTAAGAAGATTATGCCAGTCAGTCAATACATCTGAATCCAATAGGAAGAGAAGCATTGTCTCTGGGCAGTTGATTTTCCCTAAAGAGTAGACAAGATTCCCTCCTTCCTGGAGAGAAAGAAAAGAAGCTGAGGCTGTGCCCTGGTGATGCAATTGTTAGGACTTGGTGCTTTCACTGCCGTGCTCTTGATTGGGAATCTTAGTTCCCACAAGCCACGTGTCCATGGTCAAAAAATAAAAGGAGTGGAGAGAGGAGGGTGTGTGTGTGTGCTGGTGATCTATTGTTCTGTTAACAATTTACCCCCACACTTAGCATCAAAGGAAACAAACAAACATTGATTATTTCAGTTTCTGAATGTTAGGAATCTGGGAGTAGCTTGTGTGTGCCAAGTCAAATCGGTCGAGTCCAACTCTTTGCCACTCCATGGACTGCAGCCCTCCAGGCTCCTCTGTCCATGGAATTCTCCAGGCAAGAATGCTGGAGTGGGTTGCCATACCCACCTCCAGGGGATCTTCCTGACCCAGGGAGTGGCTTAACTCGGTGCTTTTCTGCTCAGGTTCTCGATTGCAGAACTGGCTGGGGTGCCATCATCTGAAGACTTGATTGGAACTGGAGAATATAATACTTCCAAGTTCACTTAGATGGTTGTTAGCATGAAGCCTCCATTTTTCACCATGTGAGCCTTTCCATCAGGACGCTCAAGATAGGGCAGCTGGCTTCTCCCAGAATGAGGGATCTGAAAAAGAGAAGAGAGAGATCAGGACAGAAGTCACAGTGTCTTTTATTACTTAATCTTGGAAGTGTCATAGGATCACTTCTGCCCTGTTACATAGATCAACCCTGATGCCATGTGGGAGGGGAACTGTAAGAGCATGTGACTACAAAACAAGGAGGGCCACTGGGGTTATTTCAGAGTCTGGCTATCAGAGACACTGTTGGAGCAGCCGGACACGGGTGAGAGCAGACCACCTGACTTCCCTGAAATTGTGATCCACATTGGTGGTTCTGCCAGCTCAACTTCCCTTTGGCATCATATGAGGACCTTGCTTCTACCACAGACTTCCCCTTATTTTACAGCGCCTTCCGGCAGCAGTGATAACCACTGTGCTCTGACACTTGGCTCCATCCTGCTCACCCTGTGTACGTGACCCCTTACCTTGCAATGAACCCCAAGGAAGGAGGCCTGGATTTATTCATGGGTGGATGTACTCAGGAAACTCACTTGTGATCCAGGATAGTCATTAAACACACTCCAACTTCATCATAATGCCACTAGAGGGTTACTTATCAGACACTATGGAGTTTTTCTGATGAGGAAATTAAGGCCCAGAGAAGTTAAGTAACTTGGTGCAGGTAATAGGCAACAGGTAGTGAAATCAAGATTTGAACCGTCTAAACCTGGTCTAAATTCATGATCTCAAGCTGTGATTCTGTATATTCAGCAGAGAGCCCAGCATTAGTGTGTATTCAATAAATGTTGATTATAGTTATTATTTTTTCTCATTGAAGTAAAAAGTAAATTTCTACATTCAAGAAGCTAAAATGTTACTCAGTCATAAAAAAGAACAAAATAATGCCATTTGCAGCAACGTGGATGGACCTAGAGTCATGCTGAGTGAAGTAAGTCGGACAAAGACAAATATATATCACTTATATGAGGAATCTAAAAAATCTAAAAAAAAAAAAGGGATTCTTGAGTGGGAACCTTAGTTCCCACAAGCCACGTGTCCATGGTCTAAAAATAAAACGAGTGGAGAGAGGAGGGTGTGTGTGTGTGTGTGTGTGTGCTGGTGGTCTATTGTTCTGTTAACAATTTACCCCACACTTATTTACACATGAACTTATTTACAAAAAAGTAGAATCACAGATATAGAAAACAAACTTATGGTTACCAGGGGGTAAGGGCAGGAAAGGGATAAATTGGGAGATTGGGATTGACACATAGGCACTACTGTATATAAAATAGATAACTAATAAGGACCTACTGTATAGCACAGGGAACTCTACTCAATATTTCTATAATGACCTAGATGGGAAAAGAATCTAAAAAAAAAGGAGTGGACATATTGTATACATATAACAGATTCACTTTGCTGTACACCTGAAACTAACACATCATTGTAAATCTATACTCCAAAAAAAATTTTTTTAACATTTTTAAAAAAGAAGCTAAAGAATTGGTGTAGTCATTTTAAAAGGCAAACTTTATGTTTTTGTTACTTTTTTGTTACTCTCACTGACAGCCCAACAAAGCTTTTACAAAGTCATATTTACCTAGCCATTTTGACTGAAGCGCCTACAGAATTGCTCAGCGGTGGATCTAGGCTGGCTATGACTACCATGTGTTTTCCCTTCTATTTATTTAGTTTTAATAACCCAAAGTCAGTCTTTCAAACATCAGTGTCAAGAGTTGCCAGTCCTTCTCTTGACTCAACTGTAATTCACACTGCTGCCTTCCTTGAGGGGACTGGAAGGAGCATGGATTCCTCCAGGTTTAAATTTAGCCTCCAACACCAAACCTGAGCTATGTGATCCTGGGCAAGGTACTTAATGTTGTTGAATTGCTGTTTACTTCTTTGTAAAATAGGACTGTTCAAAGGATTAAATGAGATAAGATTCGTGAAACAGTGCCGTGCTTATCACTCAAGTAGAATATCCACAGTTAAATGCTATTTTCCCTTTCCTTCTCCCAATGGGGCTTAATAAATCTAGTCATTGTGGTCCCAAGTCATTCTAATTATGCCAGTTTATCAGATGATATTCAAATGCATGAGTGCCTGGTGACAACTCTATTTTTGTGTTTTGTTTATAGACAAGTCTAATTTCCCTCAATATTTCCTTGAGAGCAGGCTATTTTTTTATTCATATTTATATTTTTGTTCCCTGTACTACCTAGCAAAATGACTGGCACATAGTAGAGTTAATACATTATCTACTGACCTCAATTGAAATCAGAGTATTTGGGAAGGATTGAAACTAAAATAAAATAGGAAATGCTTGCAGTAAAAGAAGTAAATGGGTTTGGGGAGGGGGGAAATTCATATTTTGAGAAAACAAATCATGTGCACTGCATAGATTTTCATATTACATTTCATTCAATACCCTCCAAGGACATCTTCAAATTCAATTAAATAACATTTCAAATCTTTAAAGAGATAATGGTGGCAGAAATAAAGATTCATCTTTTGAAAATATTTAATATTTTATCTCATGTATGTGAATGATATGAACACCTAGTACTGGAGAAATTATACCATTAATCATATTAATGACTTAACTGGTTTCCCAGAGTGTTTCAATTCTATTATTGCTTAAAGAGTGAATTCTTGGAGAGAAAAAAGAATTTGCTCTAGAGGAAGTCATTTTATATTCTCCATTCAACTAATTGGACAATTGATAATAGATTCCTGATGGATCCCTGATAATATGTGAGACCATGGGCCTAAGGCATTTTATTTTCCTTTCCCTATCATCTAGTCACATCTGAATGGCAAAATATCAACCCTGAACCAACCCAACTGTATGATTCCGCCATGTCCACTTCTGTTGCTTGGCAGCCTGGAGTTGCTGCTTCCAGTCTGACTATGCAGGGCTGTGCAGGATACAGGATGCTCGGGGCTGGCACACTGGGATGACCCAGAGGGATGGTACGGGGAGGGAGCTGGGAGGGGCGTTCAGGATGGGGAACATGTGTACACCCGTGGCAGATTCATGTTGATATATGGCAAAACCAATACAATATTGTAAAGTAATTAGCCTCCAATTAAAATAAATAAAATTTTTTTTAAAAGTAGGTGTTTCATTCAATTGTACATATCCAAAGAAATGCCTGCTTTCTTGGGTATCTCCCATTCATACAGGAAGTATAGATGTTATTAAGCTTTTGTTTAGTTTTTCTTTTCTTTTCCATGAAAGAACACAGCTCTTGCAAGGTAAGGGGATGGGATTAAGGATGGGAATTTCTCTTAGAGCAGAATTTATTCAGCCACTTGTTATGGAGATGAACTGACTTTTTTAAGGTGCGAAGACAGGGTGGGTTCAAGAGCACAGTTACCTTTCTCTTCAGGTTGTATTGCTGAGCTGGTTCCACAGTTCCTTCCAGTCTCCTCCCTCCCTCATCATGATCTTCTCCTTTCAGGGGTCCCCCTGTCCACCTTTACAGTCCAGCATCTGTTGAAGGGAGGTGGGATTGAGTTGGGCTCAGGGAATGGCTGAGGAGGTCTGTCAATGCACTTTACTTGGCAATAATTTTTTTAAGCAAAAAGTTTATTGGTTTGTTTTTAAGCAGAATCAAAATGTTCCCATATCAAAACAGCCACTTCAAGGCAGCCACATCAAGATGTTCCTGGCATCAAAATGACTGTCAAAGCTGTGTGTCAGCAAATTGACTGTAATAAAACAGCCTGTATCGAAATGGCTGTATCCCGCACTGGCACAGGACTTGCCATCAAAGGCACGCTTTTTCGAATGTCAGTGCTGTTTATAGTAAGATAAGAGGAAAAGTTGGGTTTCTTTCCACTGATGCTCCTACTTTCAGCAGGGAGCTGGACTTAACCAAAGGAACTGGATGACAAAGAGGCATGGCTCTTTATTTCTAGCTATCCCTGCCTCCTGCAGAAAGGAATTAGGCACAGATTAACAAAGATGATCCAGCTTTTACCATGGAAATTGTGAAACTCCCATACTAATTTTATAATCATGCCTTTACACTTTGTTCTCATCACAAAGATCTTTTGGAATTATCCACCAAGAAGCAGCCAACAAATTCACGCCAACGTGAAGGCAGCCTGGAGTCACTTGCTGACTGCCTAGCACTACTGTGTTCTGTCACAGCCTTGGAAGAACCAGAGCACATGCAAATACCTCTTCAGACACCCAATTAGGTTGCAAAAACTTTTCTGGAAGGTTTGATGTTAGAAACCTTTCTTGACCTCTACCTACAGGCTAAGAAAACGTACAGGTTGAGCAGAATCTTACACTGGGGTGTGCAGCATAGAGTGGACATGGGTCTGTCCCTGGCTTAATTGTCCCATCTTTTCTTTGACCTTAAAGTACGATTTTTTTTTTTTGGCTTTAGCTTGCCTCGTGGGCCACTCTTGCTTAGTCCTTTTCTGCCTCTCATTTCTCTGTACAATCTCTAAGTGTGCTCAGGCCTGAGTCCTCTTCTCCAGGGATAACTCTCTTTCTTGGAGAGCTCATCCAGTCCTGTGACTTTAAATGGTATCTGTGTGCTGAACGACTCCAAATAGGTATTTCCAGCCTTAACCTTTCCCAGAACTTCAGATTCATAGATCCGATATCATCTGAATGTTCAAGAGGCATCTTAAATGTATAGATACAAAATGGAACACTAGATTTCTGAACCTAAACCTGTTCTGATCTTCATCTTAGTGTTCAAATGGACTACATAGTTGTCCAAGCCACAAACATAGAAATTATCCCTCATTTTTTGTCTCTCTCTTTTTGAATAGATATAATATTATCCAATGCTACTATAGTTGTACCACCAAACTTATCTGGACTACCTCTTTCTTTTCTCTCCAATGCTACAACCCCAGCCTAAACCCCCATTATCTCAACCTGGGCTGCTACAACGGCCTCTTAACTGATCTCCCCATTTCTTTGCATGACTGGTTCCTTCTCATCTCTTAGGTCTCAGATAACAGGCCAAAGCTCAAAGAGGACTTCCCAAACTATTCTTCCCCACCACTTGTTCTCTATCAACTTGCCATGCTGACCTTCTTCTTAGAACTCACCACAGTGTGTGATTATCTGTTTCCTTCCTATTGACTGTGTTCCCTGCTAGAATATAAGCTCCAATGGGGCAGGGAGTTCAACTCTTTTCTTTGCCACTCAGTCCCCAGGGTTCACTACACTGCCTGACCCACAGTAGGCTCTTGAAAAATATTTGCTGGAAACAATGAATTCAAGTCTTTCCAAAAGAGAAAAATCTCTTTGGGATTCCAGAAGCTAAGGAACCATCAATATTTGTTCTGTTGCTTTTCAGAAATATTCCATTCAAATTAGCCACATATACAGTATCAAGGGCTTCCCAGGCAGTGCTAGTGGTAAAGAACTCGCCTCCTAATGCAAGAGACATAAGGGATCCAGTTTCGATTCCTGGGTTGGGAAGATCCCCTGGAGGAGGGCATGGCAATCCACTCCAGCATTCTTGCCTGGAGAATCCCATGGACAGAGGAACCTGGTGGACTATGGTCTATAGGGTCATGAAGAGTCAGACATGGCTGAAGTGACTTAGCACACACACCTCACATGTATCAAACATGAGGAATGTTTATTTAAAGGTATTGACTTGAGTTGAGACTATTTTAAGGCCCAGTTCAGACAAAATTGTATAACAACTATTCCTTGGTTGTCCCAACTTATAAGCCAGGATGGTGATTGCATGTGTTGGTTGGTACCACCTGGCACAGGCACCAATCATTAGTAAGAACTAAAGGTGTTCTTTTACATAAGAGTTTATTAAAAAAATTTAGTTGGGAAGAAGCAATCATATGAATTAAAATGAAGAATATTACATTTTTAGCTCTCTGACACATAAACATATATATATCATAAGTAGAAACTAATCAAGTTATGAGAAAATATTACTTAATGAACTGGCATTACTTTCTTTATAGGTAAAACTTGTCTTTGTTTAGAATAATATCTTGAGAGATG
Source organism: Cephalophus harveyi (assembly GCA_006410635.1). Classification (NCBI taxonomy): domain Eukaryota; kingdom Metazoa; phylum Chordata; class Mammalia; order Artiodactyla; family Bovidae; genus Cephalophus; species Cephalophus harveyi. Next base: position 406,894 of record SJYT01032241.1, on the reverse strand, counting down.
CCTAAGGAGTGAAAGTACAAGCTCTGTATGTGTTGTAAACAAACAACAAAAGATCACAAAATCATTCTTCATAAGAAATTGGCAAATACAAGAAGAGAAAAGAAGTAAATGAGGAGAAAGAGTGGGAGAGGAGGCTAAGCAAAATGTCAGGAGGCTGAACTTCTGGTTGGCAGAGACAGAGCAAGAAGATCAAATTTGTAGTTGTAAATTGGCAGCTGAAGAGTACAGAGTATTTGCCATTTAGTCACCTATCTGGCAAATGTTATCTCTGCATCTTCAGGAAGAGTCTACTGCACACAGCTGCCTCTCATGAATTTGAGGTGGGAAATCTAGGAGGAGGGGCTATAACCTACCCTTGAGTCAGTGCCAAATGAAGATAAAGGAACAGCTGCAGGACAGACAGTGAAGAAGCAGAATTCAGCAGAAGCCAGAAATCAAACCCTGATTATCAAGAGAATGGGAGTCCAGAGAAACTTCAGGGAGTTTGGGGAGAGCATTGGTTTCCCCATAAGACAAGGGATGGGGTTTCCAGATGAGTTTATGTAAACCTCAAGGTGATATCTGACTTCCCAGACAATCCAGGAGCCACCATCAGTGTAATTCTACTGATAAATATCCATCACTCGGCACCATAGTGTTAGTGAAAACCCTAGTTAGAGATGGCAGGCAGTATTCGTTCCAACTTGAATCCTCTCCTTCCATCATTCTGTCCTACTTTGTTTGTTTCTATTGTCCCATGTGGTTCCATACTCCAATCTAGACCATATTAGCTACACTCATAGGTCACTGTTTTTTACTATTAATACTCTTAGAGTTAGCCAGAACAAAAACATTTAAATTTATGAAGACTATGTGGTAGGAAAAGTCCAGTGAAAGCTACATTTTAAGCAATAAAAATCACAAAGACACAGAGCTTCTTCAAAGAGCATATTCAGTTCAACTAAATCATTTCTTATTTGAAATCAACAAATATTTCTGAGCTAGATACTCTGCTAAGCTCTCAAACTTTAAATATGAACAAAACCCAGTTGCTTCTCTTGATGAGTTCACCATCCAGTGGGGATACATAAACAAATAATTACAATGCAATATGATAGTTGCAAAGTATAGTAATAACAATAACTTTTATGAGATCATTGAAGAGAGGCACTTAGTGAAACCTGCAGGAGGGGTCAGCATCAGTCTGGCTTTTGAATAAGCTGACAACTGAGTTCTATCTCAAAGGATATGAAAGATTAGTCATGTAGAGATCGGGGGATGGGGAATTAGGTTTGGGTTGGGGTAGATGAGGTGAAGGGAAGTGGAGATTTCTAGAAGGAACAACATGGCAAGGACATGGAAGGGGTGAAAAAATGCATAGGCTACACAGCCTTTTGAGCTGCCGGAGACAAGATTAAGATATAAATGAAGCTAGAGAAAAACTTAACCCTGGGATTTGAATGCTGTGTTAAAAAATGTAGATAATTCTACCTGTAATGGAGAAACAGAGGGTTTGGGGGCAGAAAAGTGGAATGGTAAGATTTGAGTTTTAAGTAAGTTGTAAAGAGAACAATTAGAAAGTGGTTGTCATGGCACCCGTGGTTGTATCTATCTTTGAGGCAGACAAAACAAAGGAGATTTATTAGGTAAATTTTGTTCTAGTCTAGGTGAAAGATGAAGAGAACCCCATCTGTGAAGGTGGAGAGGTGGAATACATCAAGTAATGTTGAGCAAATTGAATTGCCAGGCATGGTAATTGATTGGATTTGAGAAATGAAAGAGAAAAATCCGAAGAATTCTCTCTTGGATGACAAATATGGGGTCAAGAGTTAGGATTCTGTCTACAGGAGGAGAAACTAATTTAATGGAGAAGACAGAGAGTTCTTTTCTAAACATGTGAAGTCCCAGCTGACTCTGGGGCAGCCAGACTGAGCCAGGATCAGCTAGAACTGAAGGGAGAGATCTGAGATAAAGGTACAACAATGAAATTCATCTCTGTAATTGGTGTAGCTGAAACATTGAGGTTGCGTCAGATCACCGAGGAAAGCTTGAAGAGTGAAAAGAGTGCTGGTCAAGGGAGATTCCAAGGAGAAGATAAATAAGCCAAAAAAGAAGGTAGAGAAGGAATGCCCAGAGACAAATGAGAGAACAGGTGAGTGTAATTAAAGTAAAGAGTAACTTTTAAGAAGGAATGGACTGTTATATGTCACAGATGCATTGCAATATAGGACTTTCAATGTATCTGCCTGGATGTCATCTTGAGAGCTGTGGTCATAGAGCAGTAACCGGTTGAAGACTGTGTAGGGAGGCAACCCCCTTGGGTATCCAGGAAGGACATTCAAGCCAAATGAGGACAGCAGCAGATGGGGAAAGTTATTGGCTTGTCTCACATGTAAAGATAGATACACAAACACTAAATAAAACATTTACAGCTCATTAAAAATACAATATAATCAAGAAGGGTTTACCCCAGAAATGGAACGATACTTTATTTTTGGAAATCTGTTAATGTAACTCACCATCTTATCAAACTAAGGGAAAAAACTAAATGACCACCACGATAAATACAAAAAGAAATATTTAGTAAAACTTAACACTCACTTTATGATTTTAAAACATCCTTCTTAGAGAACTAGAAATAGATCACAGAATTACTAATATGAAAAACTTTCAGCAAACATCACAGTTAATGGTGAAATAATGGAAATATCCTCTTTAAAGTCAGAAACAAGACATAACTATTGTGTTTATTCCACATTGTCCTGGAGGATCTAACCAATGTAGTAAGACAAGGTGGGGAAATGGGGTTTGGAAAGAAAGAAACAAAATACTCATTATATGAAAATAATACGATTATTGACAGAGAACATTCAAGACAATCTTTTGACATGTAATCGGTACTTAGCAGAAAGTTTTTCAAGTTTGATAAACACAAAATCAATGTTCAAAAATGGATAGTGTTTCTATATATAAGCAACAACCAATTAGAAAATAGAGTAATAATAATACCTAAATTATAGCGGCAAGAGAAGCCATGGAAGGAAGGAAGGGAAGTCGCTCAGTCGTGTCCGACTCTTTGCGACCCCATAGACTGCAGCCTGCCAGGCTCCTCTGCCCATGGGATTTTCCAGGCAGTAGTACTGGAGTGGATTGCCATTTCCTTCTCCAGGGAATCTTCCCATCCCAGGGCTCGAACCCGGGTCTCCCGCATTGTAGACAGAGGCTTTACCCTCTGAGCCACCAGGGAAGCCATAAGAGAAGCTAAAAAAAAAAAAAAAAGAATAGTGGAGTGGGTTACCATTTCCTATTCCAGGGAATCTTCCCAACCCAGGGATCAAATTCAGGTCTCTTGTCTCCTGCATTGGCAGGAAGATTCTTCACCTCAGGGCCACCAGGGAAGCCCATAAACAATGTTAAAAGACAAGACTAAGAGAAAATACTTGCAAATCAAATAACTGACAAAAGTTTAGGGCATAGCATACAGAGAGAACTTTTATAAGTCAATTTTTAAAAAGACAAAAATACAATAGAAAAAACTTGCCAGGACTTCCCTGGTGGTCCAGTGACTAATACTCTGAGCTCCCAATGCTGAGAGCTCAGGTTTCATCCCTGGTTAGGGATCTATACACCTCATGCCACAAGGAAGATAGACGATCCAGTGTGCTACAGCTAAGACAGCACAGCCCAAACAAATAGATATTTTTTAAAATGGGGATAACAATTAAAAAAAAGAGAAAGAAAAACTTGTCAATGCGTATGAAAAGGCAATTTACAGACATGAAATCCGAATTGTTGCTTAACCTCTCTAGACGAAGGTGTAAAATTGGAGGACTTTTCATATATATGAGAATGGTAAAAATTTTTTAATCTGACAATGTTAAATATTGGCAAGGATATGAAGTAAAAACTCTCCTACTCTGCTAATAAGAAAGTAAATTGGTAGAGCCACTGTGGAAAGCAACTTGCCAATATTTTGTAGAGTGAAGTTGGCATGTACCCTACTACATAGCAATTCAATGTCTGGACATATTATCTAGAGATATACTTATACATACATATGCAAAAGGAGAATTGCCTTAAGGGTGGTCACTGATTTATTGTTTATAATCATAAAAATTAGGAAACAGCCATCAGTAGCAGAATGTGTAAATTAATATTGAAATATTTATATGGTATAAAACTACACAGCAGTTAAAATGAATGGACTCGATCCTTGAGTATCAACATAGATAAATCTTAAAAACAGAATACAGAATGAGAAAAGTACATTTCAGCATATGTTAACGTATATGTAACTTTCATGGAGACAAAGACAAATTCAATAGGAAAAATCATCAAAGGATTTGCATATGTACATGCTATATTTGGTTTATCACATATCTGTCCATCTATTAATTCATCAACCATCTTATTTTATGGATGTATTTTAAAGAAAATCGCAGATACCAGTGGATTTCATAGGTCAGGAGCTTTTTGATTAGATGAGAGAGCTGAACACATAAACTGAGGGAAAAGCCTTCAGTGCTCCAAGTGTGGTTGAAAGAAAAAAAAGAGAGAAGATAATTGTTTGAAGCCAAAAGAGGTGGGATAGTTTGGCTTTTGAAAAAGAGGAGGGCCCACTCTTCCTCTGAGACTGAAGGAAAGGATGGTGGTGGGTTGGGGATTTTGAAGGAGATCTTGTTTGCTGGCCTCAGTTTTTCTCCTTGAAATAGGAGGCAGAAACAGTTTGAGAATGAGAATCATCAGGAGTTGACCAGGTCTTGAGGAGAGACAAAGATTAGGTATATATTTATTTTAGCTGTGCCATGAGTCTTGTGGAATCGCAGTACCCTAACCGGGGATTGAACCCGGGCCATGGCAGGGAAAGCACCAAATCCTAATCACTAAACCACCGAGGAATTCCCAAGATTAGGTATATTTACCTGAGAGAATGGAAGCAGCAATTGATCAAAAATAACTTAAGGGACTAATGGAGTCTCTGAAGGCCCAGATGAGTTAAATCTGTATCAATGCAAGACTCTAGGTTATGTGATTTTCTCCAGCCTCAGCTACTTAAGAAGGAGCAGAAAAAAACATACTGTAGGAATGATCTAGAGTTGATGCTATAGGCCAGGGTGCAAGGGAAAGGAAGAGATTGGTGTGAGAGTGTTTCAGATGAGCAATTACTGGTTCCAAGTAGAGCATGGGACTAAGAGAGTCCAGGAATCAAATAAAGAGATCAACACATCTGAGTTCCCATGAAATGGAGAAATGGCCCCTTTGCTGAGCCACACATTTAAAGAGTAGCTTTGTTCTAACTAGGCTTACTGCTACAACTCCAAACACACAGAGACACAGATTGTTTAAGAACAAAATCTTCATGGCCTCTTTAGAAACTCTGTCTTCACAGCCTCTTTACAAACTCTGTGGCAGCCGTTACCACATCCCTGCATTTTGACAGAAGCTTTACCCTATTGGGATACCAAAAACTGCACACATATATAATATGCACAAATATTATATTTGAAGCTTGGCCCTTTTTCATCCCTATAATTCTCAGTCACTGATTAAAAGGGAAATGCTTCTAGTCACCAGTTCTCTCTTTAACTCGTCTCTTTAATGGTTTGTACTTTCTCACTTTTTCAGCTTATACTATGAACCTTTTCATTTTCATTTCTTGTACCTGTCACTTACAAACTCCTTACTTATCCTTTCCACTAAGTGGTCTGGAGTCAATATTTCACTGTAATAAAATACTCAACAATTCTTAATATTTCTTCTTGGAGGTATATGCTCTACTTCTTGTCTTGAATTAAGGGGATTTCCTTCAAGGCTAGGATTTGCCCTGCAAATATCTTTGGTTGGGGTTGTTAATTTTCTCACTTTGTTCTGTTGTGCTCTAGAGTGAGTTGAGGTATGGGGTTGACATTTGGCTACCTGTAACCCCACTGCTGATGGTGACTGCAGCCATGAAATTAGAAGACGCTTACTCCTTGGATGAAAAGTTATGTCCAACCTAGATAGCATTTTCAAAAGCAGAGACATTACTTTGCCGACTAAGGTCTGTCTAGTCGAGGCTATGGTTTTTCCTGTGGTCATGTATGGATGTGAGAGTTGGACTGTGAAGAAGGCTGAGCGCCAAAGAATTGATGCTTTTGAACTGTGGTGTTGGAGAAGACTCTTGAGCGTCCCTTGGACTGCAAGGAGATCCAACCAGTCCATTCTGAAGGAGATCAACCCTGGGATTTCCTTGGAAGGAATGATGCTAAAGCTGAAACTCCAGTACTTTGGCCACCTCATGCGAAGAGTTGACTCATTGGAAAAGACTCTGATGCTGGGAGGGATTGGGGGCAGGAGGAGAAGGGGACGACCGAGGATGAGATGGCTGGATGGCATCACAGACTCGATGGATGTGAGTCTGAGTGAACTCCAAGAGATGGTAATGAACAGGGAGGCCTGGCGTGCTGCGATTCATGGGGTCGCAAAGAGTCGGACACGACTGAGCGACTGAACTGAACTGAACTGAACCCCACTGCTACTTCCAGACCATCACACATCACTTTAATGTAACTCATTCTTTTCTTAAGGGTGATTGCTATTCTCACCTCCTCCCTGCCACTAACCACCCATCTGATTGCTTCCTTTAATTCTTCAAAGACTTTGAGACTTAATCCACAGTCATCTGCTTTATCCCATCTCCTACCACCATCCTAAAAGTTCAATAACTGAGCTTCCTAATTTTAGTACTTTTTTAATCCTTATGATTTTCTCTTCTATTCTAGTTACCCACTTTCCAAAACCACATTCTATATCTTGTCATCACTCAGACAATACAGCTAAGCAATCTTAAACTTCAACTCCCCACTTTCTGACTATTAGCTTCTAAATCTCTAGCTCGTCCCTAGTTGTCCTGTAAGGATGTCTTGTTATAGACCAAGGGGAAAAATGATCAAAAAAAGTTTCCAGTGGTTGAGAATCCTCTTGCCTATGCAGGGGACGCAGGTTTGATCCCTGGTCTGGGAAGATCCCACATGCCATGGAGCCCTAAGCCTGTGACCTGCAGCTACTGAAGCCCCTGCCGTGAGAAGCTGTCACACTGCACCAGAGAGCAGCCCCAGCTCATCAAAACTAGAGAAAGCCCGCTCACAACAACAAAAACCCAGCACAGCCAAAATAAACAAATAAATAAATCTTAAGGGAAAGAAAAAAGTTTCCAGAGTTCTTATGCTCAATAGCAATCAACCCTGATCAACAATGGTAAGACATTCAGGAGGTATGACCATCTTAATCCATATTTAGATGACAGCCTTTTGGGATATATTTTAGATATTTTTTGGTTTTTGCTCACAAGAGTCATCTTAAATAGGCTCCAACTACTGTAACTGATGTCTCAACACCTTTATTAATCTAGAGGCAAATGAAAATGGGCCAGTGTAGCCATCACATGTTGACCAATGATGATAGTATTGCTCTCAAAGTAATATAAAGACAGTGAAATAACTTCACTTCATCACTTCTCTGGAATCATTTGGCTTTGATGTCTTTTTATTGCATCTTTCGAGGCCTCATCAGAACTACAATGCTAAGGAAGAGGTCATTTTCTTTGACTAGGGTGAAGTAACTTAGTGTTTCTATGGTTACTAGAAAAACACAGAAATGAATTTGCTAAAGATTACCCCCTTCATAGATTGTGTTAGTTAATAGATGATTGGTATTGTGTATTCCAGGCAGAGCTGGAAAAGATGCAATGTTCAGAGTGCTGGCAAAAGCAAGAGTACACAAAAACACATACAAAAGTTTTAAGAGTTTGATATTGGCCATTTCTAAAGTGGTCATCACTGAAAAAATATCAAAACTTTGTTGCTCTAATACTTTGTGATGTTTTAATTTTAAGTACATGGGGCGAGGTAGGGCACTTTATTCTTTTCAGTGTTTAGGACTTCTAAAGGCTTTAATGAGGCCTGATGTCAGTGGCCTTTGTGGTTCCGTCTGAGTGTTTTTATTCTTTTTGCATTCCTGTAATTGAATGTTGAGGTGAGGTCATTACTTTGGAGGAGCTTTTGCCAAGAAGAAATGACTGGTGGAGGTCTGCTTGTCTCTGGCCTGTTCTACTGCTTTCCCAAACAATATGGTCATTGGCTGGAATAAACAGTGACTTTTTCATAGGGAACACAGCCCAGGTATAAAAGAGCACTTACAAAACCCGAGAAGATTCCTAAGTTCTTAGTGCCAATGAATGCTTAAGATCCAACCGTTCCTAACTTACAATCACTGTCTAAATGTTGCTATAAGGAGAGTCTGTGTTCCTTAAGTTCTCAGCACCAGCCTCAGTTTCCCCATTTAGACTACTCACTTCCTTTCTGTCTGACCTGCTTCCAAACTTGACTCATGCCACAGCTTTGATTTTTATACAACTCTTTCTACCCAGAATGCAGCGGAATGAATGGCAGTCACCTAATCACTTGAGACTTGCTCTCCTAGGCTCTTGAATTAAAAGACAGAAAGTAGAGAAATAGTTCCTTTTAAATACAGACACTTTCTAGGGAGTAGGGAATCTATTTTCTTCCATTGCATTGGATTCTGCTTAAGACTCAGGATGCAGGATGCTCTTTTGATGACGGACAGACAAGGTTGAAGAGAGGGACATACTAAGCAATGAGGAACAGCTGAGAGCTACAAAGATAGGGCTGTGCTCATGTATAAATAGAAATGTTGCTGCTACCCTGATGAATCAGACCAGATGTTTCTCTGATGTCTCTGTTTGGTCCTTTGGTTTATAAAAAAAAAAAAAAAGTATAATTTTGCTAAAATTATATGTGGGGCCAGAAATGTGGCACAAATGCTTTAAGCTTAAATAATATGTAAAAGAGTAAAATTACTTTACTTAGGAAACCTTTATCAACAAGAAAAACATCCATTTAGAGAAGCACAGAAAAGAGGAGGAAGGAAACAATCTGTTGATGGAGCTGACGAATTACGACTCAGATCTGAATTCCAAGTCTTCATCTGTCACTAAATGTGTGACCTTGGGCAAGCCAGGTCATTTTCCTGGGTCTAGGCATATATATATATATATTTTTTGTTGTTGTTTATTTTTATTGGAGTATAGTTGATTTCCAATGCTGTATCAGTTTCTGCCATATAGCAAAGTGAACCAGCTATACACATACATATATCCACTTACTTTCAGAGTCTTTCCCCATATAGTCATTATGGAATTTGAGTAGAGATCCCTGTGCTATAAGGCAGCAGCTTATTAGCATCCATTTTATTATATACAGTAGTGTGTATATGTCAATCCCAATCTCCCAATTCATCCCTCCTCCTCTTTTCCCCCCTGGCAACCACAAGACTATTCTCCATGTCTGTGACTCTATTTCTGTTGGTATATTTATTTTTTTTAATGGGGGAGAGGCTGGGAGAGAATGGGGTTACATGGTGAAGGTTCATTAAATTAACTTTGTAAGTTTCTTTTGCAATCCTGAACATCTATGAACCCAACCAGGTTTTCTTTTTCAGTTTAATTTCTTGTTTCCTGGCTTCTAGTTTCATTGAGGGGTTGGTATGTGAAAGACATTGTAGGGGATAAACATGAATTAACCCAAGGCCTCTGTCCTCAAGATGCTTATAACCTAATAGCAGATATTAGAGTTACACAAAAGACGATACCACAATATAAACTGTGATTGATTCCAGAAGGCAGAAATGAACACATGGGAACTCAGAGGAGGCAGAGATCACTGCCAGCTTGGACGATAACTGGAAGTAACTTGCTGGAGGAGGACATCAACATTTGACGGGGGAAGGGGTAGGGGGTTGAAGGTTGGTGAGTATTTAGTAGGCGAGGACAGAGGAAAGGCCATTTCGGATATAAGAAACAAGAGGAGGCAACGGGCAAGAAAAGTGCTGGATGTATTTGGGGAACATGAACCATTTGGGGTGGCTATATGAGCATAGGCTACGAGTCAGGTAGCAGTCCTGGTTTGGGACCACAATGGGGAGGCCCTTTTAATCTTGGCAGAGTGTGCATTTTACTTAGTAGGCAGCAGGGAGCTGTTTTTCTGAGCTTGGGTGTGACTTAGTCTGAACGGTGCTTTAGGATAATTCACCTACAGAAAAGTGTAGGATGAACTGGAAGCGGAAAGATCTCAGGGGAAAGAGAACAGCTAAAAGGCTAATGCATAATCCTGAGCTCGCATGGTGTCAGTGGGAACAGAAAGTATTCCAAATGAGTTGGATTTATGGAAGCTACGGAGGGAGGAGGGGATTCAAAGTTAACTCCAGGTTTAAGAATCTACTAGTATTTCTAACATAAAAAGGAAATTCAAGAAGAGAAGGGTTTTTGGGCAGGAGAAACCAGGAAATAATTCACTTTTTATGCTGTGTGTCTGAAGTACAGGTAGCATGCATATCTTAGTGGAGGTGTTCAACATTTATACACTCCTGACTGGACCTCAGTACTATGGATGCAGCTGGAAATGGGTATCTTAGAGACAACAGTGGAGAAGGCAATGGCACCCCACTCCAGTATTCTTGCCTGGAAAATCCCATGGACGGAGGAGCCTGGTAGGCTACAGTTCATGGGGTCGCTAAGAGTCGGACACGACTGAGTGACTTCACTTTCACTTCTCACGTTCATGCATTGGAGAAGGAAATGGCAACCCATGCCAGTGTTCTTGCCTGGCGAATCCCAAGGACGGGGGAGCCTGGTGGGCTTCTGTCTATGGGGTTGCACAGAGTCGGTCACGACTGAAGCGACTTAGCAGCAGCAGCAGCAGAGACAACATTCTTTAAGTGAAGCAGCTGAAATCCTCCAAGTGAAAAGATTACCAAGGAATTGGAGAGTGAGGCAGGAGGAAGATGGACAACAGAATCTTGAGAAGTGTCTAAATTCTTTCGTTTTGATGGACTGGGCATGGTCAGTGTTATAGAACATAATCAAGAGAGTGCCACACTGTCGTGTCCAAGGGGAAAGGGAATATTGAAAGGGAGTGGCTGGTGAACCATAGTTGCCTAACTGCTTGGGGGATTAGGGCTTTAGAGCTAGTGTCTAGATTGCCTAGAAGGAATTGGCTATAAGAAAAGAGTTAAGGGCATTTGTGATGAGGGAGCCTCTTTGTGTGTGTGTGTGTGTGTGTGTTTTTAATTCATTTTTGGCTGTTCTGGGTCTTTGTTGCTGCGAGAGAGGGCCTTCTCTAGTCTCAGCAAGCAGGGGCTTCTCTTCCTTGCAGAGCTCGGGCTCTGGGCACCTAGGTTTAGTAGTTGCAGCTTGAAGGCTCTAGAGTGCAGTCTCAGTAGCTGCTGTGCCTGTGAATTTAGCTGTTCCTTGGCATGTGGAATCTTTCTGGACCAGGGATCAAACCTGCGTCCCCTCCTTTGGCAGGCAGATTGTTTTCCACTGTACCACCAGGGAAGTTTTGTGTTTTCTGACAGATGAACAGAGGAGAAAATTGGTCGTGTACCTGGTCCTCAGGTTGACAGTCAAGATTCCAAATCCTCATTTCTTCTTTATATTGATAATGTGTACTTAGAGGGGCTTCTCAGGTGGCTCAGCAGTAAAGAATTCCGCTGCCCATGCACGAGATTCAAGAGAGGCATATTTGATCCTCAGGAAACGGAAACTCATACCAGTATTCTTGCCTGAAAAATCTCATGAACAGAGGAGCCTGGTGGGCTACAGTCCACAGGATCGCAGAGTCATATAAAACTGAGTGACTGAGCACGCAGGCACTCAGAACCCAAGGCTTCTTTCTTCTGAAATAACCTGAAATTTCAGGTTATTGCCAGGCTTTGTTTTTCGGAGTATGATCAGGGGAACTTATTATTTTTTCTCCTCCATAGTTCCCCAGTTTTTTAGTTCCTTCTGGTTTTGAGTTTTGGGTTAGATTCTTAGAGTTGAATTCCATTGACAATAAATATGTAGATCACCTCTGAGAGCTTAGTGTCAGAGGCTCTAGAGGGAAGAAAAAGGAGAAGGGGGTAGGGCAAGCAGGGAAATGAGACTTTATTGTATTTCACACACAAAGGCCTGTTTGCAAACTACAATGTAAATTAAGACTTTAACAGCAGAGGATTTATCTTCAGTTTTAAATCTGGGATTACACTAGGCAGATACCACTGGTATAAATTCAAGTAGGATTGACTGCCTCCCAGCAATGCAAATTAGTTTATCACTTTTGTTTGCTTGTTTTTCTTCAATATTTTTAAGTGAAAAAAAATTACAAAAGCCATGAAATATTTAGTTTTGGCTCTACAACTGTTAGAACAATTCTGCCTGCCAAAGAGGGGTTGTTGTTGTTCAGTGGCTAAGACGTGTCCCACTCTTGGCGACCCTGTGGACTGCAGCATGCCAGGCTTCCCCGTCCTTCACTATCTCAGAATTTGTTCAAACTCATGTCCACTGGGTTGGTGATGCCACCCAACCATCTGCCATAGGTAGGGTGGTGGGGGGTGGGGAACCCTGAAGGAATCCAGATCCATCAGTGAGGTAAAAAATTAGGAAGTTAGGGTTTTAATCTATGAACTAGCTATGTTACTTTAGGTAGGTTGCTTAATAGACGTCTATGCTTCAATATTTTTCCACTGGCGAAATGGTGATTGAAAAAAATGCTGGTTCTGCTTTATCTCATACGATTATTTTTCAGGTTGTGAAAGTATTATCTCTTTAAGTTATAAACATTAGATAAATTCCAGGCATACTGTTACGTAAGCAACTAGAGAACTACTGAAGCCAGTCAGGTCAGAATGGGGAAGTGAAGCAGGAACTGGGATTTGGGAAATCTGGATGTAGAAAGTAGGATTACTGGGGATTGGTAGAAAGCTTTTTCTTCCGCTCAAGAATGAATGATGCCAATTAGAGAGCAAGCTAGAAAGAGAAGAAAAAAAAAAACTGTGTATGTTTCACACAGCACTTCTGATGCTGCCCTGAAATAACTGCTAGGGTAAATAAATTCCTTATATATTGACTAAGAAAGAGGTGCTCGCAATTGTACATCTGATGCCCATTACTTCCTTGCTCTCTGACTTTTGTTACCATGACTTAAACAGCAATTTAATGTACCTAAAAATGCTCTAGTTCTGCTCCGTGCAGAATTTAGGCTCTAAATCTCTGGCTTCAACACTTTATTTTGTCCACCCAAACACTGACCTATCTGATGCTTAGACTAGGAAGTCTGAATATGGAGTCAGATAGTAAGAAATCAGGGTTCTAGATACTGGAAATGATCACTTCAATACATCACCAAGCCACATATCAACAAACTTAATCACAAAAGGTTCCAAGATGAAGTAACCAGTTATCATTGAAGCTTTGCCAGTTAACATGACTGTTACTCAGTTTTCTCACCTGTTAAGCAAGAAGCAAGATCAGATTCTCTCTGAAGTTACTTTCTGCTATGAAGCACTATTACTCTAAATAAGAGTTTGGAGAAAATGACAAAATGTGTCCCCATAGCTCTTGATAAACCCAAACAATACAGAAACTGAAAATGTCTCCTTGTAGACCAGTCTTGTTGTGCTAAGTAGAGAAAAACAGGGGGAAAACACAGAATAAAACCCTCCAAAAAGAGAAAACACACACACACACACACACACACTTGTGGAATCCTTGTTTGGCTTTACATAGCCATGTTCAAGAAACACTGCTGGAGATGTACTATGTGCAAGACACTTTTAAGTTGTTACTGTTCAGTTTTAAAAGGATAATTATTACTTTTCCAGCCACTCTTAAAGCTGAATTGGTAAATAATATCGCCTTGGGTGGGCATAAAATTAAACCCAAGGTCAAGGGAGACAGTCTACAAATAGACCAAAAATAAAACGCAAGAGATATCATTAGAAGATTTGGCCAAAAAAAAAAAAAAAAAAAAAAAGCCAAGATATTGCACAAAGATCAAAGGCTAAAAAAGAGAAATATGCTTAGCTAATTCAGGGCTTTTGAGCATTTCATGTGCTTGCGAGGCCCGTCCATCCATCCACACCACACTTCTGAGCCATGCTATTCTAAACCGATGACAAGTCCAGCTTTAGCGCGGACAGGGCGCAGAGCTCGGATCCCACACAATTCCACAATTCCAGACCCCGCTGCCAACTCTCCTCTCTGGGAAGGAAGGAAGCATTTCCCCTAGGGTGACTGTAAAATAAACCAGCCTCTCCAATGTCTCCGTCCAATAAGAAAGAAACGTTGGTCCAAACAAATATAGACATAAATGCATACATACAAGGCAAAGGGTAGGAAGAGGAGGGAGAGGGGAAAGGGAAGTTCTTTTCCTTTCTTTTTAAATTTCCCGCATCCCTTTTCCTCCCCGCCTCTCCACGCCGGCTCCACTTCAAGCAGCAGCTGGGGAGACGGGGAGACCGGGAAACGCACTGTAGGGCGGTCGAGGAGAGAGTATTTGGGAAGTAGGCGGAACCGGCTGGGTGAATAACTCGGTGTCCGATTTTTCCTGCCTTCGGCAGCAGTTCCTCCTCCGCTTCGTTATTCCACTGCACACGCGGCTGGGCCCTCGGCCCTCGATTGCTCCGGCCTATCACCCTGGGATGCCGCCTGCCGCCGCCACCGCCGCGGCTGCCGGGCTTGTGGGATCCGCGGCGGAGTCGGAGCCGGAGCCCCAGCCGCGGCGGGAGCCGTGGCCTGAGAGTTAGGGGGCGGGCCGGGTTCATTTCTGGGGAGGGAGCTGAAGACTGGCGGGCGAGACCCCGGGGCCACCGCCCTCCCCACAGGCTGAGGGAGTGGACATTCGGAGCCCCTGAGCGGCGGCGGCGGCGGCGGCGGGAGCCGGTCAAAGGGGGCGGCCCCTGGCGGCGACGCCCCCAGCCCAGCCCTGCCCTGCCCCGCTCCATCCCCAGCCCCGGCCCGATCGGCCCGCGGGAGACGCCGGCGGGGGCACTGAAAGGCGGCTCCGAGGGGGCCGGCGGGCGAGCCGCCTCTCCCGGGTCCTTCCACGTCCCTCCCGGGAGGGACCCACACCTGAGCCCGGACCCACCCCCCGCCGGGGCCACGCTGGATCCGCCTCCCGGCCTGGGTCCCGCCCGCCGGCTGCAGGTGGGCTGCAGCGCCCGAGCCGCGGGCAGTGGGCGGCGGGGAAGGAGGTGAGCCGCGTCCGCGCCGGCTGCCGCTCGGGTCCGTGCCCCCGCTGCTGCGCTCTCCGCCTCCCCTTTCCGCAAGCAGGGCGCCGAGCCGCGCGCCCGCCCCGCCGCCGCCGCCTTGTCCCTCCGGGGCACCATGGAGCTCTCCCTGTCGTCCGGAGGAGCCGCGGAGGCGCTGTCCTGGCCAGAGATGTTCCCGGGATTGGAGTCCGACTCGCCGCTCCCCCCGGAGGAGCTGGACGCGGTTGTCCCGGTCAGTGGGGCCATGGCCGGTGGCATGTTGGATCGGATTCTTCTGGAGTCCGTGTGCCAGCAACAGAGCTGGGTCCGCGTGTACGGTAAGGACCTAAGGCCGTCTTAGAGGCTGATGTTTCTTATCTTTGCTCAGGCAGAAATGCATTCCCCAGGTCTCAGTCCCCATCCATCCTTGGGTCCGTTTCCCACATCCCTTTTTGTTCTGGGGGTGCATTTCTGACAAGTTTCTCCAGACTTGCACTTGAGAGAGATGTGACTCAGTATGGTCTTTGGACCTTTTCAGGTACCTGCAGTAAGTTTAAGGTGGAGTTGGGATATGAAGCCTTAATTTTCATGTGGTTACTTCAAGGGAGGTGTCAGCCTATCTTCAAGAAGAAGACACCAGGAAATCAATCTGTCTTGAGCAAGGGAAGACTGCAAACCAAGATATTATGAAAAAGCTTAGTGGAGGTTCAGATAATAAAGTAAAAATCAAAAGTATTTATTTGGGAAGGGGAACAGTCTTACTTCTATAACCTCTTTCTGAACCTCACTCTCCAAAGGCAAGCACTTAGTCCAAGGGGTGTGGATTGTTTCAGATTGCACTATTGTTTCTGGTGCTCTTTGTAAAGTGACTGGATTGCTACTCAGCAAGTTAAAAAGTGATGAACACACTAAAACTTTCCCTTTCTGCATTCCTAGTAACCACCTCTTTAATTAAAACTGAACGATGAGATTCTATAAGGGCAAGCCTTGTGGCAGCGTTTGAAAACCTGTAGCCCAAAGACTGAGCTGTGGCTTTCCAAATCATTGAAACATCAAGGTGTTTATCACTTAGCTCACAGGGATATAAAAGACATTAGTCATGTGGCTGAGTATAAGATGGCAAACTTGAAGCACCTGAAATCAACACAAGTTTAAGGTGTTATCCTGCAGTCATGTGCATCTAAGCATATAGTGATCAATTACTTTATGTGTTTTTGGCTTTTTTTTTTTCCATCCTGAGCAGGTTATGTGTTTATTATTCAGGAGTGACGGTGACTTTGAAGTTGTCTTCCTGGATAGTTTAGTTGATTTCAAGACTTTGTCTATCACTATCAGAGAGATAGATCATAGAACTAGCAGTCCAGAGATACGGATTTTTGTCTCAGTTCTGCCGCTGAGTATCTATGTGATTTGGAGCCGATCAGATCACTTTTTTGACTTCTGATTCCTCATCTGTAAAATGAGTGGATTGGATTAAATAATCTTTTAATGGTCCTTGCAGTTCTAAAAATCCAGCAGTTTTATAGCCTTTTTTTTAAATGGATTTATGTATGCAGCACTTTGTATTTTGCTGGCTGTTTGTAAATGTTTCTTGATGTTATTTTAGTTAACTGAAAGAATTAAAGCAAAGAAGTGGGAGATGGTGCAAGGTCATCCAGTTCATTCTCAGTAGGCTAAAAACTTTAGTGCCTGATTTTTCATTCACCTGCTAGTCCTACTTAGCAGATAGTTTATAACAAAGGGTGGTGAAAATCTGAAGTTGAACTTGAATTAGAGTATATTGGAGGTTACAACTTTTTCCTCTTCTGTCCTATCTTTTCTTATATACTTCTTTTGCATATTGTTTTTTTTGTATGAAGTTAGCCTTGTAACTGCAAGAATATGTACATATGACAATTCAGCAGTTCTGTCTGGGTTTTCTAGACCTAGTGTTAGCTACATACTTTGAAGTTAACCCATAAAATGAATGTGCTTGTTTTTGTAGTCCATTCCTAGGCCTAGATTTGTGTGTGTTTGTGTGTGTGTATATGCGTGTGTATGTATATATTGTTTCTTAAATATATGTGCTGTGCATATTTGCTCAGTTGTGTCCTACTCTTTGCAATCCCATGGACTGTAGCCTGCAAGAATACTAACTGTGTTGCCATACCCTCCTCCAGGGGATCTTCCCAACTCAGGGATTGAACCCAGGTCTCCTGCATTGCAGGTGGAGTCTTTACCATCTGAGCCACCAGGGAAGCCCTCTTAAGTATATACATGTATATTCTCTCTCACAAACACATATATAATGTGTATAAAATTTCAGAGTTAATTTGCAGATTTTCTACTGCATTGTAGCTTTTTTGTCTTCCCTATCAATTAGCCAGAAATAGTTTTTATTTACTATTTAGTACTGTCACTTTCCTTCCTCTAAGGCAGCTCTTAGAGGATACTACTTTATTGTCTTTAGTTTGATGTAAATATTCTAAAACTATCTTAATGACTCTTGACTTTTCTATATCCTTGGCTAGTTTTTAAGTTGCCTATTGTACAGCTCTTAGAAAAGCTTTGATGCAAAAATAATAGAATGTAGAAAATCAATTTGGAAAAGTTTGTTTTGATTTTCTTATTTGTTTAATCCTGATTGTTTTGGAACATCAAGGTTCTTTTACACAACTGGAAGAGACTTTGATGAATGTATTAAAATACTTTTTAAAGAAATCCAGAAACTAGTGTAGAGTATGCAGCTGGGGATTGTGAACCTGGGTTTTCATTCTGGCTTTGCCACAAATTGTTGTCTAACTTTGGGCAAGTAATTTTAAGTCCATGTGCTTAGGTTTCTACATAAAATGTGGAGTCTGGAGTAATTGGTATCTATGGTATATTTTAGCTTTAAAGTTCTCTGATTCTATGGCCTGCCCTATTATTTTACCTACAACTTGGTCTCCCACTTCCAGCCTGACTTGAGGCCAGGCATCAAGCAAGCCTTTAATGCATTTAAATCATGACTGTCGGGTTTCTGGGGAGCACTTTTATCAAAAGGTCAATGAACTGAGTTTTGAAAGAAGGAATGTTGAGGGCAAATGTATATTTGTTTGGAATGTTTTCACAAGATAGGAAGGTGGGGATGGGGTTCTCAGATCCAGCTCATTCAGTTTTGAGACCTGACCTAAAATAGCCATGTGGGCTTTAAAGATAGGGTTTAAAGTAAAGAGCTGTATTAAGTGCTGTTGGCTTCTGGTTATGGCTCATATCCTCTGCAATATACTTATGTTTGAAATCAGTATGCAAACAGAAACAGAACTACCCCCTTCCTCTCAGATATCTTAACAGAAACTTTTATTTATTTATTTACACAAACTTTTAAAAACAATATTTTATTAGTTTGCCTCACAAAATTTGAAGACTGGACACCGTTTTGAGTTTGCTACCGATAGATAGGTCTGGCTCTTTGGTAGATAATACTTACCTCCAGAGTTTTGTGTGTTGTCATGAGTGGAAACTTTTTTGAAATATATATACATGGATCTATATTTAGAACACAAACAAATGCACATCTTTGAGACAGGACTAAGAGAAAATC
The DNA here is from genome assembly GCA_006410635.1 of Cephalophus harveyi. Classification (NCBI taxonomy): domain Eukaryota; kingdom Metazoa; phylum Chordata; class Mammalia; order Artiodactyla; family Bovidae; genus Cephalophus; species Cephalophus harveyi. Next base: position 388,287 of record SJYT01032241.1, on the reverse strand, counting down.
ATGCTCTTCTTCATTTTCTTTTAGCTGTAAAATGTTCCACTTGTCTTCTACCACTGTTATTGTAAGTTGTGCCCATGCCTGTCAAGACTATAAAATTTTTGACACCAGAGAGTCTGTCTGTCTTGTTGATCTTTGTATTCCTGTCTTGCCACTCCCTTCATTGTCACAGTGTCTAGCAGATTGATGCCTCCCCCGTGGTAAGTCAGTGTCTGTTGAATGTTGATCCATCTGTCCTTTGACCATCCAGATCTCAACCTGACTGACTGTATGGGTGGTAGAGTAGCTTAAACAAAGGCATGCCACAAACAGCTAAATATGGATGCAGAATCCAAGAGCATCAAATGCAGAACATTTTTCAGATATTTATAGCCTCAAAGCGAAGTCAATTGGCTGAAAAAGCTCAGCAGCCCAGCGAAAGGAAACGGGAGTGGCGAAGCCAGCCTCACTGTCTGTGCTTTCTGGTAAACAATGAAGATGTTAAAATTAACTACTTTACCATGAGTGGATGACGAGTGAAGGACACTATTTGGGGGAAATTTAAGATAGCGGTCTCTAGCTGTGGCGGCATTGGAGCTCTGCACCCATCAGTACAACAGGTCTGCAAGTGTATGCACAGCAGTGCTCTTTAATAACTAGAAGCGAAATACAATTATCATGATGAATTGATCACCAGGAAACCATACTGTTTTAATAGTATGGGCAGGACTTATCTGAAATATTCAGTTAATAAATAACATCAGCATTATTGTATACCATTAAGCTAATATATGGCTCATTGTTTATTAATGACTGGTAGAGACCTCTTGGAAAGTTTCTAAAGACTGGTACAGTTTCAGCAAGCAGAAAAAAAGAGAATTAATCATGCTGTATCAAATGTCATACAGTTCTAGAAATATGGCAATGAGAATTTGGTAAGAGTTTCTCATGAACTGGATATGAGTTGGTAGGGACAGAAGTCCTACCTGTTTGTACTAAATAATTTCGTTTATGCTTCATCAATTAAAGGATGGTGTTTTAATTTAGAAAGTATATTTTATTGCATTTTTAGAGAATGTTTGTATGTTTACTTAAAATGTTGCAGCCAGTAACAAGTCCAGGAAGTTGTTTTATTTTGGTGCAGTATGAGTTAGTTGTGACTAACTCAACTGGCCTTACACAGCACAATCTTAGCATAATTCACTTTGAATATTCTTAGCAAATCACTCATTCTTACACATCTTAAATATGTACCCCATGACTCTTATTGTGTATTAACATATAGATAAATGAAATTGCTCAACCAAGACTAAAAGTTTTACGTGCTTTAGCTAATTGATTGCCAGAAGAAAATCAGTAATAACTAATTGATTGCCAGAAGAAAATCAGTAAATATGTACTCGGTATATCCCCAAACATATTCATGTTACTTTAAGTGTTTTAATTTCCTCAAATGCTATTAATTGAGCTTTTACAAATCAGTATTAATGTTTTAGGAATCTTTAGGAATCATGGCACATCAAGGATGGCACATTGACTTTGAGTGTTGACACCTAAATTTCCTGTGATCTCCAATAGATTTTATGCACAGCAGTAGTAGACAGTTCTCCACTGAAGTTAAAACTTTCAAGAAGGCCTAGATATATAATGTTTATTTTAAATTATGTTGATTTCAAACAGACCCCCCTTTTGCCTTTGAGAGAAAATTTATGAAGTCATTTAACTTGTGTGTTCTACGAATGTCACAGATGGTGGATAATTTCCTTTACAATATCTTAGTATTTTTCTGCCTTCTATCATGTTGGTTTATTGCTATTTCATTTTCTTTCTTTTTTTAAAAACTTATTTTGTGTCGTGATATAGCCAGTTAACAATGTTGTGAAAGTTTCAGGCGAACAGCGAAGGGGCTCAGCCATACGTAGACATGCATCCCGGCTGCCGCAAGACATTGAGCAGGGTTCTGTGTGCTAGACAGTTGGTCCTTGATGGTTATCCATTTTTGCTGTTTAATTTTCAAAGAACAAAAATATTTTTACAGAATAGAAACTGTACATCCACAATCTCTTTTCCAAAACCGTTTGAACCAGTGTTTCAGAATTCAAAACTTTTGATTTTAGAAAATATGGTATATATACAGTGACCTAACCCCCCTGGGGTATCTGGAGAAACTTAACAACAATCAGTCATGTTAGTAGTTCTGCAATTAAATAAATGAGTATTCACACCAAGTATGATATAAGACTATACATAATATGATGTCATTGTAGGTCAGTTTACTGCTAGAGAAGTTATAAAAAAAAGTGCTCACAGCTTTTTGGATTTAGGAATTGCTGGTATGGAATTGAGGATCTGTATACATTCTCTGGAGTAAATAAAATGAAATTCTAGAATGCTCTGTTTATCTGAGAATAGTTTAAACAAATATTTAATTTTCAAATTAAATACTTAATATTTAACAAATAAAGATTGCCTTTATCTTTTTTAGATAATCTTTTCAGATATATTAATATATATATTAAGATAATATTTTTCAGGTAATATGATTCGGTGCATGCCCCTTAAAAGATGATGTACAGTTGTGTCCTATTATGTTGAATGGAATATTTTTTTTCTGAAGGTAATATGATTCAGTGCATGCCCCTTAAAAGATGATGTACAGTTGTGTCCTGTAATGTTGAATGGAATAATTTTTTTCTGATCTGCTAAGAAAAGAAAAGGGATTCACATGGCAAAATAGGCTTTACTGAGATTACTGAGGAAGTGGTGGCAAGGCAGTGGTTTCTAACACTTTGTTTCCTTAGAAAGAAGCATGAGGTAAATTAAAGCGGAGGGTTTATGTAATTGTTCTTAGCAGTTGCCCTCTTCAGTAGCACAAAGTGGTTTGATCACCTTTTAAGTAGGTGAACCACAAAAAAGCATTCAACTAATGACTGAGTTAATCCAGAAAAAATTCAGCTGTCTGCTGCTTGTCCTGCCCTGTTGGAGTCACTTTTAAGTAACTAGAGAGGTGTTCCGTCTTGTTAACCAGGAGGAGGAGTTTGAAGTGTGCTGAGGGCCCTACTGAAACCGCTTCACCCAGCCTTGGCAGTGGGATACCTGCTCTCTGATGTGTGTTTCTTCCCAAAAGCTATCAAGTGCTTCTCAAGACCTGTTGGTAGAGAACCCTTTACAAGTTTAATGTGGTTGGTTTTCTAGTGGGAAGGAAGCCATCAAGAAGTACATGATATGTAAATAGTAGGGGATGAAAGGACGTCCTGAGGCCCAGCTCAGTGGGGTTAGTGGGAATATAGTGAAAAAAAAAGAGAGAGAAGGAAAGAAAAATGGAGCCCTTGAGAGCATAAAAAAACTTCACTGGCTGTGCTATTACATAGTAGTGATCATCTTATCGCTACCAGCAGGGTTCAGGTGTTAGGAGTCTGAGTTTTACCTTCCTTCACCCAGTGTTTAGTTACATTAATTAGTTGTCTGCGGTTGCTTTGCGCTTAAGGATCCAATTTAGAGACTGATTGCATTCTCATTTCCCCATAAGTTACCGTCAGCATGGCTCAAGTTGTGATCACCTTGTGTCCTTTGCAGGTGTTGTTGTTTAGTCGTCAAGGTGTGTCCGACTCTTGTGTGGCCCCATGGACTGTAGTCCATGGAATTCTCCAGGCCAGAATACTGGGATGGGTAGCCTTTCCCTTCTCCAGGGGATCTTCCTAACCCAGGGATCGAACCCAGGTCTCCTGCATTGCAAGTGGCTTCTTTACCAGCTGAGCCACAAGGGAAGCCCAAGAATACTGGAGTGGGTAGCCTATCCATCTCCAGTGGATCTTCCAACCCAGGGATCAAACTGGGATCTCCTGCATTGCAGGTAGATTCTTTACCAACTGAGCTATCAGGGAAACCCAGATAGCTGGGTCTAAGAGATTGGTAATACTTGCAGATATTCCTTGGGAGAGTGAAAATTTAGAAAGGAAAAATTTTAACATAAGGCACGAAAACAAAATTCAGAATAGTGTGAAAAGTTAAAAAGTTCGTGGTCCTAAATATTTTTCTAAATAATCTTTTTAAACTTTCCTCAGTAAGGGAACTGGCTCAGGAAATTTAGCTTATTCCCCGAATTGGAGACAAATTCCACAGTTTGTCAGGATTAGAACTCTTAACCTCAGATTCCTCAGCCTCCTGTTTTAGCTTCTACATCTTACTGCTTTCCCTTAGGGAGATGGCCTTTCAAAGCTGAAGGTCAGTGAGAAATACCAGATTGTTAGTTTCACAGTCTTTAAGGGAAGTGCTGGAAGTACCATTACCTAGGTAACAGAAAACACAAATGGTCAAAACATCCACCAAGTAGGAGGTTAAGAATAATCTTTTAGTGGTGGATTTAGAGGTGGGCTAGAGGCCAGATTAGGTCTCTTCCTAAATTCTTTATTTTGTGATTGGAGGGATGTTTTAAGGAAATTTGAATATTTCATTTATGATCCTTAGAACCCTGGATAATACCTGTAACTATATTATATCTTCCCTTTTAATTTCTAATCTCTCTGATTCATATCATTAAAAAGTTAATACTATTTTCCTAATTATGAATGTAATCCATGCTTAATGTAAATAATTGGAATTATAGGAAAAGATGAAGAAAATTAAAATCAGCTGTAATTCTACCTCTTAGAGAAAATTCATATTTTAATATTTTATTGTATTTTATTTCAGTCTTTTCTGTATGGATATACTATACTCATTTGCATATTAGGTATCATATTGCATCTATTTTATATCACATTTTTTTCTAATCGTGTATTTCCTTTTGGCTAGATGTGTATAAGAGACAGGGGTTACGTAACATGGTGAATGTACTTAATATCACTGATCTTTGACAATGTTTAAAAATTTTCCAATATATTTCTATTTTTAAATTTAATTTTAAAACAGGTAATATGTTTCCTTCTTTTAAAATTCAAAAGGTATAAAAGATATACCATGAGACCTCTTACTCCTCCTCCTCACCCGTCACTTGGCATCTGACAAGCAATCATTGTCTCCCAACACCACACACAATCAATAAATGTTTGAAATTTTTGTGTAGCCCACCAGGCTCCTCTGTCCATGGGATTTTCCAGGCAAGAATACTGGAGTGGGTTGCCATTTCCTTCTCCAGGGGATCTTCCTGACCCAGGGATCAAACTCATGTCCCTTTGTTCTCCTGCTTTGGCAAGCATATTCTTTATCACTGGTGGTATCTTGGAAGCCCCTAGAAGTAGATAGATAGATAAGAGATTCTGCCAAGTGTAGGATCTAAGAAATTTAGGTTAAAAAAAAAAAATTCAGGGTCCAGAATTCCCTGTCTGTCCACTGGTTAGGACTCTGCTTTCACTGCCAAGGGCGTGGGTTCAGCCCCTGGTTGGGAAGTCCCACAAGCTGCATGGTCAAAAAAGTTGTGTGTGTGTATGTGAGGTTAATGAAATGGCTGGAATAGGCCCCCAAAGGAAGTTGATCTGGTGTTCTGGGGGATGATCTGAAGCTGGTTGTTGTTAATTGTTTTGTATCTGAATTGATAGTATAGTTTTTACTCTTGTATGCTTTTTTCCTCCTTTTTTTTTTTTTTAAACAGAAATGATGACCCATTATAGGAATTTATCTACACTTTGTGTTATTCCTCCCTTGTATTTCCCCTTCACACGTACTTATCACTGTATCTTGGATATATTTTCCTGTCCATTTGTAAAATGGTTCCATATTGTTTTTATGACTGCTTGATGCATTGAAGAATCATCATTTAACCCTGAGTTTTGTTGGTACAGGTGATAGTATAAAAATAATCTTGAAAATAAACCATTTTGCTTGTGTATGCTGCTGCTGCTGCTAAGTCGCTTCAGTCGTGTCCGACTCTGTGCGACCCCACAGACAGGAGCCCAACAGGCTCCCCTGTCCCTGGGATTCTCCAGGCAAGAACACTGGAGTGGGTTGCCATTTCCTTCTCCATTGTGTGAAAGCGAAAAGTGAAAGTGAAGTCGCTCAGTCGCATCCGACTTCTAGCGACCCCATGGACTGCAGCCTACCAGGCTCTTCCATCCATGGGATTTTCCAGGCAAGAGTACTGGAGTGGCTTGCTATTGCCTTCTCCGTTGCTTGTGTATATCTATAACAAAAATTCATGGAATTGCTAGGTCAGAGACATGTGTTTTCTAAAATTTTGAAAGATATTCCCAGATTGATTTTCTTTGATGTTGTACCTATTTATATTTCTCCACCAAAGTATGGGGCTTCCCAGGTAGCACAGACTGTAAAGAATCTGCTTGAAATGCAGGAGACCCAGGTTCAGTTCGTGGGTTGGAAAGATCCCCTGGAGAAGAAAATGGCAACCCACTCCAGTATTTTTGTCTAGAGAATTCCATGGACAGTGGAGCCTGGCGGGCTACAATTCATGGGATTGCAAAGAGTCAGACACTGCTAAGCTACTAATACATCAATGTATGAGAGTGCCCATCTTCCTGTATAGTGAATTATCAAGTATTTTTTAATGTGACAATCTAAAAAGTAAAAAATAGTCATAGTTTTAAATTTTCAGATCTTACCTTAAGTGTGATTGAGTATCATACAGAGTCATTTAAATATAGCCTTTTTTGTGACTATACATATCTTTTGCCCCTTTTAATTGGGTTGTTGGATCCTTTAGTGATTTGCAGGAACTCTTAGTATGTTAAGAACCCTTTGTCTGCTGTGAGTTGACAGTATTTTAATTTGTGTTTTGTTTTTCTTTTCCTCTATGAGGAAATTATTCTTATACAGTTGAATATATCAGTCTTATATGGCTTTTTGGTTTTCTGTTAGAATGGCCTTTCCTATTCTGAAGTTCCAACTCTCCCATGGTTTGTCTAGTTCTTTTTTTTTTTTAATTTAAATCTTTGATCCATTTGGAATTCATCCTGGTATAAGGTATGAGATATGGATATAATTTCATTTTCAGAAAGATGATTTTTCAGTTATCCTAGCAACATTTATTGAATAATTCATGTTTTCCCCCACTGATTTAAGATGTCTCCTTTATCCTTTACTAGATTGTCATATACAATTTAGTTTATTTCAAGATTTTCTACTGTGTTCTTTTGGTCTCGGTATATTCATATGCCAGCGTCACACTGCTTTATTACTGAAGCTTATTTGAAAATATAATTTGTTAATGACTAATTTAACATAACTTATCTAACCATTATCCTATTTTAAATATTAACATTTTTCAAAAATTTTTTGTTTACAGTCTACTGATTCTCTTTGTTTACAGAGCTTTGAACTTCTGACTATTTCCTTAGGCCGAATTCCTAGAAGAGTATGGTTTTAAAGGCCTGAGACTTAGTGCCAAATTTGTGTGACCTTCCTGGAAAGCAGTTCCTCCCACAAATATATGAAAATATGGCTCATAATTTTAAGTCCTATTTCTGTATTGCTACATTCAACATATTGAAGTATGTTTACATAGATTTCCTGTAGTGAAATTCCCAGGTGGCTCAGAGGTAAAGAATCTGCCTGCCAATGTAGGAGACACAGGTTTGATCCCTAGGTTGGGAAGATCCCCTGGAGAAGGACGTGGCAAGCACTCCAGTGTTTCTGCCTGGAGAATCCCATGGACAGGGGAGCCTGGCGGGCTGCATTGCATAGGGTTGCAAAGAGTTGGACACGACTGAGCATACAGGTGCATGTAGTGTCTTAAATGTTATTTAGCACGTATTAAATATGCTCAGAGTTCTAATGTTATTTAGCACATATTAAATATGCTCAGAGTTCTAATGTTATTTAGCACATATTAAATATGCTCAGAGTTCTAATAGCTTACCTTGAAAACTGAATTTTTTCTCAATGGTACTCCTTTTGATTAATAGCATATTTCCAAGTGAATGAGGGAAGCATGAATATGGAGTCAAAGCATACAGATTATTTTTACTGCCTTAAAAATCCTGTGTGCCCTGTTCATCTCTCCCTACCCACTACCTCCCAGCTCATGGCAACCACTGATGTTTTTACTGCCTCCATAGTTTCTCCTTTTCCAAAATGCTATTTAGTTGAAATCATACCCAAATTGTCTTTTATCCATTAGCTATTTGTTTAGCATGTAATAGGAACAAACTTAGAAAGGAACAAAGTAGTTTAACTTTTAATAGTAACATAGAGTGGTTTAAGAATGAAATGTAGAATCCTGTATCCAGTTAATATTGTGGAAGTTTGTAGATTTTGATTTAAATTTGGGCAGGATATAACATATAAGTATTTTCTTCCCTTGATTTCTGTAGGTTTAACAGTTACATTTTCTGTTTGTTTATAAATTTCAGGCATATCTCTGAGTGAGAAAGCCCAAGGCCTTTCTAGTGCACATTTCTGTTTTGTAATGGACCAGTTTTGGTGGATAGTGGTTAGCCTGATTCAAAGAACAGACCTTGTAAAAGATGCCCAGCAATAACCAAAGACATGATTCAAATCTAAAAAATGAGTGTACTTTTAGTATTTTCGGGCTTCATAGAGACTTCAGAGTAGTTTTCACCCTCATAGAAATGCTTTATTTACTAATGTCTGAATCTTATTTGATAACATGGTAAAGAACAGTATCATATGTGGTGATTCCTATTGAAACAGAAAGATACTGTAGAGCAGTGGTCCCCAATCTTTTTGGCATCAGGGGCCAGTTTCGTGAAAGAAAGTTTTTCCATGGACCTGAGATACAGGAGGCAAGGGATGGTTTCAGGATGTTTCAAGTGCATTACATTTATTGTGCACTTTATTTCTATTATTATTGCATCAGCTCTACTTCAGATCATCCGGCCTTAGATCCTGGAAGTTGGGGACCCCTGCTCTAGAGGATTTGATATAGCCATATGTCTTGCTGTTTTGCTCAGGTCAGAAAGTCCGAGGTCATTCTTTTTCAAGCACACTTTTAATCAGTTTGAGGATATTTTTAGGTATTTGCATTTTAGGTTTTTTTAGTGTACAACTTGATTGTCATGCCTGTGTGCTAAGTCACATCAGTTGCCTCGAACTCTTTTGCGAACCCATTTGTTGTAGCCCATCAGGCTCCTCTGTCCATGGTTTTCTTCAGGCAAGAATACTGGAGTGGGTTGCCATGCCCTCCTTCAGGGGATCTTCCTGACCCAGGGATCCAACATGTGTCTCTTAAGTCCCATGCATTGGCAGGCGGGTTCTTTACCACTAGTGCCCCCTGGGAAGCCCACCTTGATTGTCATACCTTGAGAAATAGTTGCATTACTTTTTCATGCCAGTCATCTTTCCTTACCTGTAGCTTAACTGGCAGCAGTAATGTTTTGCTTATACAACCAGCAATGTTATTCCGTTTACCTGTGAGCACATTATAGAAAATGATATGTTTTTGCAATGTTGGATTTTCCCCTACAGTCTCAAAATACCCTGCATTTTTTTTTCGATAAATTTATGAAACATGATCATTCTTTTCTCCATTTTATTGGGAAGTAATCATGTAAGGTTAGTGATGTAAAGATTCTTGGGGAAGTTATATTAGAATGTGAGTAAGACTGGAACGTGAGTTACAATCTAGTACATTTTGGGGATATTACCCTATTTCTGTTATCCAAGTTCCTAAGTTGCTGCTTCCAGTTTAATATATTTGTGTTAAAATATGTCATGAGCTTTAAAGTAGCACTTTTAGACTTTCCTAAGTACTCTTAGAATTTAGCAATATGTCTTTCCTACCTTCTGTGCCTCTTTGGAACCACATAGGTAAGAATGGGTTTGAGTTCACTGGTGAACTGAAGGAATAAAAGTGAGGATGCTGGAGAGAGTAACCAATATGTTCTTTTGCACTCATTTTTTTCCTTTTATTGTGGTAAATACACATACCACATATATTTTAATTATTTAAGCATGCAATTCAGTGATATTAAGTACATTCACAATGTTACGTAACCCTCTTCATTGTCTATACCTACTTTTGAGAAACTACAACTTTTCCACAGCATTTTTACATTCCTACCAGCAATGTATAGGGTTCCAGTTTCTTTACCTCCTGGCACCCACTCTTGTTATTTTCTATTCTCTTTTATTAAAGCCATCCTAGTCAGTGTGAAGTGATACCTCATCATGGTTTTGATTTTCATTTCCCTTATGATGAGTGATATTGAACATCTTTTCGTATGCTTTTTGGTTGTTTGTATATCTTCTTTTGAAAAATGTCTATTTACATCCTTCTTTTATATTAATTCTTAGACATATTCTTGTTTTTCATATTGTCAGTAATAAGTGTTAATTATCCAATATAGTAATCTTAACTCTAATAACAGTGATAGTCATAATCATGATTATAATGACAACAATAATGTAAAACTTCTGAATACTTATATGAGCCAGGTGCAGTTCTAGGTTCTTCATGTCTATTTAATCTTTGTAGCTATCCTATGAAGTAAATGCTGTTATTATCCGGATTTTATAGGTGAGGAATCAGAGACACGGAGACGTAAAGGAACTTGGCCAAGGTTATGGAGCAAGTGGGCGGCTAGTATGAGATTGGAACTTGGGCAGTTCACTCTTGAGTCTGTTCTCTTCACTGCTATATAATTTCGTTTCTCATAGATAAAAACTTTAAACTGTTATAATAAAAAGCACTCACTGTGATGTTTGTTAATTTGAACCTTGAACCTGTAGTTTACCTATGTGCTTTATATAGCACTGTAACTGTAAAATAATGACATTTGATGTGCTGGGTATGCTTTGGATGTCATAACTGAACATCTTTGTAGAGTTGTCCAAGTTTTATTAACTGTAGACAACATGAGAAAGCTGTTTGTGGTGAGTGGTGTGAATATTTCTACATATAAAAAAGTTTATACAAATTCTAATGGTGGTCTAAATTTATGTATTTTTAGCAGTAATACAAAATATAAAAATAGGACTTTTTTCCCCTTTGAAAGCGTGCCTTTGTCAGCCTTTTATTTATGCTTGACCAAGCCAGTAAGAATACTGAAATTTAAGAGACCACACAGTCATAAGAACCATGAATTGTATTCATCTGGGGCATAGCTTTATTTATTCTAGGACTTACACTTCAAGTGGTTCTCCTTTTTGATATGAGAAATTCTGAAAAGAGAATCTACTTTTATAGAGCCAAGTAAACCCAAACATTGATCAGAGCTTGGCCATATAAGAGATATTTTAGGATATTTATAGAATTCCTGTGTTCTTTTTCAAAAACCAAGAACACTGGCCTCTTGTTGGGCCTGATTTGTGTTCATCTCAGCTCCTCTTAAACCTGGCTTGATGGTGCATATACTTTGTAATTTAAAAATATCCTTAGGTTTGTATTTCAAGGAACTTAAAGCATGATTTAAACACAGCATGCTGTGTGAATCAGTTATGAATTTAACTTTCCCTAGGTAGCACTAGTGGTAAAGAACCTGCCTGCCAGTGCAGGAGACAGAAGAGATGCTGGTTTAATCTCTGGGTCGGAAAGATCCCCTGGAGGGGGCATGACAACGCACTCTATTATTCTTGCCTGGTGAATCCCATGGACAGAGGAGCCTGGTGGGCTCTAGTCGATGGGGTCACAAAGAGTCAAATACGACTGAAGTAACTTAGCACACATGCATGAATGAATTGCAGTTCTTCAAAATCTGTGATTCTTTGAGCTATGGGCAATATGGCAATGGGAAGTGAATTAAAATGTTACATTCTGATCATTTGACTTAAAAAAATACATACATCTTAAAAAAACAATTTGTTGTATTTGACATACAGCAGACTTAAATAACCATGAAACCACTACCACAATCAACATGATGAACATCTAATTCTTCTCAAAACTTTTCTTGCATCCGTTGATAATCCTTCTGTCCATTCCTCCCACTCCATCACCAGACAACCACTAGTCTACTTTTTGTCTTTATAAGTTAGTTTGGATTTTCAAAACTTTTATATAAATAAAATCATGTCATATATACTTACTTGTAATCTGATTTCTTTCATTTAGTACATTTTGAGATTCATCCGTGTTGTTGCTTGTATCAACAGTTAATTCCTTTGTTTAACCAAGTAGTATTGCCACTGAGTAAATATTCCATGGTTATTTATCAGTTTACCTAAATGTTTGGGTTGTTTCTAGTTTTTTGTCCATGATGAATAAAGATTCTGTGAACATTTGAGTATAAATCTTCGTATAGACATATGCTTTTATTTCTCTTATGCAACTACCTAAGAGTGGAATGACTAGGTCGTGTGGTAGGTTTATGTTTAACATTTTAAGAAATTGCCAAACTGTTTTCAAAGTGCTTGTATCATTTTACCACCAGCAGGGTATGACAGTTCCAGTTTCACTGCCTTACCAACACTTGGTATGATAAGTCTTTTTAATTTCAGTCCATGTAGGAGCTGTGTAGCCCTATTCAATGTGATCTTAATTTGCATTTTTCTGATGACTAGTAATGTTGAGCATCTTTTCCTATGCTTATCAGACATTCATCCATCTTCTTTAGTGAAATGTCAAATCAAATCTTTTGTCCAGTTTTAAATTGGTTTTGTCAGTGGATAACAGTTCAGTTCAATTCAGTCGCTCGGACAACAAGGTCCTATTATATAGCACAGGGAACTATACTCAGTGTCCTGGGATAAATCATAATGGAAAAGAATATAAAAAAGAATGTATTCATATGTATAACTGAGTCACCTTGCCATATAGCAGAAATTAACAAAACATTGTGAATCAGCTATACTTCATTAAATAAATAAATTGGATTTGTCTTATTGAGTTATATGAGTTGTTTCTGTATTCTGGATTTTTTTTGTTTGTTTTAGTTGCTAAGTTGTGTCCGGCTCTTTTGTAACCCCAAGGCCTATAGCCCACGAGGTTCCTCTGTCCGTGGGATTTCTAGGCAAGAAAACTAATTGGTTGCCATGCTTTCCCCCCAGGGATCTTCCCAACCCAGGAATCTACTTGTGTCTCCTGCATTGGCAGGTGGATTCTTTACCAGTGAACCACCAGGGAAGCCCCCATATTCAGGATATAAATTATTAATCACATATGTGATTTGCAGTTGCTTTTTCCCATTAAGAAACTGCCAAACTGTTTTCCTAAGTGCTTGTGACATACCCAATCATATTCTTTACACTGTCTTCAAAGAGTAGAAGTTCTTAATTTTGATGAATCTTTTCATTTTGTGAATTGTGCTTTTCATATCTTAATAAATTTTTATCTAATCGAAGGTTGCAAAGATTTTCCCTATGTTTTCTTCTAAAAGTTTTATAATTTCAAATCTGTGATCCATTTTGATTTTATTTTTGTGTATTTAGTCCAAAATAAGGATTGAAATTTCTTTTTAAAAATATGAATATCTAATTGTTTCAGCACCAGTTGTTAAACAGTCTGTTTTTTCCAGCACTCAAATGCTTTTGTACCTTTGTTGAAAATCAAATATACAAGGGGGTCTATATCTGGTCTTTGGTATATTCTATCATTCTACTGTTTATCTTGACTCACAGAATACTCTTTTTATTACTATAGATTTGTAATAAGTTTTGAGGTCAGGTACAAATTCTCTAACTTTGTTTTTCTTTTTTCAAAGTTATTTTAGCTCTTCTAGATTATTTCCATGCCCAAATGAATTTTAGACTCAGCTTTTCAATTTTGCACAAAAAGCCTGTTGGGATTTTGATTGTGGTTGTGTTGAAACTATAGATCAATTTGGGGAGAATTAATATATTAATAGTGTATATCTCTCTCTGTATTTTGTCTTTTAAAATTTCTCTCTATAAAGCTTTCAGTGTGCAGGTCTTATAGATCTTTTGTTTGATTTACTCCTAAGCATTTTACAATTTTCGATGATACTGTGGGTGGTATATTTTTAAAAATTTGTTTCTAATTTATTTCTAGTATATAGACTATAACAGATTCTTTTTTCCATTTTTGCCTTGTATGTTGCAACCTTGCTAAACTCACATGTTATTTCTAGTGGGTATTTTGCAGATTCTATTAGCTTTTCTATACAGAGGATTGTACATAATGTCTGCAAATAAAGACTTACTTCTTTTCTAGTCAGGATGCCTTTTATTTCTTTTTCTTGCCTGATTGCACTGGCTAGCAACTCCAGGTTAACATTTAATAGAAGTGGTGAGAGCAGACATCCTTGCCTCTCTTAGGGGGAAAGCTTTCAGTCTTTTACTATTTAAGTGTGATCTAGCTTTAGGTTTGTTGGTGTTTTTGTAGTTGCCCCCTATCAATTTTAAGATATTCCTTTCTATTCCTAGTTTCTTAATAGGTTCCCCGCCCCCCCGCCAATCAGGAATAGATGTTGTCAGATTCATCTGTTGAAGTGGTCACGTAGGTTTTCTTTTTTAGTTTATTAATATTAATTCCATTGTTTTTTGGGAGGGCGGGGGGAACCATGTGGCTTGTGAGATCTTAGTTCTCTAACCAGAGATTGAGTCTGAGCCACTGCAGTGAAAGTGCCACGTCCTAACCACTGGACTACCAGGGAATTTCCTAATTACATTGACTTTTGAGTTTTAAACCAACTTGTCACACTTGCATAAAACCCTACTTGGTCTTGATGTTTTATTATCTTTTTATATGTTGCTTGATTTGCTTCATTTTATTTGCTAAAATTATCTTAAAGAATTTTGGGGACTTCCCTGTCAGTCCAGTGGTTAAAGCTCCGTGCTTCCAGTGCAGGGGGCCTGGGCTGGATCCCTGATCCCTGGTGGGGAAATGAGGATCCTGCATGTTGTATGGTATGGCCAAAAAAAAAAAAAGAATTTTGTGTCTGTATTCATGGAGGAATATTGGTGTGTGGTTTTCTTGTGCTATTTCTCTGGCTTTGGTTTTAGAGTGTCCTGAAATCACAGTGCGATACTTCCCACTGTGTTTACTTTAAAGAAGTAAACTGCTTGCCATTGCAGGAGCCATAAGAGACAGGGATTTGATCCTTGGGTTGGAAAGACCCCCTGGAGAAGGGCATGGTAACCTATTCCAGTATTCTTGCCTGGGGAATCCCATGGACAGGGGAGCCTGGCGGGCCACAGTCCATACCGTCGCAAGGCGCTGGGCACCACTGAAGTGACTTGGCACGCATGCACGACATCACAGTGTGCATTGTAAAGTATTACTTTTTTAATTTTCTGGAAGAGTTTAAATAGAATTGGTATTGTTTCTGCTTTGTGTGTTTGGTAGAATTCATCAGGCAAGCCATCTATACCTGATATTTTCTTTGTGGGAAAATTTTTCTCACTTCAAATTCAGTTTCTCTAATGAATATAAAATTTATGTTATTCACTTGGTTTTGATGGTCTTTTGTTGTTCGTGTGTTTGAAGGATTGTGTCCTTTTTGTCTTAAGTAGTTAAATTTTTCAGCATAAAATTGTTTAGTATATTTCCTTATCTTTTTAATAACTTTAGAATCTTTAATGATGTTACCTCTGTTATTCCTGATAATTGTAAATTTCTGTCTTCCCTATTTTACCCTCCATCAGTCTGGTAGGTTTAAGTTTATCAAATGTATTGGTCCAAGAATCAGCTTTTGGTTTCACTGTCTTTTTTTTCCTATTTTTTTCTTCTTTGAAATTTTACTGATTACTGTTATAATATTTATTATTTACTTTCTTATCTACTTTGGGTTTCATTTGTTGTTTTGATATCCCTTTACTACTTTCTTAATATAGAAGCTGAGGCCGTTTATTTGCAACTTGTCTTCTTTCCTGATAAAGGCATTTCCGTGCTGTAAATGTTCCTCTAAATACTGCATTAGTTCCACCTCACAAATGTGCTGCGGCATGTTTCATTTAGTTCAAAATAATTTCTCATTTTTCCTTTGATGTTATCTTTGACTCATGGGCTTTATAGAGGTTTATATAGTTTGCAAATATTTGAGGATTTTCCAGATGTCTTTTTGTTACTAATTCCTAATTTGTGGTCAGGATATACTTTGTATGATTTGAATTCATTTAGATTTATTGAGACTTGCTTTATGACTCAGTATAGTGTGCACTTATTTGTTTTAACAAATGTGTGTTTTGCTATTGTGGAATGGAATGTTTAATAAATATCTGTTAAGTCTAGTTGGTTAATAGTGTTGTGCAAGTCTCTGTATTCTTCTTGATTTGCTATCAATTATTGACAGCTTTGTTGAAGTCTTTGGTTAATTGTGGATTTGTCTGTTTTTCTCTAGTTCTATCAGGTTTTGCTTTGGGTAGTTTGAAGCTTTGTTATTAGGAACATAGACATTTAGGTTATGATGTCCTCCTGATGAAGACATAATATCATTATGTATATTATCGTTATGAAATAGTCCTCTTTATCATTAGTGATATTCTTTGTCTTGGAATCTGCTTTATCTGATGTTAATATAGCTACTCTAGCTTTCTTGTGACTTGTATTAGCATGGAATTTCTTTTTCCATCCTTTTATTAGTACTTTTAACTCACTTGTCTCTTTATAGTTAAAGTGGGTTTCTTTTAGGCAACATATAGTTAAGTCTTGATCTTTTATCCAGTCTTTCAGTTGGGTTATTTGGACTAATTACATTTAATGAGATCAACCCTGGGATTTCTTTGGAGGGAATGATGCTAAAGCTGAAACTCTAGTACCTTGGCCACCTCATGAGAAGAGTTGACTCATTGGAAAAGACTCTGATGCTGGGAGGGATTGGGGGCAGGAGGAGAAGGGGACGACCGAGGATGAGATGGCTGGATGGCATCACTGACTCGATAGATGTGAGTCTGAGTGAACTCCGAGAGATGGTAATGAACAGGGAGGCCTGGCGTGTTGCGATTCACGGGGTCTCAAAGAGTCGGACACGACTGAGCGACTGAACTGAACTGAACTGATACTTAATTATTTATATTTAATATGATTGGTTGCATTTAAATTGAATGGGTGGGTTTAAATCTACTATAAATATCTTACTATTTGTTTTGTTTCTCATATCTATTCCTTTCTTTCATTTTACTCTTTTAATGCTTTTTGAAGTAATTTTGTATTTTTTATGATTCTACTTTCTATTTTGCTTTACATTAGTGATTGCTTTATAGTTTATATATCTTTTAATCCATAATAGTCTAACTTCAAGTGTTATTACACTACTTCATTTATAGTTAAGAACCTTATAACATTATACTTAATGATTTTAACTTTCTGGCTTTTGTGCTATTGTCATGCATTTTACTTCTTATAAACTCTACAAAAATATTGTTTTTGCATCAAATAGTTGATTATATTTTAAAAAGATTTGAATAATATGGGAAAATATAAAAATTTTACTTGTTGCAGGCAACAGGGTAATTCTGGTCCTTGTTAATCCACCTTGATCAATAGAAATCATCCCATATCTGGTTTGGCCCTGAGTGATAGCATGTCCTGGAGCAAATCAGCAGTTTTCTTCCTTCTGTGGTTTTAAATCTGGTGTTTTCATCTTTTCAGGGAGGTATGATCTTGAGTATTGAAGCTTGAACAAGTTGGATTTCTTTAGTGCCTTTTACTTATTTAAAGTCAGTACTTCAACGAGGTCACTGTATCTCCATAGTGTCACCCATATAGCCATCTAACTCAGTACAATAAAAACCCTTCATACACCACTTTTTAAATTCCTCCAAATATGCCACAAACTGTTAATGGCATAAGCTGTGACTACAAATTTCATAGCACATCTCTTCCTGTAAATGGTGGAGTGGAAGTTGGGAATGTTTATTTGACCTGAATAAATCAACGGAATACTTTTTTCCTTTTCTGAAGGCACTGATTCTTGGCAAGCAAAGTCAATTTTTCTACGTTTAAACTAAACATCCAGTCTTTTTAAAAGTCAGTGAAAGTGAAGTCGCTCAGATGTGTCCGACTCTTTGCGACCCCATGGACTATAGCCTACCAAGCTCCTCTGTCTGTGGGATTTTCCAGGCAGGAATACTGGAGTGGGTTGCCATTTCCTTCTCCAGGAGATCTTCCTGACCCAGGGATTAAACCCAGGTCTCCTGCTTTGTAGGTAGACCCTTTACTGTCTGAGCCACATAACTAACAGTCAATTAAGCTACTAAACCATGCTTATTATTAGGTTAAAAAAGTTAAGGTATATTTTTTGCCAAATAGACAATGGGAAGCACAAATAGGGGTGAGCTGGTGAAGGGCCTGCTTTTGGCATACAAACTGCTTGTTGTGTAGGCATGACAGTGACGTCTATACTTGTTGGTTCACTCTAGATATTTGGACTGAAAAGAGAACACATTGACTTAGGAACAAACATGTATATTGGCGGATCTAACCTGAAGCAAAGCTATTTGTGAATCTTGTCCTAATGGTGCTCACAGTTTAGTCAGGGAGGTAACTATTAATCAAATGCAAACTAAATATAAAACTAAAATTCTCACAAATACTGTATAAGAAAGTACACAGTGCCCTAAAAGTATATAACTAACTGATCTAATTTAGTTTGAGAGAATAAAGAAGACTTTCTTAAGGCAATGACTAAGATCTGTGGGGTGAATGGGGGTTAACTAGGTGAAGGGAGTTAGGAGTGGGCAAGTGTTCCAGATAAAGAGGGTAATGTGCGAAGGTCCTGGTGTTAGTGAGCCTGGCAAATTTGAGGAATTCTGAATAAAGACTGGAGTGGCTGGATCACAAATATTTAGACGATGCATTGTATAAGATGTGGCAAAGGAAGTAGCTATGTGTGCAGGATTTAGGTCTGGAAGTCAGTGCCTGCTCTATTTGCCTTAGAAAAGACCACTCTGACTTCAGTATAGAAGATAGATTGGTGTGGAGCAGGGAGACCAGTCAGAAGGCTGTTGTTATAATTGGGGCAGGAGATGATGGTAATTCAGACTAGGGAGATGGTGACAGAGAAGAGAGAAGTGGATAGATTTGAGAGATATTTAGGAGGTTAACATGGATAAGATTTGGTGAAGAATTAGATATGGGGCACTGAGATATGTGGGGAAGGGTGGGGAGATTTGAAAAGGGTAGTTCAGTTCAGTTGCTCAGTCGTGTCCGACTCTTCGCGACCCCATGAATTGCAGCACGCCAGGCCTCCCTGTCCATTACCATCTCACGGAGTTCACTCAGACTCATGTTCATCGAGTCCGTGATGCCATCCAGCCATCTCATCCTCAGTTGTCCCCTTCTCCTCCTGCCCCCAATCCCTCCCAG